>CM034353.1:114104621-114553894 GCA_019925275.1 Mytilus edulis
CATAAGATAGTATACAGAGATTTCTACCATACTCTGACAGAAGCTTATTTATGATCATAAGATAGTATACAGAGATTTCTACCATACTCTGACTGAAGCTTATTTATGATTATAAGATAGTATACAGAAGTAAATAGATTTCTACCATACTCTGACAGAAGCTTATTTATGTTCATAAGATAGTATACAAAAGTAAATTTTGTAAAACAAATAACCCTGTTTACATGAATTTATAAATGGGCTTAGTTTGTCTGCCAGTTAACATTATATTACATAGTCTGCATTTAAATCTTTTTAATAATTTATAAGATTCACAAACCATCCTTGATTTATACAGAATGTTCTCTTACAATCAAAAGATAGTATCTAGAGGAAAGTTTTCTATAATCCCCCCCCCCCCCATTTTTGTTAACTGTAAATCTATTATGGGCATTTCCCTATCATACTGAAAACATAGACAACAGCAAAAGAAAGCAAGACACTGGGTTCCGTGGAACCCTTACAAATTTTTGTGTATTTCTATCAGCTTATCAAATGTATAAAACATTTAACTTCTTGTTAATATGAAGAAAAGAAAAGAAAGTACATAAAAAGAGAAAACAAGAGGCTCTCAAGAGCCCGAATCGCTCACCTTAATTTTTTTGGTTAAATCTCTCATCAATGATTATTTTGCCTTTTCAATTTATTTAAATGTTCTTTGAATCGTCCTATTTTCTTCAAAAGCAAAAAAAAAAATCATTTTCTCCTATGTTCTATTTTAGCCATAGGAGCTATGTTTCTTGACATACAAGGAAATAAAATATAAAATTCATACTAGATACTCTGAAACTCATTTAGCCTAAGTTTGGCTGAAATTGATACAGCAGTTTCAAAGGAGAAGATTTTTTAAAGTAAGTCAACATGATGAACAAATTGTGAAAAAAGTCTTTAAAGGGCAATAACTCCTTAAGGGGTCAATTGACAATTTTGGTCAAATTGACTTATTTGTAGATCTTACTTTGCTTGCTATTAACAGTTTATCTGTATCTATAATGATATTCAAGATAATAACCAAAAACTGCAAAATTTCTTTAAAATCATCAATTCAGGGGCATTATACCTGAAAAACCAGTCACCCAATTCGGCTGAAAATTTCAGGACAGGTAGACCTTGACCTAATAAATACTTTAACTTCTTGTCTTATTTGCTCTAAATGCTGGAGTTTTTGAGATATAAGCCAAAAACTGCATTTTACCCTGTGTTCTATTTTTAGCCATGACGGCCATGTTTTTTGACGAAATAGAAAATAAAACACAAACTTTATTTTATACACCCTACTGATCATTCAGTTGAAGTTTGGTTGAATTTGGTTGAGTAGTTTTAGAGGAGAAGATTTTTTAAAGTTAGCAAATATGATGAACAAATTGTGAAAAAATTGTCATTAAAGGACAATAACCCCTTAAGGGGTCAATTGACAATTTTGGTCATCTTCACTTATTTGTAGATCTTACTTTGCTGATCATTTTTGCTGTTTACAGTTTATCTTTATCTATAATGATATTCAAGATAATGACCAAAAACTGCAAAATTTCCTTAAAATTACCAATTAAGTGGCAGCAACCCAACAATGGTTTGTTTGATTCGTCTGAAAATTTCAGGGCTGATAGATCTTCACCTAATGAACATTTTTACCCCATGTCAGATTTGCTCTAAATGCTTCTGTTTTTGAGATATAAGCCAAAAACTGCATTTGACCCCTATGTTCTATTTAAAGTAAGGGCAGCCATGTTTTTTGACGGATCAAAAATCTAAGCACACACTTTGTGCAGGATAATCTAAGGAACTATCATGCTAAGTTTCATCCAAATCCATTCAGTAGTTTCAGAGGAGAAGATTTTATAAAGTTAGCAAATATGATGAACAAATTGTGAAAAATTGTTATTAAAGGACATTTACCCCTTAAGGGGTCAATTGACAATTTTGGTCATATTAACCTATTTGTAGATCTTACTTTGCTGATCATTTTTGCTGTTTACAGTTTATCTTCATCTATAATAATATTCAAGATAATGACCAAAAACTGCAAAATTTCCTTAAAATTACCAATTAAGTGGCAGCAACCCAACAATGGTTTGTTTGATTCATCTGAAAATTTCTGGGCTGATAGATCTTGACCTAATGAACATTTTTACCCCATGTCAGATTTGCTCTAAATGCTTCCGTTTTTGAGATATAAGCCAAAAACTGCATTTGACCCCTATGTTCTATTTAAAGTAACGGCCGCCATGTTTTTTGACGGATCAAAAATCGAAGCACACACTTTGTGCAGTATAATCTAAGGAACAATCATTTTAAGTTTCATTCAAATCCATTCAGTAGTTTCAGAGGAGAAGATGTTTGAAAAATTGTTAACGACGACAGACGACGACGTCGACGACGACGACGACGGACGCCAAGTGATGAGAAAAAGCTCTTATAAATTTCATGTGGCTTATGGAACCGGCATACATGTGACAGAGTTGTCAAGCCAAAACTGGAGATTTGGAAATTTTTAGCTGGAGTTTAGGTCTCAAAACTGGAGATTTATTATCGACCTTTTATTGATGTACGCAATGTGTTTTTTTCTATGTTTAAACTGCATATCTTCCCTTTTTTTTGGGGGGGGGGGGGGGGTTAAAGGAACCATAATTCCATACCTTTCAACACCTGATACTTGATAAAAATAGAAGATAAGGGGTTTTCAAAAATTTATTCAATATGTATATTTCAAGATAAAGTGATCAGCCATCTACATAGTTGGCAAAAAGTATCTCTGATAAAGCTAAATTGTCAACTTTGGTACCACTACTGGCTTGTAACAGAAGGTGTTAAATTGATAGATATGTAGGCTTGCTGGTTTGTAGTTGTCTCCATAAGTTTGGTCAAGTCATTAGGGCAATCATAGTCAGCTTTGCATGAAGTGTAGTAAGCATGGGCTTGACCATTGGTACTGGATCTGCAACATTTGAAATCAAATCTCAAGACAGAGTTGAATTGGGCTAGATACCTGGTCTTCTTTTATTTGCTGCTGGGATTTGGTGATAAAAAAAACAGTTTGCATTTTGTCAAATACTAAAATTTCCACAACAACTATACTTATATAGGTATTCCATTGGCTTGGATAGAGGACTAGCCATAAATATCATATTTAAGTTGATTTCATTTGTCTTTGAGGTTCAGTAAATGTTCCATGTTTTCAACAGCATTACATAGTGAATTACATCGTTGTTTATACAACTTGTACAATTAGTCAATTTAATCCTTTGTCAGTATTTCACTTTTAATATGCCAGGCTTGTGTCTTAAACTAGCTAGTTGTCACCAGATAATTGCCTATTATCTTTAATTTATTGCTGTATAAACAGTTTAATCCTAAACACCTCAGGCTGATTTTACCTACTTTATGACCTCATGTTATGTTTTGACACAACAGGAAATTTCCGTTTTTCTCAGACTTTTCCCATATCAATTTCGAGTTTATCAGACTTTTTCTCTGTCCCTATCGATTTTGTAAACAGAAATGTGTATTAAAAATTTTACGAGGTTGACATTTTCAAAAGCGGAAGATTTCAAATTTTAACGGGAGGGAGAGATTTTGACTCCCGCCGGAAGAATCACATGTATGAACTGGTAGTAAGCCTTTCCTCCACACTGAATGTCTGACTAATACTCATAGATGAAAAACAGCAATAAAAAACTTTTATGTTGCTTTTTGATACTGTCAAGTGCAGTAGAAATTTTGTGTCAAGACTAAATACGCTTTATTCTTGTCTTTTCCATTCAACGTAAAAGTATTGATAAAAAGACATGAACTGGGTTTACATAATGTTTAATCATACTTAAGACAATTAATGACTGTATATCATCAGTAATTAAAGACTTAAGTCCAACAATCTTGAAATAATGGTGACACAGTTACCAACATTTAGAAATAATGAATAATATCTGTGTTTGTTGAATAAGAAACAACATTTTCAGGTATAAATGAGATGAAAAAACTTCCACTGATTCAATGTCTACACAGTTATCTCCCTTGGTTGAATTATAAAAAAATCTTTCAATCCTCCTCTTCTGGTGCTAATCCACCAAAAACTTCTGTGGGTACATGTTGCACTTGTACTTCTGTATAAAGATATAAATAGATAGTAGAAGCCTTTATTTTACATGTAGTTTATTAATAGATAGTAGAAACCTTTATCTTACATGTAGTTTATAAATAGATAGTAGAAGCCTTTATTTTACATGTAGTTTATAAATAGATAGTAGAAGCCATCATCTTACATGTAGTTTATAAATAGATAGTAGAAGCCATCATCTTACATGTAGTTTATAAATAGATAGTAGAAACCTTCATTTTACATGTAGTTTATAAATAGATAGTAGAAGCCATCATCTTACATGTAGTTTATAAATAGATAGTAGAAGCCTTCATTTTACATGTAGTTTCTAAATAGATAGTAGAAGCCTTTATTTTACATGTAGTTTATAAATAGATAGTAGAAACCTTTATCTTACATGTAGTTTATAAATAGATAGTAGAAGCCTTCATCTTACATGTAGTTTATAAATAAGACTGTAGAAGCCTTTATTTTACATGTAGTTTATAAATAGATAGTAGAAGCCTTTATTTTACATGTAGTTTATAAATAAGACTGTAGAAGCCTTTATTTTACATGTAGTTTATAAATAGATAGTAGAAGCCATCATCTTACATGTAGTTTATAAATAGATAGTAGAAGCCTTTATTTACATGTAGTTTATAAATAGATAGTAGAAGGCTTTATCTTACATGTAGTTTATAAGTAGATAGTAGAAGGCTTTATCTTACATGTAGTTTATAAATAGATAGTAGAAGCCTTTATTTACATGTAGTTTATAAATAGATAGTAGAAGCCATCATCTTACATGTAGTTTATAAATAGATAGTAGAAGCCTTCATTTTACATGTATTTTATAAATAGATAGTAGAAGCCTTTATTTTACATATATTTTATAAATAGATAGTAGAAGCCTTCATCTTACATGTAGTTTATAAATAGATAGTAGAAGCCTTTATTTTACATGTAGTTTATAAATAGATAGTAGAAGCCTTCATCTTACATGTAGTTTATAAATAGATAGTAGAAGCCTTTATTTTACATGTAGTTTATAAATAAGACTGTAGAAGCCTTTATTTTACATGTAGTTTATAAATAGATAGTAGAAGCCTTTATTTTACATGTAGTTTATAAATAAGACTGTAGAAGCCTTTATTTTACATGTAGTTTATAAATAGATAGTAGAAGCCATCATCTTACATGTAGTTTATAAATAGATAGTAGAAGCCTTCATTTTACATGTATTTTATAAATAGATAGTAGAAGCCTTTATTTTACATATATTTTATAAATAGATAGTAGAAGCCTTCATCTTACATGTAGTTTATAAATAGATAGTAGAAGCCTTTATTTTACATGTAGTTTATAAATAGATAGTAGAAGCCTTCATCTTACATGTAGTTTATAAATAGATAGTAGAAGCCTTTATTTTACATGTAGTTTATAAATAAGACTGTAGAAGCCTTTATTTTACATGTAGTTTATAAATAGATAGTAGAAGCCTTTATTTTACATGTAGTTTATAAATAAGACTGTAGAAGCCTTTATTTTACATGTAGTTTATAAATAGATAGTAGAAGCCATCATCTTACATGTAGTTTATAAATAGATAGTAGAAGCCTTTATTTACATGTAGTTTATAAATAGATAGTAGAAGGCTTTATCTTACATGTAGTTTATAAGTAGATAGTAGAAGGCTTTATCTTACATGTAGTTTATAAATAGATAGTAGAAGCCTTTATTTACATGTAGTTTATAAATAGATAGTAGAAGCCATCATCTTACATGTAGTTTATAAATAGATAGTAGAAGCCTTCATTTTACATGTATTTTATAAATAGATAGTAGAAGCCTTTATTTTACATATATTTTATAAATAGATAGTAGAAGCCTTCATCTTACATGTAGTTTATAAATAGATAGTAGAAGCCTTTATTTTACATGTAGTTTATAAATAGATAGTAGAAGCCTTCATCTTACATGTAGTTTATAAATAGATAGTAGAAGCCTTTATTTTACATGTAGTTTATAAATAAGACTGTAGAAGCCTTTATTTTACATGTAGTTTATAAATAGATAGTAGAAGCCTTTATTTTACATGTAGTTTATAAATAAGACTGTAGAAGCCTTTATTTTACATGTAGTTTATAAATAGATAGTAGAAGCCATCATCTTACATGTAGTTTATAAATAGAAGCCTTTATTTTACATGTATTTTATAAATAGATAGTAGAAGCCTTTATTTTACATATATTTTATAAATAGATAGTAGAAGCCTTCATCTTACATGTAGTTTATAAATAGATAGTAGAAGTCTTTATTTTACATGTAGTTTATAAATAAGACTGTAGAAGCCTTTATTTTACATGTAGTTTATAAATAGACTTTGTCAAATTTATGCTCTTAGATTAAAAATGAATTTCTAATGTCTCTAAACCTATATGGTAAAATGTATGCATAATTCAGTGGTTGTGGTTTGTTTTTGTGTTACATATTTGTTTTTCGTTCATTTTTTAATTTCAATAAGGCCGTTAGTTTTCTCATTTGAATTGTTTCACATTGTCATATCGGGGCCTTTTATAGCTGACTATGTGGTATGGGCCTTGCTCATTGTTGAAGGCCGTACGGTGACCTATAGTTGTTAATGTCTATGTGATTTTGGTCTCTTGTGGACAGTTGTCTCATTGGCAATCATACCACATCTTCTTTTTTTATATGTATTCAAACTATGATTATTACAATCACTTAAAATATCATAATTTATATTAAAAAATTATGTACAGAAAGTTGTAATTCTGTTACAAAGGTAAAGACAAAGAAAGCTGACGGTGGTACTAAACACTTGGACTTAAATAGATTTGGCTAATTTAATTTTCATAAAAATTAATAACAAAATAATTACTTTCACCTGTTGACAAAAATTTGAACTACACAATAAACAGAAATCATTTCAAAAGAAATATAGCAGTTTTTAACAAACAAAAAAATTGATCATTGAGAAGCTTGATTTCACTTTTGTAATAATATGTGATTATTCAAAATGTTCATCTGATTTTTACTTTAACACGGTTATTTTTTTCTTTTCTGATTTGTATGAAGTTGTGTACAATAATACTCTACCTTCAACATTTTCATCCTCATCACTAGAGAAATCAGAATCAATGTTGATTTCATCAGGATTTGTTGTTTTAGTCATCTCTCCTAACTCTTCGTCTGTAGTATTACTCCTAAGACACAAAAAACTATCCAATTAATTGTGTTCCATTAAATAATTGACTAACAGGATTTCTCTTATTATATTTTAGTTGTTTTTGGTTTTAACTTCCTGTCAGGAACTGAGAAATGCTTCTAGTCAATGGCAGCAACATTGCTTTATTGAATTTGGAATTTCAGGGATAATTCAGATTGAAAAAAACAATTAATTTCCCCATGGGCGACAATGGTAGCCTTTTTCAAGATACAGACTTTAGAAAGTAGTTTTTAACGAAACCTTGCTAGAATCAAAGAAAAGTTATTAGGACAGTATTTTTTGGTCCAAAAAATATAGGTTCACGTCACTTTTCTTAGCGCATTTTGTACTTATCTCCCATGCCTATCAATTTTGCCCTTAAATTGTCCTAGCGTTGAAAAGTCATCTCAATGCCTTTAGGGCTACCTAATAATTTTTATTTTGCCTTTTGTATAAAGCAGTGCACAAAGTCTCTAATAATAAAAATATAACGGGCGCACATATCGACCAATCAGGATTAGCCATACTCTTAATTCTGAATACCATGTTATGCTCATAAAATGGCTGCGCACATAAAAATCTAATGGTGTATTGTAACCTTCAAGTGCTTTAATTTAACATTGTACTAGACTACTAGTACATGTTTAACATCAGAATAGGAATTTATATTTAAGAATTGAATGCTTCTTTTTGTAACTTCATTGGGGTGTAAAAGCGTTGACAGAAGTACATTTTGTTTGAAGCGCAGAAGCGCTTCATTAAAAAAATGTGTGCACAGTCAACACTTTTACACCCCTTTGAAGTTACAAAAAGAAGCATTCAATACTTATAATTACATTATTTAGCTAGGATCATGAAAACACGATTTTTATCAATTTTTTATTTAATTTGCTTTATTGTGGGACCTCATGTTATCATGAATGATAAGTTTTGTTGTGTAATGCAATAGCTTAAGGAATAACATGTGATGTGCAGATAGCTAATCAGAATAACGTATTATAATGAAACATACATCTAATGTAATTATTGATTGATCAGAGTTCTAAATGGGGGACAGAAAAACATGCTAATCTGGTTTTCATATACAAATCCCTGCTAATCTGTTTTCATATACAAATCCCTAAGTACAATAATAATACCTGACAAATAGAATATTTTTATCTGGTTTGGGTTGATCTCGTAAGGATTCCTCTGCCAATTGTTTAGCTTTCTCTTCTAATCTCTTCATGTCATCTGTTGATTCTATAAATAGAAAAACACATGCCAATATCTTAATACCCATTATATGGGGACGAAGTCCCCAATAACAGTAGAAAATTCAATAAATTTTTTTTTAATAAAATCGGGAAAATTTTCCCGATATTTTCATTGTACTAATGAACTCAAAATCCCGTTTTTGAATTTCCGGATCTGCGCATAAATCTACTTCTGTTTCCGGTCTTGTTTGCGTGAGACTTTGAATAAAATGTATATTTATCAGTCTAAGAAATGAACTCAATACTAATTCATTTTTAAAATTTGTTTGCTATAAAAAAAAAAATGTTACCTGATGACAGCGTTTCTTTGTTTACATTGAATATGATGTCATAACTTAAATAACGTCACAACTAAAATCCCTAACAACATAACCAAAATCGGAAACGTTACGTTCTTTGTTTACATTGAATATGACTTCATAACATCACAACTAAATCCCTAACAACAGAACCAAAATCGGAAACGTTACGATATTTTCGTGTCTCTTTTTAACATGTTTGATTTATAAAAAAAAATCATACAGACTTTGTCCCCTTTCACAGGTTATGCCTGCCTCATATTATCACAAACTATCATGCGACAATATCTGAATACCCATTATATCACAAACTATCATGCGACAATATCTGAATACCCATTATATCACAAACTATCATGCGACAATATCTGAATACCCATTGTATCACAAACTATCATGTGACAATATCTGAATACCCATTGTATCACAAACTATCATGTGACAATATCTGAATACCCATTGTATCACAAACTATCATGCGACAATATCTGAAGACCAATTGTATCACAAACTATCATGCGACAATATCTGAATACCCATTGTATCACAAACTATCATGCCACAATATCTGAATACCCATTGTATGTGACAATATCTGAATACCCATTGTATCACAAACTATCATGCCACAATATCTGAATACCCATTGTATCACAAACTATCATGCGACAATATCTGAATACCCATTGTATCACAAACTATCATGCGACAATATCTGAATACCCATTGTATCACAAACTATCATGCGACAATTTCTGAATACCCATTGTATCACAAACTATCATGCGACAATATCTGAATACCCATTGTATCACAAACTATCATGCGACAATATCTGAATACCCATTGTATCACAAACTATCATGCGACAATATCTGAATACCCATTGTATCACAAACTATCATGCGACAATATCTGAATACCCATTGTATCACAAACTATCATGCGACAATATCTGAAGACCCATTGTATCACAAACTATCATGCGACAATATCTGAAGACCCATTGTATCACAAACTATCATGCGACAATATCTGAATACCCATTGTATCACAAACTATCATGCCACAATATCTGAATACCCATTGTAGTACAAACTATCATGCCACAATATCTGAATACCCATTGTATCACAAACTATCATGCCACAATATCTGAATACCCATTGTATCACAAACTATCATGCCACAATATCTGAATACCCATTGTATGCGACAATATCTGAATACCCATTGTATCACAAACTATCATGCGACAATATCTGAATACCCATTGTATCACAAACTATCATGCGACAATATCTGAATACCCATTGTATCACAAACTATCATGCGACAATATCTGAATACCCATTGTATCACAAACTATCATGCGACAATATCTGAATACCCATTGTATCACAAACTATTATGTGACAATATCTGAATACCCATTATATCACAAACTATCATGTGACAATATCTTAATACCCATTATATCACAAACAGTTGTCTGTCTATCATGGTTAGTAAAGGGTATACTAAAGATTAAGTATCCTCCATTAGATACAAATTTTCCTTGATTTTGTGGTCAAATTTAGTTTTCTATGTTGGTTTCTTTAGCCATGTGATTGTCAGTCGATATTAAGAGTTTGAATATCCCTTAGGTATCTTTTACCTCTCTTTTAAATGTTCAACAAAGTACAAAATGTATGCTGTCTTTGGCAAAACTAACCTGGATTATCTCCCTTGGACCCTGCTGCTGCAGCTAACATCTGAGATGACATGAAGTTCACCTAAAAAATCATAGAATTATTATTAGATCATCTTTTAAACAATTTGTAAACAAGAATATGTAACACAAGAAATTATATTTAATTGCACTGTAATAAAGTTAACACAACAAATTTCATTTAATTACACTGTAATAAGTTAACACAACAAATTTCATTTAATTACACTGTAATAAAGTTAACACAACAAATTTCATTTAATTACACTGTAATAAAGTTAACACAACAAATTTCATTTAATTACACTGTAATAAAGTTAACACAACAACAAAGAACCTAATACACCACTGCATCTTAGGTAGATTATGACAATGTCTCTTTCACAAAGTTTGCATGTTCAACTTTTGTGTAAAAGACAAATTGTCTTACTAATTACTAACCATGATTGATTTTATGCTGATAGACCTTAAGATAAAGTTTTAATACAAGGATGAAAATGTGGTCAAGGACAACAGACATATGACACACAAAAAATTTGTAACATAAGGCATTGGTATACTAGATATGAAGCATCCAGGTCTTCTACCCTCTGAAAAGCTTAATAGAAATAGTTTACACAGTCACTGCTGGCTTATAATCCCTATGTCTTGCATTCTGCCACTTTCAATGCAGGCTAGACAAAAACGATTTGTTGACTTTTACAGAAAAAATGGATATTGTCATTTCTATACAATTTCTATTACGCTGTACTTGTAGCTCTTTTGATTAAAGAACTAAAATGTTGTGCCGTCCAGTATCTGACCTGTCTATTATACATAGCTTGTACACTTCTCTTAATACGCAACATTTCCCTGACCGTATCTAACCTGTCTATTAAACACATCACTCACCTGTGTATTATACATAGCTTGTACACTTCTCTTTATACGCAACATTTTACTGACGTATCTAACCTGTCTATTAAACACATCACTCACCTGTGTATTATACATAGCTTGTACACTTCTCTTAATACGCAACATTTCCCTGACCGTATCTAACCTGTCTATTAAACACATCACTCACCTGTGTATTATACATAGCTTGTACACTTCTCTTTATACGCAACATTTTACTGACGTATCTAACCTGTCTATTAAACACATCACTCACCTGTGTATTATACATAGCTTGTACACTTCTCTTTATACGCAACATTTCCCTGACCGTATCTAACCTGTCTATTAAACACATCACTCACCTGTGTATTATACATAGCTTGTACACTTCTCTTTATACGCAACATTTCCCTGACCGTATCTCACCTGTCTATTAAACACATTACTCACCTGTGTATTATACATAGCTTGTACACTTCTCTTTATACATAACATTTCCCTGACGTATCTAACCTGTCTATTAAACACATCACTCACCTGTGTATTATACATAGCTTGTACACTTCTCTTTATACGTAACATTTCCCTGACAGTATCTTCATTACCATGTTTGATCTCAAACTCTTTCCACACTTGCCAGAAGTTAGGAGCTACCTATAAAATACATAATTACAAATCAATAATATGAAATATCATGTATGAGAATAAATTGAAATAGCAAAAAAATGATATGTATGCATTTTTTTGTTTTTGTCATTTTATTACTTAATTTTTGTGCTTGGATGTAAAGCAGAAAATTATCTTGTCTAATTTCAAGCCAATATTGAAAATTGTATTTCATAAATAAAATCGTTTTTTGTTGTTGTAAAAAGTTCATTTATTCAGAATAAAAAGTTCTAGCTATATTATAGTACTTACTCGAGGATCACAGATTTGTGATGCATGGGAATATATAGCTCTAGCTCTGTCAATCTCCCCTAACTTCCTCTCCAAATCAGCAAATCTTATACACATCTCTCTGAAAACAGTAAATATAAAGTATATAATACCATATTACAAGTTAGCACTTCACACTGTCTATCAATACAATGTGAAGATTTAAGAGGTGTGCAAAGTTACTATAGATGCTTTCATAATCATAGTTACAAATATGTTAAGTCCTAAGTCCTGAAACTGGACATCAATGACGGGAACTATTGGATAACCATATTGCAGAAATTTTCACTATTTACAATGTAGAATTTTCTTATACTTTCCTTAAAAAAAGATACATTGTGTAATATTCTATTTACCATTTACATTACATGATCACTCCATGTATATAGGAATAACTGCTTAAATTATAATGAAATTAGCACTGGTTGCTTCCTATTACTAGTTTGTTAAAAGAATAAAAAATTTCAATAGTCAATTTTTGATAACCTTTTTAACAAGAGATTTATCATTAGGACTGAATATAAATCCATTTAAATAAGAGAAACAATACAATATGCACAGCATATTTTGAATGATTTTAGTGTGGACAGTATTCAGGAAATTTTTCATACAAAAGGTTATCAAAATTTAAAATGTGTGCATTTTGTTTTTTGGAAACTTATCCCATTTGCAAATGTTGAAATAATAATAAAAGCATCACAAAAAAATCTGAATTTACAGAATTAAATCTTAAAATTAATTAATTCTTCGAGTGCAAAAATATAATTGATTATTAAAAACAATGTGCATGTAATATTCTTCCTGTTGAATAGTTTAGAATATAGACCTGTTACTTACCTTGCTTGTTCATCAGGTAACACTTCCAAAGCTTTTTCATAAATAGGTCGTGTATAAGTTACACCATAAATCTCAGCTGCTCTTTTTATATACACATTAAACATCTATAAATAAAAATGTTATCATGTTTTTAAGGTAATGGTATATCTTCTGCATAGCAGGGATGGGCACGATTACTAACAAATGTAATCAATTAATAATCGATTACATGAAGGATTTGTGTGCAATCGATTAATAATCGATTACTCAAATTTGATTATGTAATCGATTACAATCGATTATTTTATCCAAAGTAATTACATTACTTTTCGATTACTGTCAATTACATGCTTCAACATTTCAACAAAAAAATAACATGAGTAACACACAATTATATTGCTCAACATTTGTATAGTGGAAATTAAGAACTTTACCAAATTCATCATTTAAATCATTGTTTCTAAATTATAAGTAAATAGCTGTTTTTTAGATCAAATCTCTTAATGGAGATTAGAAATATTTAAAAAATCTTGAAATTTTGACTTTCAACATTAATGAAAGATGTCATCGCATTGCAACAATCACTTATTCATAACTAATTGTTTTTCAAAAATTTTGCTTTCTTACTGACTTACTTGAGCTTTTTTGTTTTTACTCTTTAAAAAAAATATTTTAGCATAGTTAATTTATAATGTTTAAGGAAATATAAAAAAAGTACAATAATTAATTAGTTCATCTGATTTTTAAGATCAAAATTTATTTTTATAATGACATGCATGATTTAAACTATTTGTTGGATAACCACCCTAATTACAGATTAGTTAACTGCTATTGGAGTACAATTTATAACCTGGGGCTAAATATTGTAAATTTCCTTCTTAATTAGACATAAGATAATTGAAATAAAAACAAAGTCAATGAAAGTATGTTTCTTACTGATTAGAAGACTTTGATCAGCTCATTAGTAAAGGCAAAAATGTTGTTAAGATTTGTTAACTTCTCCAATCAAATTATATACAAAATATATTTATAGTGTCAAATGGATACATGTATCTATTTCTAAAAAGAATTGCAATGCATTGCAATTGGCGCATTGTTAAAAGGATTTTGTGTTCTTTTTTAATTTTATTTATATACATGTATATTATAACATTTAAGAAATCAACTGTTTATGTATTCTAAGCTTTAATTTCAACTCTGATTGAAAATGATGTTTTCAGGAAATTTAATACAAATAAGTTTACTACTTTTAAAAATGTAGTACAGAACTTCACGAAAGACAGACACATTTCTTAATTAACAAATGATTAAGATCTATTTTATTATTTCAAATGTATTTTCTGATTTTAATATTAAAGCTCTTGAATTATTGACAAGAACATACATTCATTTGTTTCAAAAGCTAGATATAAAGTAAATTTAGGTAGGGGATCTGGTTGCTCATAATGCAGCTAGAGACAATAGATAGAAATAAAGCAGTTGCTTAACTCTCAATTACTTAATTAAGTATTGTTGATGCATTATATTTTATCTTTACTACAAAGTCATAACATACATATTTTCCTCTGAAATAGGTTATTTTTCATCAAACTATTTTACTAAAGTAATCGAAATGTAATTAAAAAGTAATCGATGATTACATCCAAATTTTTGCTGTAATCGATTAAATTACGATTACATGTAATCGAACATGTCTTCGATTACAGATTACTGTCGATTACTTGAAAAAATGTAATCAATTACAATCGATTACGATTACAGATTACGATTACCCCATCCCTGCTGCATAGTAAATACAAGTTTTAAATCATTAAAATGTCAAGTTATCTTGCTGTTTAAGACTTTCTCATTCAAATAGCCATGGATGGAAAAAATATTAAATCAAGGATAAGACTATATGGTATAACAAAAATTATTGCAAATGCAAAATTTGTGCTTCAAACACCAAATACAGTAGTTTGATTTTGTTGATTTCTGAGTGAGTAAGATAATCATGTGCATAAGGTTGAGTGGGGATGAAGAAAAGGTAAAGACATTCTCATAGGCTTTCATTGGTTTTACATTTTAGATTGAAGCCTATACATGTACCCTAGATCAACCATACATAAACCATGTATGACATTTTATCATTTCTTGCCAAAACTAAATTGATGAGTAAATGTCTTGTAGATCTTGTTACCTCATATCTTTCCTCTGGCAGTACAGCTTTTGTAGCTCTGTCATACACAGCCATTGCATGTCTGGCTAACCCGTGTTCCTCTTCTAACTTGGCATATAATAAAAAGATAGCTACAATGGGAAAGAAAAAGAAATAATCAATTGTGAAGACACAATACCATATATATTGAGTATTTTTAAGGCGGTGTCTTAAATTTTATTCTTCTACAATTACTACGCCCATAGACTACCCAACTCTAAGCACATAAGACTACTATGGATTCATTAATATTCGTTGGATACCAATTTTCGTGGATTTCGGGGGTACAGGAGAACCAGGAATTCAAATGTGCAATGAATTATAAGTTTTCTATAGGAATAGGTGTAGACTTTGCCAAAACCACGAAATTAGATATCCACTAATATGTAAGTTTTCCTCAAACCACGAAAATTGGTACCCATGAAAATAAATGAATCCACAGTAATAAAAACAAAACTAAAGTTCAAATAGAATACCCACATGACAGTGCCATGTGCTGATTCTAGTTGCACATTATGATACATAATATTATGTCGACAAAATATAGTCAAGTAATTTATAATTACTACCGAAATCAAAACATTTCATATAACATCAAATAAATTCACATAAGCAAGATAAACAAGAATGTGTCCATAGTACACGAATGCCCCACTCGCACTATCATTTTCTATGTTCAGTGGACCGTGAAATTGGGGTCAAAACATTTAATTTGGAATTAAAATTAGAAAGATCATATCATAGGGAACATGTGTACTAAGTTTCAAGTTGATGTAACTTTAACTTCATCAAAAACTACCTTGACCAAAAACTTTAACCTGAACTTCGCACTATCATTTTGTATGTTCAGTGGACCGTGAAATTGGGGTCAAAACATTTAATTTGGAATTAAAATTAGAAAGATCATATCATAGGGAACATGTGTACTAAGTTTCAAGTTGATGTAACTTTAACTTCATCAAAAACTACCTTGACCAAAAACTTTAACCTGAACTTCGCACTATCATTTTGTATGTTCAGTGGACCATGAAATTGGGGTCAAAACTATAATTTGGCATTAAAATTAGAAAGATCATATCATGGGGAACAAGTGTACTAAGTTTCAAGTTGATTGGACTTCAACTTCTTCAAAAACTACCTTGACCAAAAACTTTAACCTGAACTTCGCACTATCATTTTGTATGTTCAGTGGACCATGAAATTGGGGTCAAAACTATAATTTGGCATTAAAATTAGAAAGATCATATCATGGGGAACAAGTGTACTAAGTTTCAAGTTGATTGGACTTCAACTTCTTCAAAAACTACCTTGACCAAAAACTTTAACCTGAACTTCGCACTATCATTTTGTATGTTCAGTGGACCATGAAATTGGGGTCAAAACTATAATTTGGCATTAAAATTAGAAAGATCATATCATGGGGAACAAGTGTACTAAGTTTCAAGTTGATTGGACTTCAACTTCTTCAAAAACTACCTTGACCAAAAACTTTAACCTGAACTTCGCACTATCATTTTGTATGTTCAGTGGACCATGAAATTGGGGTCAAAACTATAATTTGGCATTAAAATTAGAAAGATCATATCATGGGGAACAAGTGTACTAAGTTTCAAGTTGATTGGACTTCAACTTCTTCAAAAACTACCTTGACCAAAAACTTTAACCTGAAGCGGACGGACGAACGGAGGCACAGACCAGAAAACATAATGCCCCTCTACTATCGTAGGTGGGGCATAAAAATTTCAACTGAGAAACATGTCTAGTCAAGTCAGACCTTTCATGCTCAATGGCTATATCCCATGAAGAGCGGGAAAACAAATAAGGGTCTATTGGAGACAACTAGAAGAAATTAATTTCACTCTAATTCAGTTCCTTGAAACGGTTGAAATTACATGTATAGATGCCAGGCATATTTCAATGGGAAAAATGTACTTGTGGCAAATCCACCATCTCTGTTCATGGCATTGTTAATCTTTTGTAATTGTGAATTATAAACTCAGCTTCAAAATATGGCCTAAATGTTTCATGTCAATATATGTCAATAAAAGCCTATACAAAAATAATCCAATGTATAGTATGATATTCCAAAACACGTCTTTACAAAAAAAAACTCTGTATACCAGTATGTGTTTGTATTTCAGTACAGCAAAATTGATAAATTTTCTTGAAAATAATAAACCAGATGCTCCCCAGGGCACAGCTTTATATGACCACAGAGATCGAAACCTGAACAGTTGGGGCAAGTATGGACACAACATTCAAGCTTGATACAGCTCTGAATTTGGATTGTGATTAAAAAGTTGACACAGAATGAATTTGGTCTATTGAACTTAATTTTTTTTTTTGCTTTTGAGGAATACACTTTGCTGTTGAATAATAATCCCCTAAAAAAAAAATCTTTTTAATTTCTGAAATCTGAACTGAGAAAAATTTTATTTGAAGACACTTGTGCCTCTTATTCCTAAACCGTTTGGACCATAACTCCAAAATTCCATCCCAACCTTACTTTTGCAGTTATAAACAGTGTGTTAAAATTTTATTGATTTCTATTTACTTATACTAAAGTTATTATCCGGAAACCATCCGTCTTCGGACGACGCAGACGCCGACGCAATACCATTATACGACAAATTTTTTTTTATTTTTGCGGTCGTTTAAAAGTAAAAGTCATCTAGAGGTCAACATTTATCTTTATTCTGATACAAGTGTCAGCACAATATTCAAAGCTTTAAATCAAGTCTCAAAAAAAGTAGATGTATAAAGCAAGTATAGAATAGAATAGAATATTTTTATTTACCAAATTAGGGCCCCAGGAGGGTATATAACATACAGACAATATTATTATAAGCAATAACATATGCAATACACAAACAATAAAAGATATGTAACAATTGTTATATCAATGAGAAGAATAACAACAAATTAGTGGATCATACCTTTAGCAAACTTCTCCGGACAGTTTTCCAAGCATTGTTCAAACAAATCTCGGGCTCTCTCTAATTTAGTTCCTCCCTAAAAAAAAAAAAATGTATGAAATTCCAATAATTCATTTATACTTTAGCTTCTGTTAAAAAAAAAATCCATAAAAAATACAATACAATTATCTCTATACAAATGCAAAATAAACATATCAGTCCATTTTATTTATCATTTCAGTATAAAATATCATAAAAAAAAAACTAGAGGCTCTAAAGAGCCTGTGTCGCTCACCTTGGTCTATGTGAATATTAAAAAATGGACACAGATGGATTCATGACAAAATTGTGTTTTGGTGATGGTGATGTGTTTGTAGATCTTACTTTACTAAACATTCTTGCTGCTTACAATTATCTCTATCTATAACAGTACTTTCTGTGGAAAATGTTATTGAAAATCTTCAAATTTTAAGAAAATTGTTAAAAATTGACTATGAAGGGCAATAACTCCTTAGGGGGTCAATTGACTATTTTGGTCAAACTGACTTATTTTTAGTTCTTACTTTGCTGTACATTATTGCTGTTTACAGTTTATCTCTATCTATAATAATATTCAAGATAATAACAAAAAAACAGCAAAATTTCCTCAAAATTATTAATTCAGGGGCAGCAACCTAACAACCGATTATCCGATTCATCTGAAAATTCCAGGGCAGATAGATCGTGACCTGATCAACAATTTTACTTCCTGTCAGATTTGCTCTTAATGCTTTGGTTTTTGAGTTATAAGCCAAAAACTGCATTTTACCCCCATGTTCTATTTTTAGCCATGGCGGCCATCTTGGTTTGTTGGCCGAGTTACCGGACACATTTTTTTAACTAGATACCCCAATGATGATTATGGCTAAGTTTGGTTAAATTTGGCCCAGTAGTTTCAGAGGAGAAGATTTTTCTATAAGATTACTAAGATTTACGAAAAATGGTTAAAAATTGACTATAAAGGGCAATAACTCCTAAAGTGGTCAACTGACCATTTTGGTCATGTTGACTTATTTGTAGATTTTACTTTGCTGAACATTATTGCTGTTTACAGTTTATCTCTATCTATAATAATATTCAAGATAATAACCAAAAACAGCAAAATTTCCTTAAAATTACCATTTCAGGGGCAGCAACCCAACAACCAATTATCCGATTCATCTGAAAATTTCAGGGCAGATAGATCATGACCTGATCAACAATTTTTACTTCATGTCAGATTTGCTCTAAATGCTTTGGTTTTGAGTTATAAGCCAAAAACTGCATTTTACCCCTATGTTCTATTTTTAGCCATGGTGGCCATCTTGGTTGGTTGGCCGGGTCACCGGACACATTTTTTTAACTAGATACCCCAATGATGATTATGACCAAGTTTGGTTAAATTTGGCCCAGTAGTTTCAGAGGAGAATATTTTTCTAAAAGATTACTAAGATTTACGAAAAATGGTTAAAAATTGACTATAAAAGGCAATAACTCCTAAAGTGGTCAACTGACCATTTTGGTCATGTTGACTTTTTTGTAGATCTTACTTTGCTGAACATTATTGCTGTTTACAGTTTATCTCTATCTATAATAATATTCAAGATAATAACCAAAAACAGCAAAATTTCCTTAAAATTACAAATTCAGGGGCAGCAACCTAACAACGAAATATCCGATTCATCTGAAAATTTCAGGGCAGATAGATCTTGTCCTGATGAACAATATTACCCCCATGTCAGATTTGCTCTAAATACTTTGGTTTTTGAGTTATAAGCCAAAAACTGCATTTTACCCCTATGTTCTATTTTTAGCCATGGTGGCCATCTTGGTTGGTTGGGTGGGGCACTGGACACATTTTTTAAACTAGATACCCCAATGATGATTGTGGCCAAGTTTGGTTAAATTTGGCCCAGTAGTTTCAGAGGAGAAGATTTTTGTAAAAGTTAACGCAGGACGACGACGGACGACGACGACGACGACGAACGCCAAGTGATGAGAAAAGCTCACTTGGCCTTTCGGCCAGGTGAGCTAAAAATCAACAAAATTATATTATTGTCATTTGTGAATAAACAAGTTGGCATTGAGTAATGTAATGTTATTTATATCATTATATTGTGAGTAAATGGATCAGACAAAACAGTATTACCTTAACATGTCTTTCATGGTTGATAAAATTACTACATGTGTCCTATTCGATTCAAAATAATTCATAGAAGCTGTAGAGAAGATTTTATGAGATTCAAGAACAGATGGGTCTGATGCAGTAACCAGGAAAGTCTATGGAAAACTGTGACGTCCACAAATTGTCAACTTATAAATGTCACTTTAAACATGTCACGTGCATCCATTTCTTATAAAGGTCATAGAAAGCATGGACTATTGTCAAAATGTTTTCAATTTATAGTGAAGAGCAAAATAAAGCATCAGTTTATGTTTTTAAAAGCAGTGTAGTTAAGCATCGGTGCAATCTAGCTTCTCCTCATTTATACAGAATCTTGGGGCATTTTCAGTTGGGTTGAAAGCCATTTTTCTGGGATTTACTATGGACTAAAAATGACATTTGTGGAACAAATAGGTAAATAGTATATAATTTACAAACTAAACACATAATTGAAACTTTTGTCTGTTTTTTTAATAAAGGCAGTTGAAAAAACTGTCAAAATAGGTGTAATATGGGTACCCTCATGTTACATTCATTCCACTTGTGTTTTTTTAAACCAGTCTTGGATGATTTTTTTAACATGATTTTGTGAAGACAACCTAAATACCTGCAACAAACTAACATTCACTATTGACTTACATATCGTTCTATAAACTTAACCAAGTAAGTGTTCCATATGTCGTACACATTTGGCCATTTAAATAGAGCAATTCCTTTCTCATAGCCTTTGAAAGCCTCTTCAAAATAATTATTTTCTTCTAAAAACAATCCATAGTTGATTATGATCTGCGGTGTGGCTATCCGTAGTTCTATAATTCTGTCATAAACAGCTTTACACGTCTGAAAAAATACACATACACATATTGTCAAGAAGAAAGATGTAATTATATACAGGTGACTCTCATTAACTCAAATCTGATTAGACAGTGACAAAAAACTTTGAAGAAAGTGAAGTTTGACTGGAGGGAATCTGGTTGGATATCATGGGGAGACAATATGAATTTTCACATAGTAAATCCATTATTGAGTACTGTGGATTCATTATTATTCTTTGGATACACATTTTTGTGGTTTTTGTGGGTAACAGATTAAATTTAGGTTTGTATGCAAACTTCAGCAAAACCAGAAATTTAAATATCCACATACATGCAAGTTTTCCTCAATCCACAAAAATATATGAAACCACAGTATTCTGTTGATCTGATCTGTACAATATTCTAGTGGACATGAACTCAAATTATGTTTTTCATTTCAGGAGGCATTTTTTAAAATTTGTTTTCAATATTTTGTAGTTTGGTCAGAAGTGGGTATGACTCAGTAAGCTTTTGAAAGTGACTAATTCACTTGTTACATATGGTTATTGAATCATTAGTTCTTTTAATGTAACTTGTTTATAAAAGTAATCTCTGATATTAATGGGTTTTATTGTAACTGATCAAATTAACATAAGATAAGTACTTTTCTCGCACTTTTCTTTGACTTTTTTCATGAACTAATGTTGTTCCATTTCAGAAGATTAAAAGGATTTGGTTATTGAAGGAATATCAAGGGTAACATGTGCCTGACTGAAGTCTCATTGATGTCTGTGTTCAAGGTTATATCTTATAGTGTTTGCCCTCCAGGAAATTTCGTGTTTAAGGTAGATCTTTGATAGTCTCTTTAAATTCAGTCACAATTTTCTAAACTCTAGGCAAATAACACTGAATGGTGTTGTATTTACCTTTCCCTTATTTCCCCATTATAAATTTACCTTAAATGTACCAAAACTCTCCTCTAAATCAGCATATAATGACCAGACTTTCAAAGATTTATGTACTCTGTCTTGCACTGTTTCTGACTGAAAAATAAAATATTGTAAATAATCGAAAAACTTCTGATGTTTCAATATATTGTAATGTTATGTAAATAATGTAAATATTGATCAACATTTACATATCTTAAATTGGAAGTTGACAATAGACAACCAAATCTACTTCAATGATCATGAAAATTCCCCTTTTTCAATGAAAAATACCATGTTACTCAGAAACATTAAAATTTAAAATTTATATAAATCTAATGGGAGCTCACTTCAATAAATATAAACAATTCACCAAAGTTTCATACAAATTGGTAAAGGCGTTTTTGAGTTATTGTCTGACAAGTTGATGACGGCAGGACAGACGGACAACGGTATATCATTATACTTCCCGTAAACAGATGTATAAAAATTGGGCTGAAAGATGTGTAATATGTGGAAACATTTTGAATACAGAAGTGATTACCTCGTCATGATAAGAAACTTTACGTGTAGGAGGTGCTGTTACTTTCTGCATCAACTTCAGTGCTTCATCAAAATGGCTGAAATAAAATAAAAAAGTTTCAAATTGAGATAACTATTTATTATTCTACATAGATATCAAGATATTATCTTGCAAAGTTTTGTGTTCCTTATATCTGTATTTAAAAACTTCATTGCATAAGTTAAGAATTTAAGATTGAAATCCCTTTAAATATGCATTATTTAACAAATTCTCTAAAATTACCCCAAAAAACTCAATTTCTGACCCATTAAACTAGATTATATCCAAATATATGGATATGGACTGAAATACAGAAGATAACGTTACCATTACTGCCTATGGAGAAACAATTGTGTATATTGCCCCAGTTGTAACACCCAATACTAAAACCAGTCCTCAAACAAGGCTGTTGAAAATAATTACAGCTGTGTACTCTCAATCTTATAAATAGCAGAAATTATCTATGTGTTTGAATCAATGCAAGAATAAACAGGTTATACAAACATTTTAATGACTTACTCATGTCTGATTTCCATTTCAGCCCATTCACACCATACTGATGCTAAATCTTCCACATGTTTATACGGAACCTTTACTGCTTTATCAATATAACTCTTGCCTAAAATGAGTCGTCAAAAGGTAAAATATTATATATCTATTTAGGTAATTACTGAAATCATTTCAAAAGTATCAAATCATTACATAAATCAGTTAAAAAAAAGAACCTGTTACATATTTTATTGTGGAAGGCATCACAAACTCCAGATAAGCAACAAACAATAAGTTTTGTACATCACATTACAGAGAATATTCATCCTTTATTTGGTTAGATAAAGACATTTGTCATTAATCATTGACTCATGTTCTTATAATTTATGGAGAAAAATCGGCTCTGTTTGAATTTTTATTATTTTGTAAATCTGGGGCCATTTTAGGCCATTATAGTGCCTACTCATTAAAATAGTCACAAAAACATGCTCAGGATAAGTCCACTAATTTATATGCAATGTAAATATTGTTTCACTTAACTTAATATATAAAATATACTTACATCTTCAATTTGCCCAGCTTTTTCATAAAATTTAGCAAAATCTACCCACAATGTATGTGGCTTCCCTGTGGCTAATTTTGGATCCACTGTCTGCACTGCCTCAGTGTAGGTGTTTATAATCTGTAAAAGTCAAATAATAATATACTGAACTACAAAGAAAATTCAAAATAAAAAATCCTTCATCAAGTGACAAAATCAAAAGCTGAAACACAACAAATGAAAAGAAAACAACTTTCATATTCCTGACTAATGTTACAGACGTTTCATCAAACAGAAAGATAACTCAACCTGATGTACTTAAAATCATAAAAGCAATTCATTACGATTCAGAGTAATATTATTATGATAAAGAGGTTTTAATATGAGATAGATAATTAAAACGATAAAGAGGTTTTAATATGAGATAGATAATTAAAACGATAAAGAGGTTTTAATATGAGATAGATAATTAAAACGATAAAGAGGTTTTAATATGAGATAGATAATCAAAACGATAAAGAGGTTTTAATATGAGATAGATAATTAAAACGATAAAGAGGTTTTAATATGAGATAGATAATTAAAACGATAAAGAGGTTTTGATATGAGATAGATAATTAAAACGATAAAGAGGTTTTAATATGAGATAGATAAAACGATAAAGAATATTTATTGAATTGCTTACCTCTCTTGGTTTGTCTTTAAATAAAGTTACTCTTTTGTGCCATTCATGTACATTGTGTGGATTTTGTCGTAATAACACACTGTCAATAATAAACAGTATAAATATGAATAATATGACTAGATTGTAATATTTATGTACATTGTGTGGATCAAGTCTTAATAAAACATTGTTATTCATAAACCGGTTTACTTGTAAATAAAATGACTTGCTTGTGCCATTTGTGTACAAAGTGTGGATTCTGTCTCATTAGCATACTATCGTTCATTTTGAAGTGTAAATTATGTTACTCTTTTGTGCTATTTCTATATTGTGATGGTTGCGTCTTCGTAACAGCTATTACTAATTGCACTTATGTTACAATTAAGCATGCACTGTTTGTTCAATGTAGTTTTTTGAGAAATACATCCAACATATTTTTTTTAACCACTAACTAATCAATGTTGTTCTTTTATATATCTCCCAATTGATAGGATATTTCCCTTTTATATATCTCCCAATTGATACGATATTTCCTTGCTAGCATTTCCTATCATGATTTTCTTGATAGAGGGTTGCTGCTCATAAGGTAGCAAGAGTTCCAAATGGTGAAATTGAAATCATCTCTTCGTAAATTTTACAGATGCCACAGAGTTGGTTGAGCGTTATGGAATAACTGTTTATAGAATAACTGTTTCTCAAATGATATTGGATATGTTCCTTATGATGTAACTACAATCCCCTTCCCTTTCATGAATGTTACCTATCGAATTAGACTATTTACCGGATTTGTTATAATATGAGCAACACGACAGGTGCCACATGTGGAGCAGGATCTGCTTACCCTTCCGGAGCACCTGAGATCACCCTAGTTTTTGGTGGGTTTCCTGTTGCTTATTCTTTAGTTTTCCAAGTTGTGTCATGTGTACTGTTGTTTTTCTGTTTGTCTTTTTTATTTTTAGCCATGGCATTGTCAGTTTGTTTTCGATTTCTGAGTTTGACTGTTCCTCTGGTATCTTTTGTCCCTCTTTTATAAATACACATTTAAACTTGTGATTTTTGTTGTTGCTATATATTTATACCTATGAGAACTACACACAACAAAATAACTAGACTCACAGACAGAATTAGACTTCATCAAATTTAAATTTTTATTATTTAAACAACAACATGTTTTTCGTGCATTGTTTTTGAAAACCATTAAACAGGCCAAAAAATAGATAAGAAGTAGATAAGCAAAAAACACCATACCTGTTTAATAGAAGTAATCGTCTGTCCATTAAATTTTCTAATCTCGCTAATCTAAGTTCAAGGTCAAGATCATCTGAAAATGAGAAACATGGTTAGAAGTACGTCATCCAATTCCTAATTATAATGTAAATACATATTCAAATTTCCATTAAAAATTATATTTGTGTGGAAAAAATAATTGCAAAACTTGAAATCAGAATTCGTATGGTACTAAATGAAGAAAAGACGAAAAGTTATGTGTTTAAAATATGTTACCATTTTATTGTTTCGAGTAAACCTAAGGATTTTGTTCCATTGTTTTGATTGGATGAATCAAATTTATAAGAGATATGGTATATGGACCTTAAATTCATTTCCACTAGAACAGAACTAATAGAACTAACAGGCAATAGATAAGATATAGTATCTGTTTATTCTATTCAAAGTATTTTTCTACTTGGGTGTACCTCAAATTCAAAATTCATTTACAATCGCTAATTGTAAGAAGACATACCTTTTATTAAACTTTTTTTAGACTTGAGACTCTTTAGAGCTTTACATACATTGATAAGGCACTGTTTAATGTTGAAGACTGTATGTTGATGTGTCTCGGTTAATATTGTTGCTTGGTTGCTGCCTCTTAATGTATACCCAACATCTTTTCTAATTGATTTACATTATTGGAATATGATATGTATGGTAAATATAACCAGTGACCTATAGTTATTAACCTCTATGTGATTCAGTCTCTGGTGGAGAGTTGCCTCATTGGTAATCATACCACATCTTCTTATTTTTATACAGCTATAACAAATACCTTCCTCAGAAGCTCCAGTTTCTTCCATAGTCTGAATTTTAGCACCAATTACATTTTTCTCAAACTCAGCGTATGCATCAAAAACTTGTGTGAAATCTCTGACTGTTAAAACTGTCTCTATAGCTTCTTCATATATATCTCTAGCCTGTAATATTATAATTGATTAATTAATTGATGCTTGCTTAATGTCCAAAGGCAAATCTTTCAATATTATTAGGTATGATAGTTACATACAGGTAACTATTAAATAAAAATGGATAACTTATCTCAATGACAGATCAGTTTTTTTTAGAGCTGAGAAATTAAGAAGATTGCAAATTCTGCAGACACCTGCCTATTGTTGAAGAAAGTAAGGTGACCCACATGTCTTTTGGTTCATTTGTATTATTAGATTTTTGTCATTTTGATGAGTATCTTCACTTTGATTCAACAGATTCATTATAGTATATGCCCTTTCTTGGTAAGAATTATAGATTATAGATGGCCCTGAAATGAGATGTGGCAGAGAAACATCCTAGAGTTTGACAACCATTGATAATCTGTTTATTGCTATATTGCTTATGACATCGTTGATGTTAACATTGACAACTTCACAAGTGCCCTTAGTTTCTGATGATAATTTTCTATCTCAAGAAAGTACCCCCCCCCCCCCCCCCCCCCCCCTCACCCCGGTAGCATGATATGAAGATTATCATAAAGAAAGATCAAAGGAAATCTACACGAAATAGCCATGACAACAACTATCATAGTTACCCTTTCAAAATGTCCTCCTCTAATGTAATAATCAGCCATAGAATTCCATAATACACCAATCTGATCAGTGTAGCGTTTCAATCCCTGTCTTATGATTGGTTCAATTTTCAATGATGTCACTTTGTCTGGATTCTTAGCAACCAGTTCACAGAGTTCATTCCAAAGCTGAAATAAATAAATAAACAAGTGAATCTGTGAGATACTGCTCACTGATGATACCCCTGCCAAAATATTTTGGTAAACAGGAAGTTGTTGAGTGATAAATCTGAAAACACATCACACAGTATAGCTGACTTATATTAACTCTGAAACCCTGAAACCCTATTTCAGAACTCTTTGTATAGTAGTTTCTAAGAAAAATGTGACGAAAATTTTCAAGTTGGCTAGCAGATTATCCTCTACCTGATTGGAAGGAAAAAAATTGTCACATGTGCAGATTATCCCAACCTGATGTGATAGGTTTTTCCCTCAGCCAGGTGTGCAGATTATCCTCTACCTGATAGGAAGAAAAAAATTGTCACATGTGCAGATTATCCCTACCTGATGTGATAGTTTTTTCCCAATGACAGGTGTGAAGTAAACCCCCCTACCAGATGTATAAGTTTTTTCCTCCTCCTAATGTAGATTGTTTGTCGTACCTGATGTTTTGATTTTCCTTCTTTAGAGATGTAACTATCGTCATCAATAATGTTAACCAATCGTTTAGCTGCCTCATCTAACCAGTCAATGGATTTTAAGTATTCTATATAATCTTCTGTATTCTCCTTTTGTAACTAAAAACATAAAGAAAAATATATGAACAACTTTGATCCATAGCGTTAACAATCAAAGTGCTTGTGAGAACTGAACAGTAAAGATTGCATTCATTCATTTTGCAATGGGATATAACACTAAACATTTCATTGTATTAAGTATTGGAAGCCAATTTTATGAATTGGAGGTACAATGCTAAATGTTCATGGTTCAACTACAATTATTGACATAAAAAGATCCCCCCCCCCCCCCCCATTTTGAATATCACTTTTACAATGAAATCAATGATATTCAAAGAAGATATTCTAGATTCATGCACCATGAACTATTTATGTATATATTTTACAAGTATGGTAATACACAGCTCTTTTTAGCTTGTCTACTAACAGATTAAAATCTACGTACATGTACATTATCTAAACAAATTTGGTCCAAATAAAAAATTATGTATAACCAAAGGACCTATTTATACTAGCTGATTTCTTAAAATAAATGTTAAATAAATATACCTTTAAATTTCTCCTGTATATTCTAACTGCACTCTCTGGCAGATCATACATTTTTGCAAACTTCAAATATAAAGGCCAGATCCTGTAGTGTTGTGTTATGGGTAATGCTCTTAGGGCTTTGTCACAAGTACGTCTTGTTTTAGTTATTCTACACTGGTCCATTAAAAACTGACAATAGTCCAACCATATTCTGGGCATCTGTAATGAAAAGTATGAACTTGTAAATATGGGAAAGATTTGAGGGCTGTCTCAAAGGTTAAACTTCAGCTGGCCAATTAAAAACTGACAATAGTCCAACCATATTCTGGGCATCTGTAAATTCATGGCAGCTTTTATACATGTGTAATTATTATAATTAACATGAACGACATCAGTCAATGATATATATGTAGTAAATTCAACAGAAAACAAGATCTATTTTGGTGGATGGATTAAAAAAACATTTTGAAAGGAGCTAATAGTTTAACATTACTGTTTGTTCATCTTTCTACGAACATCAAAGTTATCAGTAAATGTTTATAAAGTCTCAAATAAAAACTGTGATGAAAAATATTTATAGACCACCATACAAAGCCCTGTTTGTTTTTGATGCAGTTGTAATTATCTGGATTTCACTGTGTAGGGAGATAATTGTGTCTTTACAATCTGATGAAGATTTGATTTAGCTTTTGAATGATCTGAGTTGACCTTATGGTGCATACGTTTCTTTGATTGATTGATTGATTAGTGTTCAACACAATTTTAAACTCTATTGTTCTATTTCTTGGTGGTCAGTTTTTATTGGCCAAGGAAGCCAGAGCACCCATAGAGAACTTTGGACCTTCAGAAGAAAATCCTAGTCAATTAAGATTGGTGTTGAGTGCACCTGCCATGTGTTCGAACTCACAAGCTCAGTGTTATCTGACAGTGATACAGTAGTTCGACTACTTAGAACACTCGGCTATTGAGGCCATAAGTTTCTTTGAACCTTTTATATTGATTTATGAGTTGTTTGCCAAGACCTTTCTTTTTCAACTGTAAGTGTTTTGTTAGAATAAGAATGTAAAATGAAATAAATAAATAATTGTCAAGGTCAAGGTCAGTGTGAGAGTATATTCAATTATTGGTTGTTAAAAGTAAAATCACAAAAATACTGAGCTCCGAGGAAAATTCAAAATAGAAAGTCCCTAATCAAATGGCAAAATCAAAAGCTCAAACCCATCAAACGAATGGATAACAGCTTTCACATACCCGACTTGGTACAGGCATTTTCTTAAGTTAAAAAATGGTGGATTTAACCTGGTTTAAAGCTAGCTAAACCTCTCACATAAAATGTTTGCATGGTGTTGCATTCAGTAATTATCAAAAATAAACTTCTTTGTTATTCTAATTTCATTGGCTCAATTTTGCGTAGCGATTTCAGGCATTTTGTTAAATGTCTATCACTTTTTCTAGACATTTTATAAAATGCTGTAAACTATTTGTTAATTCATAAACATGATAAAAGCCTGAATCATACATGGAGACATTTTCCCCCTGGCATTTCACTAAATGCCCAAATTCATAAAATGCCAGTAACATATAGATTCTTACAATGATATCAATAGATTATCAGATTTATCTAATCAAGACAGTTAAATAATCAATTTTAAAGTCAAACCCTGGCGAGGACTTTAAAATTTATAATTTAACTATCAAGATTGGATATATCCAATAATCCATGAGTAACTATGTAAGAATCTTTTTCTCTAATGTTAAAAAAAAGTTGTCAATTTCATTAACACCAGTTAGCCTACCTTATGCATGAAGACTAGCGCCCTCTCGTGGGCATTACATACATCCTCTACGGCTGGGTCATTTATACATACCTTATGCATGAACACTAGCGCCCTCTCATGGGCATTACATACATCCTCTACGGCTGGGTCATTTATACACTTCCCTTTCACTTGTCGTCTCCGTAGTTTTAAATAATTGTACCATAATTTGTAGCTGCAATGTAAATAAACAAAGGTAGTCATAAAGGGTCATACAAATATATGAAAACAAATTACATGAAGAGTATACAGTACATGTCAAATTGTCCATTTACAGTTATTTCTCAGTAACAAAATATCACAAGAGACTGTTACAACTGAAGTTTTCTTAAGAGGTCTAATTAGTTGAAGTCTTGCTTAGAGATTATGTACTTTTTTTTATATAATTTTTAAGTAGATGAACAAAATAATTTATTCATTCTTTTTGCTAAGGAAAATATATCAAACTTCTTATTGAGAAATCAACCATCAAATTAGCTAAAAACACGAATGAAAAAATTGCCTGTTATCCAAAATGATTTGGGTATGAAGTAAGATATATAAGTAATTAGTAATTAATGATATTATTAATTGTTAATCATTTACCTTCCTGGCAATTCTTTCAGAGCTCTTTCATATATCATATTAACAACATTTCTTGAAGCTAGTTTCTTAAACTCTAAGTAACGAAGCCAACATTTAACAGAATATGGGTTTCGTAAAATATCTTCTTCATATGGTAGATCATCTTCTTCCTAGAAAAAAAACCAAACTAAAACATTTGCAATTTTTGATATTATATTATCAGTCAGGGGACTTACTTAAATGAGTGATTTTCTAAATCACTGGTTCAAGTAACATTATTTCCATAAAGGTTGGAAGCAAGAGTTGTCTTTCTTTAATAATCACCTATTTAAGTAGTACAAATTTATCACTAGACTAAGTGATTTAATTTTATTGTAGCTTTAAATATAGAATACTAATGATCCAGGGACTAATTATGTTTCTAAACTTATCAGAACAAACATCTGTGCTGTCTAGGATGATCAGGTCATTTCAGGTGATGACCTTGTACTGAATCTAGGATAATGACATAAAAATCATCTGTTTAAGTATCATACCTCAATTTTCTTCCCAAAAATCATATTTTGATAACCCCCACTAATTTCAACACCTCTGAACAGTGAAATTTTTATCGCGAACAGTAGAATTTTATTATATAATCTGAAAGATGAAACCTTGAACTTTACAGGAAAAATACTCCCACTGCTGGGAAAAATCTGTTAAGAAAGTATCAGTTCATTATTTAAAGCCGTCATTATAGCATTTTTTCAACTAAAATAGAATTTGCAACTAAATGATAGCATCAAAGGCATAAACCTTGCTACTAAAAAGAAGCAAAAAATTCATGTTTTTCAATTTTACTAATGAAAAGATATTATTTAAACCTATGTGTTAAAAATTTTGGTAAAACTACAAAATCACAATTTGTGACAAAATTTTGAATTTGGTACTCAAATAAGTGATTTAAAAATCACTTTTTTGAATAAGTCCTTTGACTGATTATTTTCTTTGCTATAATTCAATTCAAGCTATTTCCCTTTTTGAAAAGACTTTGAAAATCTTTGAAAATCTGAAATAGTCCATTTGCCAATTTTTTATTCTGTTATTACACACCTTTTTGTATATATATTGTGTAAATGTATGCCTATCGTTGTGTCTGTTATAAAAGCTTTAATTTTAACACATTTGTCTGATGAGTCAACCAACTCTTTACGGATTACCCATGTAGATGTCAAGGCCGTAGCGCCTGTCTATTTAAAGTGAGGCAAATCGCCTAGCGGAGCGAGGTGACCAATTTTTTTGCCTTTTTTTAAGGGGCATTCTGGGTGCCTGAAACGGGAGAAGCTTATTTCAGCATTACTATTTAAAATAAAAAAACAAAAAAAAATAACAAAAATGCGGGTTTGTTTTATATTAGCTAGCCTAGTAAGTAACAAAACAAGTTTCATATTAAAGTTAATCTATGTTGGTCAATCAAAACTTTCCGATTCTCCTGTGACCTGTACTATCGAAAAGCTTCAACACACGTTCTTATGTATATATATTTATTTATGTCCAACAGCAAGTTATAAGCTTTTAAAGACTAGAACATGTTATAAGCATCAATTAGGATATATTTATTATACATAATCATTAACCATAAGAATAGGTAGAGAAGACTAGATCAACATTGTTACTTAACCAGATTTTTGACGTTCTAATGTCACAAGTGATCACAAGTTATCTGTAAACATTCCGCTGGAAGACATATCAACCTACATGTACATTTTTACCTGGCCACATTATTCTACCAATTTATAAGTCATTGGTTTGACCTACCGGGGTTTGAACCCACGACCTACCGCAGTAGCACGCTAGCAAACGACAAGACAATGGTGATCATAATCAGAAAAAGAACCACAAAAAAAATATTTTCAAACAATACCAAAAATATATTTCATACTTTTATTAAAGATAAATAAAAATCATGAACTGCCTTATTCATTAAAGACTTCCATAGAAAACGCGCTTCATGATTTTGTTTAAATTAATTATAAATAATTATTATTTTTTTGGTCAATGAATTATTTTATCGATTAACATTTGTTGTTCAGTGAGTTGATAGTGTAAACATTGGTAACTATAGCTTTATCGATTCAAAAATAAACCAAGTAATAAGCCAGCATACTTATAGGGGGTGTTTATACTCATGAGTTACCCTTTTCATCTTTTTTTCTCTTTAAAGAACCCGTCTTCCAACAGTTTTGTAACGACATTAAAATTTGTTTCAAATTTTTTATTTTGATTTGTATTCGGAACACTTATTTTTTTTTACTGTCACCTCTATGGTAAAAGCTGCAATCGCTGCTGCCGATTAGACACACTGTATGTAGTGTGCCAGTAGATAATTTGTAACTCGAAACTCGCATATTGATAATGTAAAATACATAATTTAAAAAAAAAGACACTTCTAAAGTTTGGTCGTCGTTTCAAAAGTGAGGCATTTGCCTCATTTGCCTCCATTACGCTACGGCCCTGGATGTAAAGAGGGTAAGTTAATGTTAGGTGACATGATGACTTTCAATAAAACTTTTGAACTGATTTATCACAAATGCAGAAATATAACACTTCAAAAAGAGAAAAATATATCCAAAGGCAAAGTTCTAGCGGTTGTACATTGCCAACAACCGCTTATAACTTGAAAAGGGTTATTTACAAAGAAAATATCTTTCTGTTTTTCCATCAGTACTGGCATCCTTTCTTTTAATGTCTTAAGTTGAATAATATTTTCTCAGTATTTCTTTTCTTTTAGTTTTAGGTTTTCATGGGCGCTGACATATTGGATCGTATAAAATGCGTTGTGTGAAATTTTAAAGGGGTGTATCAATTTGTGAGGCAAAATATTTAAAAAAAAATATCGAGACCAAATTGATATACAAGCAAATATTTGTTTAATAATGAAAACAAACTGTATCTTACAATTACATTTTCCTAATTCTAAAGATAAGCATCAAAATTAAGAATTTAATATAGGAACCTAGCCCCCTTAGTATCATATGGAATATCCCATCTACATTAATCTCGTTTGTTACGAGAAATGATTAAACTTCCCTCCATCTAAACAATTCTGGAAAAAAAGACTAAGAGGATTAGGAGATTGTCGGTAAAAATATAAATGGTAGTTATTTAGGTGTTGTCATTCCCAAATTGCAGATGTCTTTGTTTTTTTATGTGTGTCACAATTTGACAGTTACGCTTCATTATAGTATATTTAATTTATAGATCAATATATATTGCAATTGATATTTTTGTCTGTTTTTTTTTGTGAAATTGAAATCCAAATTTGCATACAGCTGCATTTTGATATCTGTGGGTTACAGTGATGACTGGCCCTATTGACAGAACAATGAAAGAACCAAAATGAAAAAAAAATATGCTAATAACAAATTTGAAACATTGTGAAATATAATGATAATAAGATTCTCTCATAATTTTATACTTGAGAAAAAAATATAGAAGAAAAAAATAAATACATGCTTTTGAAAAAACATGACCTGACCAAAGCCGACAATAGAAATATTTACAATCATATACTAATTTGTCCCCCATTATGTAAAACCACACAGGTTCCCCGTAAACTTTGACATCACAATTCAAAAGATTTGACGTCAAAATGTAATTTGGAGCAGATCTAAGCTTAATAAGCTTAAGCAGATCAGAGCACCTGAGATCACCCCTAGTTTTTGATGGGGTTTGTGTTGCTTATTCTTTAGTTTTCTATGTTGTGTCATGTGCTCTATTGTTTGTCTTCTTTTATTTTAAGCAAGGCATAGTCAGTCCTATAACATATGACTTCGCATTCTTATTCAAATTTTAACGTTTTTATACTGATATTTTCATATTTTTTTTTTAATGTGAAAAATATCAGAACAGTAAATAGAAATAGTAAATAATGCCCCAGAGGTCATATGTTATAGGACTAAGCCAGGCGTTGTCAGTTTATTTTCAATTTATGAGTTTGACTGTACATGTCCCTCTGGTATCTTTCTCCCGCTTCCTTAATATGGTCATTCGAAGACAAAATTTAGCTGAATACCAAAAGTGAAAATAAAGTTCTGACAGGACCAAATGAAAATGCTAACTTTTTTTGTATTTCAGAAAGGATTTGTCTCGAATTTAAAATCTAATTACTAGATTTCATTATTTAATACATAAACATAAGACTAATAAGAGAAAATATAGAACCAAAAATTCAAAAGCTTGTGAAAACAAGAAAATAAGGGTACATGTATATTAGATAGGGACAGAACTTTTGCTTTGCAACAGGCAACCTATAGCTACAGACCCCCTAATACAGACTAGGGGAATAGTTGTGGTAGCATGGACAGAGGCGATTACATACAGACACATAAAAACACATCTGCTTCCATTTCTACATTTTAATCAGACAAAGATGATATCACAAACAAAAATACCCGGGTCCTCCACCATATTACAGACTAGGGGAATAGCTCTGGTAGCATGGATGGAGGCAATTACATCAGGACACATAAAAACAAATCTGCTTACATTTCTACATTTTAATCAGACAAAGATGACGTCACAAACAAAAATACAAATTACTGACTAAAGGGGAACAACTCTCTCTTACACACAGAAACATACTCTGACCATACATACTGATATATAACACCCCTCAAAGAGTTGTTGCAAGGGTTCTTAACGTGCAAAGAGCGTAGCACTCTCTTTGCACGAGACATCAGATTTAACATCCCAATTCTGACCGGACGTGGCTGCACAGCTAAACGGACGCCCCACTAATGACAGTGGCACGCGTTGTACTGCTGGTCGGAAGAAGACCAAGGGACCATATTTCCTATCCACAGTCACCCTTGGGGGCCAGAATAATTGGATGGTGCACATGTCTGTCATCACCTGACCTTGACCACCTTTTAATGGTTCATCAGCAAATTTATTGGTCAATGTGAAGTTTTCTTGCTTTGGTTTGTATCTTTGATACAATACACAAAAGAAACACCATATTAAGAGTATGGAATTATTGTAACCATGGTAACCTGTCTGTTTTTCATGGTTTATTTGACTTTGACCTTACTGTCATAGATCATTGATTATGTTAAGTTTATGTGATACTTGTAGTAAAACCTTTATTTTTTCTATTTTTCAACATTAAATTAATCTAGGTCAGTAAAGCTGGCTAGACACTTCCACTGGTGTACTCTTTTTGGGTCATAAACCCCTTTTTCAGACAAGATGCAGCACTATTGTGTTCAATCTGACCTTAAACCCTAGCTGTTTATTTTGTTGAATTTTTGTCTCATTGACTATTTCCAATTTCTAAATCACTTTAATCTACAGGACAGACAGACTGACTACACACATATACTGTGGATTCATTTATTTTTCCATGGATACTAATTTTCCTGATTGAAAGAAAAATTGTAGTTTTGTGTATAATTTGTGTATTATACACTCATATCTATATTCGTGTCTTCCCTAGAAAATTTTTGATGCATGGTGGGTCTATTGTGAAATTGCAATGTGGAGCGCAGCGTTGTTTTGTAGAATTGTTTTTTTACACTAGTGAAATGAATTTTGCATGTCAGTTTAAAAACTTCACCATAAATCTGCAACAGGAACAATAGTTAACATTTTTTCCAAAGGCCAGCCTGGATCCCAAAAGTTTTTTCCAAGGCCCAGTAGACATTTTTTAGGCTCTACCAGGTTATTTTTACTACAGGTACATACATTTTTACTTATAAATAGTCTTGAATGTTTTAATAAAGGCAATGCTATATGTTTGAAATACCTTATACATGTAGCTTGTTTCTGATTATGATGGATATAATAAAGGAATTAATAAACCACATTGACAGCCCTCAAAGTAGTAGCTGAAATGAAGTTGCCAATTGGCCGCCAGACATGAAAATTTAGTGGCCAACTCAAAATTTCAGTCGCTAGGAAATGATTTCAGGTTGCCTACATTTTTTTGTCTAGCTAAAAAACTCTTGTGAAATAAATGTTTTTGTTGTGTTTTTATGCTGCAACATATATATAACCACATGATTTTTTTTTTTTTTTTTTATTATATTGTACATGTATGTTTATTGACAATTTGTGACCTTTAGCGGTAGTCTGGAGCCCAAGTCAAGAAAAATTCTCATCACACTTGTGCAGAAGCACTGGTGATTGCCCCATCAGTCAACATGAACACCTGAAATCGTTAGCGAAATTGTTGCCGGTATTTTATTGAATCGCTGAGAACAAGTTACAAAATTGTTGCCGACCTTGTTTCATCTGTTTATTGACCAAATCCAGAATGAAGCTTGGCAATGTGCTTTCAATAAACATAAGCAATAAATGACAATGGTCATGATGGTTTTCTTTCTAACGGCACTTAATAGTCATAGTTGTGACTGAGTGGGCTAAAACATGATGACAGATAGATCTGGGCCATTAGCTTTAATACAAATGACCTACAATTACCTGATTTAATAAAGCGCTGACAAGATCAAGCTTAAATATAAACGGCGCTTGAAAAAAAATATAAATTTGTGTTACTGTTAAGTGCTTAGACAATTTTTTTAAACCTGACTCAAGTCAGGGCAAAATTTCTGCAAATTTACGGTCGCCAGGACTTCATTTTTCTTTTAGCCCAATTGGCGAACAGTTATGAATGTTAAGTCGCCAATCAGCTTTTAAAGTTGCCCAGGCAACCATTTCAGAAAGCTACATTAAGGGCTGATTGAGCTTTTCAGAATTAAAATCCATATAACCATGTCTTTTCAGACTGGTTAACTTATATTTGTTATGTTATGGAAAAAATATTTACATTTGGCTTTGCTAATGATGCATTTGGTAGTCTGGGGAGAGAAACCAATACATAATTGTGATATATGGGCAGGAATTCGCTAGTGAAATTTTAGGGTCAATAGTGTTTATCCAATTAAAAAATAAAGAAATCATGCAAATATGGAGAATAAACATTGTTTAAATATCAAAGTGGGTTAGTCTTTATTGCCAAATGCAAAAAAAATGGATCCAATTAAAAAAATCAACAAAAAATCAGCACTTGTTATGTGCTGGTAGTTGAAAACTGTAGACAAAAAGTGTGACATTTCTGCAGTGGCAAAACCCCTAGTCATATTTAGAATATGCCTGAAGAATTGTTCTACTATAATAGTTGAAAATCAACTGCAAAATGATCCGTCTATCATTTAGAAACCCCATTTTGTACAGAATCCGATTATTGCTGCAAATAAAATACGTTTGAAAATGGACAAGTGCATGTAACTTTTCCCGTCAACAAATGTTACATGCACCTTTTCATTAGCTGATTAGCTTTGGAAACAGGTTATTGGTCCAGCATGGCAAATTTTGAAAGGTGTCAACAATGGGTACAATTTGGATTTCATGATTTTTATCAATCAACTGAAGTTTGAAAAATATAGAAGGTAAGAAAATTTATTTCATTTTCGTGTCAATACTGCCCAATAATACTCATCTTTTTATAACAGTTGTATACTTTTTATAGTAAGCATTACCATAATTATTTTTTTCACATTTCAACCCACTGACAATTACATTAAAATGTGGCTTTGTCATCTTTCACACTAGGCATCTACCAGTGATCAAGCAGATGATAAGAGAGTGGGACCAGGTTAATTTGACCTCACAATGAAGTGTTACATGCACTTTCTGTGTAAATTAGGTTCTTTGATAATGATGTGTGACTTGCTTTGCAATTTTGTCAAAAAATATAAGTTTTATCTTGTATTTAAACAGGTTTGACCCTTACGATATTCATTTTATTGCTGGAGAGATTTCTGTACATAACATTGACACGAAAATATTTACCAAGGAAAGGTGTCTATGATACATGCAAAAGCTTTTTTTTGTATGGTTTGCCTTATCAATCTAATTTTTTACATGAAATACCACAGATTAATTGCCAATTTGATTAACTAGTACTTGTATTCATTCTCAGCATTATAAAGATAACTGGCCACTTAATTTGAAAACTTAAAATGTAACATTGACACCAGAATAAAAACAATATTACTTTATTACACTTAAAGCATAATTGGCCAGTGCATAATATTAAATCAAATGTAAATTTATGCTGAATTCTTAACAGAGAAGTTGTTGATCTTTCTTGATTTCTAGACTTTACAATATTTACTTGTAATTCTTATCGTTTAAAGGCATGTAACATTGACACATCTTCTGCGTCCAGGTTACATGCTACAACCTAATAAATGTGCATACAATTATTCAATCAATAAAATCTTGTTGAAATTTAAATTTGCTTCATTAAAATGATATTAAAGAAATAAATGAGTTTTAATTATTTGTGTTTATTTTTTTCCTGATTGACTAGCAATTTTTCCTCATCATTTGTTGGTGTTCCTGTCAATGTTACATACATAACCCAGAATTATAATGTTTTAAAAGCATTGATTTCCAAACCTCTGTTATGAGCTTTAAAATGAGTTTATCTGAGTTTATAAATGACTAACATCTGAAATATTGTCATCACACAATTTCTTTGATGCTCCTATGATAACTTTATGAGTAACATGGACTACGATTTTTGTATCAGGTCTTTTTTTGTGTTACATGAGAAGATTTTACTGTGTTGAAATCAACAGTTAATCTAATTTTTAATATTCAAAGTTATTATTATGATACCTTTTTTAAAAAATAATGTATAAAGTAAACCCAAATTAAACTTTTTTTTCATTAAGAAATTGTGTATGTAACGTTGACAGAGTCTATTATTTAGACTTTTACATGTTCAGGCCAGTGTTACATGCGTAAACAAAACTTACTGCCATATGGAGCTATTATCTTATTTTTATTTTACAAAATTAAAGCGTTTTCATGTTTTCCTGTTTAATTTGTCTTTTAACACTAGTAAGTAACATTGACAACAATATTTTGTGTCAAGATTTTTTGATGTTACATGCAAAGGTATTACTTCCTTAAAGTCAGACATTTATATAACATTTTATAACCTAAATGATTAATTAGGTATTACTGGGCAGCAATTATATTATTTCTCCAAAGTTGACTATTAAGCACACCACTTTCATCTTCTGGTCTTCATGTATGTAACATTGACATACAACCTTTTACTTTTCTGTCAATGTTACATGCATGAACAGAACTGATAACATTTACTTACTCCTTTGCTCTATAAAGAGATTATTGATAATTTAACTTGTTTTACCACCATCAAACTTCATCTTTATTTCTAAATATAGATATTCTTTTTAGAAGTTTATTTTCTTCATTGACAACAAAATTGGTGTCAGTCTTGAAAATTTACATGCAATTTTTAATTAAAAAAATCTATAGGCAATATAAACCTAAGAAAGAAAAGATGATCAGCAATAAATGTGAAGAAGAAAACTCTCAGGAAGATGCTGCAAAAAGATACTGTCCCTGTCAACCAGTCAGATGGTGATGTCCCTGGCAGCCAGACAGATGGTGATGTCCCTGTCAGCCTGGAAGATGGTGATGTACATATCAGTCAATCAGTTAGTTGGTGATGTTCCTGTCAGTCAGTCAGTCTGTGATGTTCTTGTAAGCCAGTCAGAGGGTAATGTCCCTGTCAGTCAACAGATGGTGATGTTCTAGCTTAGTCAGCCTGGCAGATGGTGATGTTCATATTAGTCTGTCAGTTGGTGATGTTCCTGTCATTCAGTCATATGGTGATGTTCCTGTCAGCCAGTCAGATGGTGATGTCCCTTTCAGCCTGTCAGATGGTGATAACCCTATCAGCCTGGCAGATTATGATGTCTGTGTTAGCCAGTCTGATAAGGTCCCTATTAGTGAGTCGGGTTGTGACGGTCCTTTCAGCCAGTCAGATAGTAGTTCTGTGTCAGAAAACCAGATGATGGTGACTGTGTATGCAGACATACTAGTGATCTCCAATTTGACCATTCTACAGCAGTGTAGAAGATAGTTATTTCAAAATCTTGTTTATTTATCCCTTTTCATTCACCAGTCAACACATGTATCATGTGTATTTACTGATGTTCATTATAGAAATCATGAGGAATTCAATTTGTAACATTTTTTTTTAAATTGTTATGCCAATAATTGACATTCCAGAATATCTTTTGCATTATAAGAGGTTCAGGCTCCTACTGATTTCAAAATAATAATAATAAACTCATCATGGATACCAGAATTGAAATTTTGTAGGCCAGAAACGCTTTTCGTTTACAAAAGACTATTCAGTGACGCTAATGAAACAAAAAAGTAAAAGAAGGCCAAATAAAGTTGAAAACAGGACTATGGTCTAATGGGTGTTGGTTTTCTCTTCTGAATTGTTTTACACTGGTCATTATGGGGCCCTTTAAATTGTGGCTTCCTGTAGTTTAGGTAACAAGTTTTCAAGATGAAATGGCATTGAAAAATCGAAACAAGATATTTGAGAGTTTCTATATTATTGTAAATTTTATAATCTATGCATGGATTTTGGTTCTGATTGAGGGTAGATTAATTGTTGTTTTGTTTTTTTCTTTTTTCAGATAGATAGTTGAAGATGTTGGAGACAGAAAACAAGAAACAAGAAACTTGTTTTGAATGTTTGAAATAAAATTTATTGTTTAAACCTTAAAAAGTTATCATAAATGTAAGATTAACCAGCAGAAATAAAACGAGATATAGGGTAATATGTCTATCAGACAACAACCTCAAAGATGAAACCCAAATTGTTCTTTATAGAAGTTATGTAAACGATTGAAAATAAGATTCTCAAAAAATGCAGCTGTATCAACCTCTCGTAGATTTGTCCATATTTTGTCTTGGTTTTTCATACTATTAGTTTTAAGTGTAACTGTGTCACATGAATGAGGGATACATGTAATCATTTTGTACCCTTACTTTGTCAGTATTAGTTATTGAGTGAGAAACTTTGTGGGTGCTGATGGTTGTGTGGTTGTCTTCTTATCAATCTCATCCCTGTGCATAAAAAAACGGGTTGCTTACTTACTGATATAAAAATGTTTCATGTTGTGGAAATTTTGGATGACTCCTTCATCTATCTTTGGTCTTAATTTTATTTTTCTGGTTATTTTGACATTTGAATATCTTTTAATTTAGCCTTCCATAGTGTACCACCATGAACAAGCATAACTACTGGTATAGTTATAAAAAATATGTCTGCTGTCTGAAATTTAGGTGAATGGTTTTGGTATTAACCACTATTTAAATAATATCATATATGAGAAATGTGGCAGTATAATTGTATAATTTACATTCAGATGGTTGTTTGGAGGCTTTTTATATCTTTAAAGGTCAATTCTGGCATGGTTCATTATTCATATTTTTTGTGTCCACGTTACATGCAACATTTAAGTCACTATTTTATGACAGAAATGAGATAATTGCAAAAATATTAAAACAATTTTTTAATGTGAGGGTAACACAATGAAAAAGAGCCTTTACATGTTCAGAAAGAAAATGATTCTTACTGTATTTATCTTTTAGACATTGCATGTAACATTGACAGAAAAGTAGAGGAAACTTGTTTTCACAAAATTTCTGAAAGAAATGAAAATATACATTTTAGAGTTTTGATGAAAGACAATGTTTTGTGATCAATATATATGAAGTTCAATGTTGAATAAGTTAAGGAATCATTAATCTCAATTTGGAAAAAGTGTCCATGTTACATGCTCCAAATTCATTATTTGCTTTGGTTTCAAACTGACGCAAGTTTAAAAATGATTTTTTTGGTTACAAATAGAAGGACACCATTTGTAGCAATAATTTGTAAAAAATTTAGAAGCTTATAATGATTTTTATTTTTTTCTTACAATGTCACACTTAAGTAGCATTAGCGAATTCCTGCCCATATATATGTCAATTCCTCCCAAGAGTTCTAGTCCCATATTGAATATTACTTTTTTTCCTTATAAACTTGATTTCAGCTAATTTTTGGACAGTATACAATTTTGACTTATATATGCACATAAAAAGATTGCAAAGACAGTCTGTAGAAAGTTTTGTTGGGGGAAAATGAATTTTGTCCCAAAATTTTCTTATTTTCTTGTGCCCTGTAAGGCAACTCAAAAGAAATTTCAAATGGTCAAATTCGATACAAGTTTGTGATTTTCAAGATTTATAACCAAAAAATGTTTTAGCAATTTTTTTATGGCAAAATTTAAGTAATATCATGATACATGTATTTTTAGATTTATTTTAAAATATGTTTCTTCTATGCATTTTAAGATTCATGGGTATTCTGATTACATATGTGCAAAAATACACAATGCTATATACATACTAGTGTTTTCAACTGTTGTTTATGTCACATCAAAACTGGTCATATTCAATATACTCTACACACAAAATGAAACCGTGAATTTCACCAAGACTTCGGCAGATGATGCATGGACCTCTACCTTTTCAATGATGTAAATAAAAGAAAAATTAAACGAGAGGAAAATTTTTGTGTTACCAAGGCCCTACCCCCTTAAAACAACAGACGATCTGAAATATATTGCGAATATTCAGTGACCCATACATTTTTTGAACTCTGCTATAACATGTATAAGTAGACTAAAAAACATGAAACATTTGTAAATTTTAATTACAAACGAAAGTGAACCAACGCCTGGTGAGTCTGTAGTACGGTAGAGTCCATAAATTTGTAAATTTTGACATCATACCGAAATCTGAATGAAACTGATTTTGTTTTAGCCAAAACAGAAAGATAATATCTTGTACACATTATGTTTTTCTGTCTTTATAAAATAAAAACAATGTCACTATTTAACATGGATATTAAAGGAAGTGCTATGAAAATATATAGACCATAGCAATCTATAATATTGATTGGTTCTTTGTAGGATATCTGAAATGACTGGAAGAGAACTAAACAAACAGGGATAGAGTCCATGGAATCTAAAATGGTAAGTGCAGTGCTTTCTTTTACAAATAGATTGTAAAGGTTTCTTATTTTATCCAATAAGATTCATGCATTATTCAGAGATAAATTGGATCAAGATTGTGAAAAGAATCATTACAAATAACAAGCGGAAACTTATTTATACATGTATATAAGTAAAAGTGTTATCTGTATACATGTTATAATATATTGTATGAAAAAATTGATTCTGAAAGGACATCAAAAGTTTTTTTGCCAACCCAAATCATTGATTCCCCAATTGTCTCATCTTGGCAAAGGTCAGACAAGAATGATGTGCTGATTGTTGTACAGTACAGGTATACACATATACTTGCTTCATACTGAAAAGATCATGTATCATCAAATCCAAATATTTTTACACAGAAATTTTACACAGTATATTACTATGTCCTTTAAGCACCTGCCCTTGGTGGCTCCTGTATTTGGATAACTACATATATTAATCTTATTTATGTGCTTCAGCCACAAGGAGGACTATAATCATGATAATATAGTAATTCTTTTTTAAGTATTAGTTTATGCTTGTGTTGTAAAATGTTTAAATTTTTTAGATTTCTGTGAAGAGGCTTGAGTGTCCTTTAAGCACCTGCCCTTGGTGACTCCTGCATATGAACAACAATACTATTTGCTCATATGCATCAGCCACGAGGAAGGACTTAACTCAAAGTTTGTTTTTTTTTTGGTTTTTTTTCTATAATGGATGTGATGCTGCTTCTGGTGCATGGTCAATAAACACTAAACATACAGGTTTCGATATGTGACTACATGTATTATTAACTTAATTTATATTTCATGTTTTTTTGTCAAACGCATTTCTATTTTTATTTTTGTTTATTGTCTATTGCAATTGTGTGATAAAAAATCAATGTACTGATTATGCCTGTAATGGGTCCACTATTGGAAATAAAAAATATCTATCTATCTATATGTATGAACTCAGGATGATAGAAATCATTCTTATACATATATATGTCTAAAACGCGGAAGTAGAAAACGCGGAAGTGAAAAATGGGTGTATTATAACTAATATCTCTGGAACCGCTTAAGCTAAATCGATAAATAAAAGTGATTCTGAAAGCTATTATAATAGTCTATAAGATTAAATTAAAAAAATATTTATTTGAATATGCTTTTTTACCGAAAAGTTGACCGGAAGTCTTTCTTAGTGTGACTCTGGCAACACATTTTTGAACATTAAAACTTAAATTCACGAAAAAGCATATAACCCGGTCAAAGTCTGTAAATTGATTCTTAAAGATATTTAAATGACAATTAATATGATATAAAGAAAAAAATAAATATATTACTATAAAAGGGCAAAAAGTTGACCGGAAGTCACCCTTGTATATAAATGATGAAGTCAAATTTTCAACTTTGAACTAAAATTCCCAAAAAAATAAAAATCCCGGTCAAAGTCTGTAAATTGATTCTTAAAGACATTTAAATGACAAATAATATGATATAAAGAAAAAAATATATATATTACTATAAAAGGGCAAAAAGTTGATCGGAAGTCACCCTTGTATACAAATAATGAAGTGAAATTTTCAACTTTGAACTAAAGTTCACAAAAATATAAAAATCCCGGTCAAAGTCTGTAAATTGATTCTTAAAGACATTTAAATGACAAATAATATGATATAAAGAAAAAAATAAATATATTACCTTAAAAGGGCAAAAAGTTGACCGGAAGTCACCCTTGTATACAAATATTGAAGTGAAATTTTCTGCAAAAACTTGACCTGTGGCCTAGCTTGTGCCAGTTTATTCTTGACCCCCCTCTTATGGAAAAAAATAATGACTAAAACTAGATATAAAATACTTGCTATTTTTATTTCATTTAATCAAATTTCAACAGTATCAACATACTTATCATTTCTGATATTTCATGTGTTCCATTTAGATATTAACAACCCTCCTCCTAATTTCGGTCGAATTTTGTTTCTCATCTATAATATGTGTTTCCCCCGCATCTTCTTCAATTACACTTAGTTCAAGTTTTTTTTTCGATTTAGGAGTTGAAAATTCGGTTGATATTTTAGGCGTTTTATTAGGTTTTATGCTACCATTCGTTGAAGGTGTTGTCATCAATTTTTGCTTTAAAGGAGTATTTATAGAAAATTGTGAATCTGGCGCAGGTTCGAATTCAATTCCATAATCATTTGCTCTTGGTTGTTTTCTTCCAGATTTTTTGTCAATTTTTTTCTTGCTATTTTTTGAAAGGGCCCTTAAACTAACGACATTATTTGTTTGTGTTGACTCTAACCCTATACTAATTTTTGCAGCCAAAATATGAAAACAAGTAGATGAGAATTCACATTGACATGTTTCTTTTGGAAAAAGAGTTACACAGTATTTTCCTTTCCTGCCATTTACAATAAACGCACCTTGTTGTGGAACCAAAGTTATTAAATTATTGTCAACAATAAACCGTGCCAAACTTTGTTGACTGCTATCAGTCGGGTATTCTATGACAGGTTGTTGATTAACTATTACCTCATTATTTTCTAATTTGACCTGATTAGTACTAGTGTTCTCATCAGAGTTTGTTTGTTTTATGATTTCCTGTGAATTTAAATTGCCTAAAGGATCAGTGTCAGATTGGAAAGAATTAGACTGAAAAAGTGGCTTGTCGTTTTTTAAATATTCAATTACTTCATCAGGACTTACAATTCTTTTTGGAAAAATAACATCTGATGGTGAAATAAATACTCTACTAAACTCTTTTTTCAAATGATAATTTCCTAAACCAGAACGTCCACGTAAAATTTCATAATTCTCAAAATTTTGTATGTAATAAAAACCCAAAGCCAGTAAATCTACTGGTAGCTCTTTCCAATCATTTTCTCTTTTTAAAACGGCATTCATACTCTCGGAAAGATTGTTTGTTATTCCAGAATAAGGATCAAACATGCCGGGATATTTTTCAATTAACCATTTACCAGAGTGATTTTGAATTGCCGGACATATATGTTTATTGAAATGTTCTAAAACTACGGGAGTCCATTTTGATGTTAATTTCAATTTTGTGTCCAAAAATTCTTCTTCATTATATTTTATTATAAAATAATTTGTTGACAATTGTTTGAATATATAAGAGAAATATCTTGAAATATTTACTTTTTAATACATATATTCAAATTAAAGTTTAGGAAATGTGTCATTATACTTGAAAAATCAAGATTTATTTAATTTTAATCATGCAGAAGATATACTTCTTGGCACCATGAAGCCATTTAAGTGCCAAGCCACTTTGACATTTTGTTTTTTTAACAATTATTTGATTATCTTTGATATATTTTTGATAAATTTTGTTTACAAAGTTGGTATATATACAATAGTTCAAGAAAAATACAAAAATATTTTTGTGGAAATAAGCTGTTTTTCTTTAAAGAAAATAATCAGAAAAAATGAATTGTGACTTTTTGTCCTGTGACTATTTGTCCGTGACTTTTTGTCTGTGACTTTTTGTCCTGTGACTTTCTGTCCTACATTCAAATTTTAATATTATCACTATCAACTTTGCCTTTTAACCAGAATTTAAAATCTTCTTTTATATATTTCCAACAAAACATAATCGGACAATTTGGAAACGTATCTCGAATAGCTCTTTTTAAACCTGGTTCTTGGTCAATGACAAAAGGAATTTGTTTTTTATCTATTCTAGGAATTTTATCTTTCAAAAATTTAAACAAAACTTCATGCCATTTAGCATGTTTACGTTCATGGATCAAAAATGCCAAAGGAACAAGTGGCGTTTCATCAAATATGACATGTTTGAAAACTATCGGTGATACATAACAATCGCCAAGTTTAAAAGTTGTGTCATAAACTAAGTAAACTGGGTCTTCAGTTTTTAGCTCAATTATATCTTTGAATGCGTTTAGGATTTCGGGGAGTGCGACAACAGCGTAAAGATCTGGATATACTAAAACTTCAGAAACAAACCCATCTAACTGATATGCCAAAAGTACTAAATTATATATGTCATCTTTTGATAAGGCCTTTTCTTGCCTTTCTTTACTTAAAATATTTTTTACCTGTTTTGTATTTCGGGATTTGCTACGGCTTGGTGCGACCCGTCTACATCGTTTGTACAAATCATTTTTTTATAAACCTTATGTGGATTACCCTCTTTTTCTTTAATGGTATCAATAACTGAAGGCATAGTACGAACAAATTCAGTATCATGTTTACTATTTCCATGCGGCATTGGTTGATATAAATCTTCGTTGCCTATATAGTGAATGAGAACCAAATTTGGATTACTGTCTAACCAATAAGCTATACGTTTAAAATCTGATGTAGAACGAGGTCGCTTTCGACCACTTTTTGTATCAAAACCAGGCAATCTTAGTTTAAAGTAACATCTGTTTAATTTTACACCTTCAATTTCAGAAACAAATTTACTTTCATTAATCCAGGTGTACTGGTCGCATTTCCAGTCATTGGGATGTTTAGACTGAATGAGGCATATATCACCACCATTAGGTTTTACAGGAGGAAGACAACCAATTTTTTCTTTAATAGGATTCTGAAGTATATTTATGACTTTTTCATTTTCAAAAATAACTTTAACACCAGTCAAATAAGGTAAAATACCGCCCCCACGTTGTGGTGAAGAGGAAATTGAAATAGACTGAACACTAGAAATAGGGACTGATGAAATAGACTGAACACTAGAAATAGGGACTGATGGAATAGACTGAACACTAGAAATAGGGACTGATGGAATAGATCGAATACTAGAAATAGGGACTGATGAAATAGACTGAACACTAGAAATAGGGACTGATGGAATAGACTGAACACTAGAAATAGGTACTGATGAAATAGACTGAACACTAGAAATAGGGACTGATGAAATAGACTGAACACTAGAAATAGGGACTGATGGAATAGACTGAAATAGGGACTGATGAAATAGACTGAACACCAGAAATAGGGACTGATGGAATAGACTGAACACTCGAAATAGGGACTGATGGAATAGACTGAACACTAGAAATAGGTACTGATGGACTAGACTGAATACTAGAAATAGGGACTGATGAAATAGACTGAACACTAGAAATAGGGACTGATGAAATAGACTGAACACTAGAAATAGGGACTGATGAAATAGACTGAACACTAGAAATAGGGACTGATGGAATAGACTGAACACTCGAAATAGGGACTGATGGAATAGACTGAACACTAGAAATAGGTACTGATGGACTAGACTGAATACTAGAAATAGGGACTGATGAAATAGACTGAACACTAGAAATAGGTACTGATGGAATAGACTGAACACTAGAAATAGGTACTGATGGACTAGACTGAATACTAGAAATAGGGACTGATGAAATAGACTGAACACTAGAAATAGGTACTGATGGACTAGACTGAAGTTTTTACTTATTCTTTTACACACAAGATAGGGTTCCAGGCAACATTTTTTTTTCTATTTGAGGTATGTATTTATATATTTCTATATCATATTATTTGTCAATGAATTGTCTTTCTGAATAATTTTCAGGATTTTGACCAGACTTTTTATATTTATGTGAATTTTAGTATCAAAGTGAAAATTTCACTTTATCATTTGTATACAAGGGTGACTTCCGGTCAACATTTTTACCATTTATAGTAATGTAAATATATTTTTCTTTATATCATATTAATTGTTATTGAATTGTCTTTAAGAATCATGTTCTTGATTTTGACCGGGATTTTCTTTTTTTTGTGAACTTTAGTTCAAAGTAGAAAATTTCACTTCATTATTTGTATACAAGGGTGACTTCCGGTCAACTTTTTGCCCTTTTATAGTAATATATTTATTTTTTTCTTTATATCATATTATTTGTCATTTAAATGTCTTTAAGAATCAATTTACAGATTTTGACCGGGATTTTTATTTTTTTGGGAATTTTAGTTCAAAACTGAAAATTGGACTTCATCATTTATATACAAGGGTGACTTCCGGTCAACTTTTTGCCCTTTTATAGTAATATATTTATTTTTTTCTTTATATCATATTAATTGTCATTTAAATATCTTTAAGAATCAATTTACAGACTTTGACCGGGTTATATGCTTTTTCGTGAATTTAAGTTTTAATGTTCAAAAATGTGTTGCCAGAGTCACACTAAGAAAGACTTCCGGTCAACTTTTCGGTAAAAAAGCATATTCAAATAAATATTTTTTTAATTTAATCTTATAGACTATTATAATAGCTTTCAGAATCACTTTTATTTATTGATTTAGCTTAAGCGGTTCCAGAGATATTAGTTATAATACACCCATTTTTCACTTCCGCGTTTTCCACTTCCGCGTTTTAGACCCTCCCAATTTATAGATCAATATATATTGCAATTGATATTTTTGTCTGTTTTTTTTTGTGAAATTGAAATCCAAATTTGCATACAGCTGCATTTTGATATCTGTGGGTTACAGTGATGACTGGCCCTATTGACAGAACAATGAAAGAACCAAAATGAAAAAAAAATATGCTAATAACAAATTTGAAACATTGTGAAATATAATGATAATAAGATTCTCTCATAATTTTATACTTGAGAAAAAAATATAGAAGAAAAAAATAAATACATGCTTTTGAAAAAACATGACCTGACCAAAGCCGACAATAGAAATATTTACAATCATATACTAATTTGTCCCCCATTATGTAAAACCACACAGGTTCCCCGTAAACTTTGACATCACAATTCAAAAGATTTGACGTCAAAATGTAATTTGGAGCAGATCTAAGCTTAATAAGCTTAAGCAGATCAGAGCACCTGAGATCACCCCTAGTTTTTGATGGGGTTTGTGTTGCTTATTCTTTAGTTTTCTATGTTGTGTCATGTGCTCTATTGTTTGTCTTCTTTTATTTTAAGCAAGGCATAGTCAGTCCTATAACATATGACTTCGCATTCTTATTCAAATTTTAACGTTTTTATACTGATATTTTCATATTTTTTTTTTAATGTGAAAAATATCAGAACAGTAAATAGAAATAGTAAATAATGCCCCAGAGGTCATATGTTATAGGACTAAGCCAGGCGTTGTCAGTTTATTTTCAATTTATGAGTTTGACTGTACATGTCCCTCTGGTATCTTTCTCCCGCTTCCTTAATATGGTCATTCGAAGACAAAATTTAGCTGAATACCAAAAGTGAAAATAAAGTTCTGACAGGACCAAATGAAAATGCTAACTTTTTTTGTATTTCAGAAAGGATTTGTCTCGAATTTAAAATCTAATTACTAGATTTCATTATTTAATACATAAACATAAGACTAATAAGAGAAAATATAGAACCAAAAATTCAAAAGCTTGTGAAAACAAGAAAATAAGGGTACATGTATATTAGATAGGGACAGAACTTTTGCTTTGCAACAGGCAACCTATAGCTACAGACCCCCTAATACAGACTAGGGGAATAGTTGTGGTAGCATGGACAGAGGCGATTACATACAGACACATAAAAACACATCTGCTTCCATTTCTACATTTTAATCAGACAAAGATGATATCACAAACAAAAATACCCGGGTCCTCCACCATATTACAGACTAGGGGAATAGCTCTGGTAGCATGGATGGAGGCAATTACATCAGGACACATAAAAACAAATCTGCTTACATTTCTACATTTTAATCAGACAAAGATGACGTCACAAACAAAAATACAAATTACTGACTAAAGGGGAACAACTCTCTCTTACACACAGAAACATACTCTGACCATACATACTGATATATAACACCCCTCAAAGAGTTGTTGCAAGGGTTCTTAACGTGCAAAGAGCGTAGCACTCTCTTTGCACGAGACATCAGATTTAACATCCCAATTCTGACCGGACGTGGCTGCACAGCTAAACGGACGCCCCACTAATGACAGTGGCACGCGTTGTACTGCTGGTCGGAAGAAGACCAAGGGACCATATTTCCTATCCACAGTCACCCTTGGGGGCCAGAATAATTGGATGGTGCACATGTCTGTCATCACCTGACCTTGACCACCTTTTAATGGTTCATCAGCAAATTTATTGGTCAATGTGAAGTTTTCTTGCTTTGGTTTGTATCTTTGATACAATACACAAAAGAAACACCATATTAAGAGTATGGAATTATTGTAACCATGGTAACCTGTCTGTTTTTCATGGTTTATTTGACTTTGACCTTACTGTCATAGATCATTGATTATGTTAAGTTTATGTGATACTTGTAGTAAAACCTTTATTTTTTCTATTTTTCAACATTAAATTAATCTAGGTCAGTAAAGCTGGCTAGACACTTCCACTGGTGTACTCTTTTTGGGTCATAAACCCCTTTTTCAGACAAGATGCAGCACTATTGTGTTCAATCTGACCTTAAACCCTAGCTGTTTATTTTGTTGAATTTTTGTCTCATTGACTATTTCCAATTTCTAAATCACTTTAATCTACAGGACAGACAGACTGACTACACACATATACTGTGGATTCATTTATTTTTCCATGGATACTAATTTTCCTGATTGAAAGAAAAATTGTAGTTTTGTGTATAATTTGTGTATTATACACTCGTATCTATATTCGTGTCTTCCCTAGAAAATTTTTGATGCATGGTGGGTCTATTGTGAAATTGCAATGTGGAGCGCAGCGTTGTTTTGTAGAATTGTTTTTTTACACTAGTGAAATGAATTTTGCATGTCAGTTTAAAAACTTCACCATAAATCTGCAACAGGAACAATAGTTAACATTTTTTCCAAAGGCCAGCCTGGATCCCAAAAGTTTTTTCCAAGGCCCAGTAGACATTTTTTAGGCTCTACCAGGTTATTTTTACTACAGGTACATACATTTTTACTTATAAATAGTCTTGAATGTTTTAATAAAGGCAATGCTATATGTTTGAAATACCTTATACATGTAGCTTGTTTCTGATTATGATGGATATAATAAAGGAATTAATAAACCACATTGACAGCCCTCAAAGTAGTAGCTGAAATGAAGTTGCCAATTGGCCGCCAGACATGAAAATTTAGTGGCCAACTCAAAATTTCAGTCGCTAGGAAATGATTTCAGGTTGCCTACATTTTTTTGTCTAGCTAAAAAACTCTTGTGAAATAAATGTTTTTGTTGTGTTTTTATGCTGCAACATATATATAACCACATGATTTTTTTTTTTTTTTTTTATTATATTGTACATGTATGTTTATTGACAATTTGTGACCTTTAGCGGTAGTCTGGAGCCCAAGTCAAGAAAAATTCTCATCACACTTGTGCAGAAGCACTGGTGATTGCCCCATCAGTCAACATGAACACCTGAAATCGTTAGCGAAATTGTTGCCGGTATTTTATTGAATCGCTGAGAACAAGTTACAAAATTGTTGCCGACCTTGTTTCATCTGTTTATTGACCAAATCCAGAATGAAGCTTGGCAATGTGCTTTCAATAAACATAAGCAATAAATGACAATGGTCATGATGGTTTTCTTTCTAACGGCACTTAATAGTCATAGTTGTGACTGAGTGGGCTAAAACATGATGACAGATAGATCTGGGCCATTAGCTTTAATACAAATGACCTACAATTACCTGATTTAATAAAGCGCTGACAAGATCAAGCTTAAATATAAACGGCGCTTGAAAAAAAATATAAATTTGTGTTACTGTTAAGTGCTTAGACAATTTTTTTAAACCTGACTCAAGTCAGGGCAAAATTTCTGCAAATTTACGGTCGCCAGGACTTCATTTTTCTTTTAGCCCAATTGGCGAACAGTTATGAATGTTAAGTCGCCAATCAGCTTTTAAAGTTGCCCAGGCAACCATTTCAGAAAGCTACATTAAGGGCTGATTGAGCTTTTCAGAATTAAAATCCATATAACCATGTCTTTTCAGACTGGTTAACTTATATTTGTTATGTTATGGAAAAAATATTTACATTTGGCTTTGCTAATGATGCATTTGGTAGTCTGGGGAGAGAAACCAATACATAATTGTGATATATGGGCAGGAATTCGCTAGTGAAATTTTAGGGTCAATAGTGTTTATCCAATTAAAAAATAAAGAAATCATGCAAATATGGAGAATAAACATTGTTTAAATATCAAAGTGGGTTAGTCTTTATTGCCAAATGCAAAAAAAATGGATCCAATTAAAAAAATCAACAAAAAATCAGCACTTGTTATGTGCTGGTAGTTGAAAACTGTAGACAAAAAGTGTGACATTTCTGCAGTGGCAAAACCCCTAGTCATATTTAGAATATGCCTGAAGAATTGTTCTACTATAATAGTTGAAAATCAACTGCAAAATGATCCGTCTATCATTTAGAAACCCCATTTTGTACAGAATCCGATTATTGCTGCAAATAAAATACGTTTGAAAATGGACAAGTGCATGTAACTTTTCCCGTCAACAAATGTTACATGCACCTTTTCATTAGCTGATTAGCTTTGGAAACAGGTTATTGGTCCAGCATGGCAAATTTTGAAAGGTGTCAACAATGGGTACAATTTGGATTTCATGATTTTTATCAATCAACTGAAGTTTGAAAAATATAGAAGGTAAGAAAATTTATTTCATTTTCGTGTCAATACTGCCCAATAATACTCATCTTTTTATAACAGTTGTATACTTTTTATAGTAAGCATTACCATAATTATTTTTTTCACATTTCAACCCACTGACAATTACATTAAAATGTGGCTTTGTCATCTTTCACACTAGGCATCTACCAGTGATCAAGCAGATGATAAGAGAGTGGGACCAGGTTAATTTGACCTCACAATGAAGTGTTACATGCACTTTCTGTGTAAATTAGGTTCTTTGATAATGATGTGTGACTTGCTTTGCAATTTTGTCAAAAAATATAAGTTTTATCTTGTATTTAAACAGGTTTGACCCTTACGATATTCATTTTATTGCTGGAGAGATTTCTGTACATAACATTGACACGAAAATATTTACCAAGGAAAGGTGTCTATGATACATGCAAAAGCTTTTTTTTGTATGGTTTGCCTTATCAATCTAATTTTTTACATGAAATACCACAGATTAATTGCCAATTTGATTAACTAGTACTTGTATTCATTCTCAGCATTATAAAGATAACTGGCCACTTAATTTGAAAACTTAAAATGTAACATTGACACCAGAATAAAAACAATATTACTTTATTACACTTAAAGCATAATTGGCCAGTGCATAATATTAAATCAAATGTAAATTTATGCTGAATTCTTAACAGAGAAGTTGTTGATCTTTCTTGATTTCTAGACTTTACAATATTTACTTGTAATTCTTATCGTTTAAAGGCATGTAACATTGACACATCTTCTGCGTCCAGGTTACATGCTACAACCTAATAAATGTGCATACAATTATTCAATCAATAAAATCTTGTTGAAATTTAAATTTGCTTCATTAAAATGATATTAAAGAAATAAATGAGTTTTAATTATTTGTGTTTATTTTTTTCCTGATTGACTAGCAATTTTTCCTCATCATTTGTTGGTGTTCCTGTCAATGTTACATACATAACCCAGAATTATAATGTTTTAAAAGCATTGATTTCCAAACCTCTGTTATGAGCTTTAAAATGAGTTTATCTGAGTTTATAAATGACTAACATCTGAAATATTGTCATCACACAATTTCTTTGATGCTCCTATGATAACTTTATGAGTAACATGGACTACGATTTTTGTATCAGGTCTTTTTTTGTGTTACATGAGAAGATTTTACTGTGTTGAAATCAACAGTTAATCTAATTTTTAATATTCAAAGTTATTATTATGATACCTTTTTTAAAAAATAATGTATAAAGTAAACCCAAATTAAACTTTTTTTTCATTAAGAAATTGTGTATGTAACGTTGACAGAGTCTATTATTTAGACTTTTACATGTTCAGGCCAGTGTTACATGCGTAAACAAAACTTACTGCCATATGGAGCTATTATCTTATTTTTATTTTACAAAATTAAAGCGTTTTCATGTTTTCCTGTTTAATTTGTCTTTTAACACTAGTAAGTAACATTGACAACAATATTTTGTGTCAAGATTTTTTGATGTTACATGCAAAGGTATTACTTCCTTAAAGTCAGACATTTATATAACATTTTATAACCTAAATGATTAATTAGGTATTACTGGGCAGCAATTATATTATTTCTCCAAAGTTGACTATTAAGCACACCACTTTCATCTTCTGGTCTTCATGTATGTAACATTGACATACAACCTTTTACTTTTCTGTCAATGTTACATGCATGAACAGAACTGATAACATTTACTTACTCCTTTGCTCTATAAAGAGATTATTGATAATTTAACTTGTTTTACCACCATCAAACTTCATCTTTATTTCTAAATATAGATATTCTTTTTAGAAGTTTATTTTCTTCATTGACAACAAAATTGGTGTCAGTCTTGAAAATTTACATGCAATTTTTAATTAAAAAAATCTATAGGCAATATAAACCTAAGAAAGAAAAAGATGATCAGCAATAAATGTGAAGAAGAAAACTCTCAGGAAGATGCTGCAAAAAGATACTGTCCCTGTCAACCAGTCAGATGGTGATGTCCCTGGCAGCCAGACAGATGGTGATGTCCCTGTCAGCCTGGAAGATGGTGATGTACATATCAGTCAATCAGTTAGTTGGTGATGTTCCTGTCAGTCAGTCAGTCTGTGATGTTCTTGTAAGCCAGTCAGAGGGTAATGTCCCTGTCAGTCAACAGATGGTGATGTTCTAGCTTAGTCAGCCTGGCAGATGGTGATGTTCATATTAGTCTGTCAGTTGGTGATGTTCCTGTCATTCAGTCATATGGTGATGTTCCTGTCAGCCAGTCAGATGGTGATGTCCCTTTCAGCCTGTCAGATGGTGATAACCCTATCAGCCTGGCAGATTATGATGTCTGTGTTAGCCAGTCTGATAAGGTCCCTATTAGTGAGTCGGGTTGTGACGGTCCTTTCAGCCAGTCAGATAGTAGTTCTGTGTCAGAAAACCAGATGATGGTGACTGTGTATGCAGACATACTAGTGATCTCCAATTTGACCATTCTACAGCAGTGTAGAAGATAGTTATTTCAAAATCTTGTTTATTTATCCCTTTTCATTCACCAGTCAACACATGTATCATGTGTATTTACTGATGTTCATTATAGAAATCATGAGGAATTCAATTTGTAACATTTTTTTTTAAATTGTTATGCCAATAATTGACATTCCAGAATATCTTTTGCATTATAAGAGGTTCAGGCTCCTACTGATTTCAAAATAATAATAATAAACTCATCATGGATACCAGAATTGAAATTTTGTAGGCCAGAAACGCTTTTCGTTTACAAAAGACTATTCAGTGACGCTAATGAAACAAAAAAGTAAAAGAAGGCCAAATAAAGTTGAAAACAGGACTATGGTCTAATGGGTGTTGGTTTTCTCTTCTGAATTGTTTTACACTGGTCATTATGGGGCCCTTTAAATTGTGGCTTCCTGTAGTTTAGGTAACAAGTTTTCAAGATGAAATGGCATTGAAAAATCGAAACAAGATATTTGAGAGTTTCTATATTATTGTAAATTTTATAATCTATGCATGGATTTTGGTTCTGATTGAGGGTAGATTAATTGTTGTTTTGTTTTTTTCTTTTTTCAGATAGATAGTTGAAGATGTTGGAGACAGAAAACAAGAAACAAGAAACTTGTTTTGAATGTTTGAAATAAAATTTATTGTTTAAACCTTAAAAAGTTATCATAAATGTAAGATTAACCAGCAGAAATAAAACGAGATATAGGGTAATATGTCTATCAGACAACAACCTCAAAGATGAAACCCAAATTGTTCTTTATAGAAGTTATGTAAACGATTGAAAATAAGATTCTCAAAAAATGCAGCTGTATCAACCTCTCGTAGATTTGTCCATATTTTGTCTTGGTTTTTCATACTATTAGTTTTAAGTGTAACTGTGTCACATGAATGAGGGATACATGTAATCATTTTGTACCCTTACTTTGTCAGTATTAGTTATTGAGTGAGAAACTTTGTGGGTGCTGATGGTTGTGTGGTTGTCTTCTTATCAATCTCATCCCTGTGCATAAAAAAACGGGTTGCTTACTTACTGATATAAAAATGTTTCATGTTGTGGAAATTTTGGATGACTCCTTCATCTATCTTTGGTCTTAATTTTATTTTTCTGGTTATTTTGACATTTGAATATCTTTTAATTTAGCCTTCCATAGTGTACCACCATGAACAAGCATAACTACTGGTATAGTTAAAAAAATATGTCTGCTGTCTGAAATTTAGGTGAATGGTTTTGGTATTAACCACTATTTAAATAATATCATATATGAGAAATGTGGCAGTATAATTGTATAATTTACATTCAGATGGTTGTTTGGAGGCTTTTTATATCTTTAAAGGTCAATTCTGGCATGGTTCATTATTCATATTTTTTGTGTCCACGTTACATGCAACATTTAAGTCACTATTTTATGACAGAAATGAGATAATTGCAAAAATATTAAAACAATTTTTTAATGTGAGGGTAACACAATGAAAAAGAGCCTTTACATGTTCAGAAAGAAAATGATTCTTACTGTATTTATCTTTTAGACATTGCATGTAACATTGACAGAAAAGTAGAGGAAACTTGTTTTCACAAAATTTCTGAAAGAAATGAAAATATACATTTTAGAGTTTTGATGAAAGACAATGTTTTGTGATCAATATATATGAAGTTCAATGTTGAATAAGTTAAGGAATCATTAATCTCAATTTGGAAAAAGTGTCCATGTTACATGCTCCAAATTCATTATTTGCTTTGGTTTCAAACTGACGCAAGTTTAAAAATGATTTTTTTGGTTACAAATAGAAGGACACCATTTGTAGCAATAATTTGTAAAAAATTTAGAAGCTTATAATGATTTTTATTTTTTTCTTACAATGTCACACTTAAGTAGCATTAGCGAATTCCTGCCCATATATATGTCAATTCCTCCCAAGAGTTCTAGTCCCATATTGAATATTACTTTTTTTCCTTATAAACTTGATTTCAGCTAATTTTTGGACAGTATACAATTTTGACTTATATATGCACATAAAAAGATTGCAAAGACAGTCTGTAGAAAGTTTTGTTGGGGGAAAATGAATTTTGTCCCAAAATTTTCTTATTTTCTTGTGCCCTGTAAGGCAACTCAAAAGAAATTTCAAATGGTCAAATTCGATACAAGTTTGTGATTTTCAAGATTTATAACCAAAAAATGTTTTAGCAATTTTTTTATGGCAAAATTTAAGTAATATCATGATACATGTATTTTTAGATTTATTTTAAAATATGTTTCTTCTATGCATTTTAAGATTCATGGGTATTCTGATTACATATGTGCAAAAATACACAATGCTATATACATACTAGTGTTTTCAACTGTTGTTTATGTCACATCAAAACTGGTCATATTCAATATACTCTACACACAAAATGAAACCGTGAATTTCACCAAGACTTCGGCAGATGATGCATGGACCTCTACCTTTTCAATGATGTAAATAAAAGAAAAATTAAACGAGAGGAAAATTTTTGTGTTACCAAGGCCCTACCCCCTTAAAACAACAGACGATCTGAAATATATTGCGAATATTCAGTGACCCATACATTTTTTGAACTCTGCTATAACATGTATAAGTAGACTAAAAACATGAAACATTTGTAAATTTTAATTACAAACGAAAGTGAACCAACGCCTGGTGAGTCTGTAGTACGGTAGAGTCCATAAATTTGTAAATTTTGACATCATACCGAAATCTGAATGAAACTGATTTTGTTTTAGCCAAAACAGAAAGATAATATCTTGTACACATTATGTTTTTCTGTCTTTATAAAATAAAAACAATGTCACTATTTAACATGGATATTAAAGGAAGTGCTATGAAAATATATAGACCATAGCAATCTATAATATTGATTGGTTCTTTGTAGGATATCTGAAATGACTGGAAGAGAACTAAACAAACAGGGATAGAGTCCATGGAATCTAAAATGGTAAGTGCAGTGCTTTCTTTTACAAATAGATTGTAAAGGTTTCTTATTTTATCCAATAAGATTCATGCATTATTCAGAGATAAATTGGATCAAGATTGTGAAAAGAATCATTACAAATAAACAAGCGGAAACTTATTTATACATGTATATAAGTAAAAGTGTTATCTGTATACATGTTATAATATATTGTATGAAAAAATTGATTCTGAAAGGACATCAAAAGTTTTTTTGCCAACCCAAATCATTGATTCCCCAATTGTCTCATCTTGGCAAAGGTCAGACAAGAATGATGTGCTGATTGTTGTACAGTACAGGTATACACATATACTTGCTTCATACTGAAAAGATCATGTATCATCAAATCCAAATATTTTTACACAGAAATTTTACACAGTATATTACTATGTCCTTTAAGCACCTGCCCTTGGTGGCTCCTGTATTTGGATAACTACATATATTAATCTTATTTATGTGCTTCAGCCACAAGGAGGACTATAATCATGATAATATAGTAATTCTTTTTTAAGTATTAGTTTATGCTTGTGTTGTAAAATGTTTAAATTTTTTAGATTTCTGTGAAGAGGCTTGAGTGTCCTTTAAGCACCTGCCCTTGGTGACTCCTGCATATGAACAACAATACTATTTGCTCATATGCATCAGCCACGAGGAAGGACTTAACTCAAAGTTTGTTTTTTTTTTGGTTTTTTTTCTATAATGGATGTGATGCTGCTTCTGGTGCATGGTCAATAAACACTAAACATACAGGTTTCGATATGTGACTACATGTATTATTAACTTAATTTATATTTCATGTTTTTTTGTCAAACGCATTTCTATTTTTATTTTTGTTTATTGTCTATTGCAATTGTGTGATAAAAAATCAATGTACTGATTATGCCTGTAATGGGTCCACTATTGGAAATAAAAAATATCTATCTATCTATATGTATGAACTCAGGATGATAGAAATCATTCTTATACATATATGTTCATGTAGAAGACTTGATTGGAACATTCAAATACCATATAAAAGATGAATGAATTGGTCTGTTTTGTAGCTGTATAGGATTCTTGAAGTTTAATTATATCAAATCAATTTTCAAATCGTCACATACTGTGCATAGATATTTTTCAATGCACAATTGATTACCAGATGTATTGCTATTGATTTGCATATTAGGTCAAGTTTTTATCTGACATATATATCTTAGTACACAATTAAAAAAAGTAGGTTACAGTTACCCACTTGAAAGTAGACATAAAAGTTGTATTTTGAAAGTTTTGCTAAATTCAAAAGAAATAATGTGATTTTTTCCTGCTATGAAATGGTACTATGTATACAACAAGTTTTACATCAATATTCTCTGGGATTTCATGTCAGACAAAAAGACATTCCAAAATCTTCCCATCTGGAATAATGTAATCAATATTGTTGTCTGTGACAACCAACTTTATATCTACATTGCTGTAAGTACATATCATGCATAGTAAACACAAATATATATGTTCTTTTTCTTTACTGTCTTTAGAACATCTATATTACATCTGGTGAAATATTTACATGCATATATTCTGGATAATTATGTAAACTTTAGAGCCTCAATATCATGAAGATGTATATTTATAAATTTGAAAGTGAAAAGCTTTTTGGTACAGTAATATATATTAAAAAAATAAATATTAATGTAAATATTATGAAGAATCCTATGGTAATAATTGTTTGAACACGTTTATGCCTCATTGACATATATACATGCCATCCACATTCCTTAAATCATATAACATCCATCGTGTTGGCCACACAAATTATGTCTTTTAGAATGTCACACTAAACTCCCAAATATATAAAAGAACTAAAATTTAAAATATATCATACAAGACTAACAAAGGCATTCCTGGCTTGGGACGGGCGCAAACATGTTTACCGAGATCTCATTGTGCCTGTCTCAAGTCAAGTACCTTATGATTCTGTTATGGAATGTTTTGATGATTGCAAACTTTCATACTGACTGTTAATTATATACATGGGACAATTTAAAACTTATGATACTGACTGTTAATTATATACATGGGACAATTTAAAACTTATGATACTGACTGTTTATAACATGAGACAATTAAAAACTTATGATATTGACTGTTAAAATAATACCAATACCAATACCAAATTGTTTTTTATAGTTACATGTGTTTTATGACAATATACAATATATCAATAAGCAGTTGTAATTACATGTATCAACACCCGGCCCTTTGGACCTATAAGTCACTTTAAACATTTATACATAAAAAATAATAATCATTTAACAGCGGACAAAGTTAGAATTCATGTTTGATTGTTCCTATACAAAAAGTTTTTTCTCTTATTAAATGCATTGTTCAAAAATTTCGCAGTTTTTCTAGGATATTTGCAGATAAGAAGTTTAAATTGTTCATCTTTAGAAATGTTTTCAAAAAAGTGTTCTATATCCAATATAAGTTGATTTCTTAGATATCGGTAAAAAGCACAGTCCATCAAGAAGTGGCGTTCATTTTCAACATCACGTGAGTCACACATTTTGCAAATGCAGTCAGCTTCTGCTTCTCCGACGAACCGTCCGGTTTCGATCCTCAAAGGAAGTATGCTGCATCTAAATTGTGCCACTTATAGAACGCCCAGCATGAGTGAGGTTCAGTGCAACATATGTTTCACATTTATATTCTGATTTGAATGTTTTATATGTCTGAAATTTCGGAAAGTTTGTAATAGAGTTTTCCCATTCAGTGGAACACAACATGAAAAGTCTTTTACAAGAGAAATATCACAAGTTTGTTTTTGGTGGAAATAATCTTCCAAGTCAATGTGTGACAAAATAAGTTTTATATCTGATGACCAATTGTTCAAACACTGTTCAAGGTCCCAGATGAAAACCTGTTTACATACGCGTGAATCGTCCATTCGAATAAGCTTGTTCCATAGTCTAATTATATTGTACCAGTGTCTTTCTTTACATGGCAGCCATCCTACATCACCATTTGTAGCAACTTTCGGGGCGAATTTATGAACACCTAAGAAATAACGAATGGCGGCTTTGTTTTGTACCAAGTTAACACATGCATAGTCTTTAAAACCCCAGACAGATGAGTTATAGTCTAAAATCGATACGACACAAGATGTTAAACAGTTTTTCAAATGTCTTTATTCCAAAATTCTTAAGATTATGAATTTTTGAAATAATTCCATCGAGTGCTCGCCCTCCAGCTTCCGACAATCTCTCAGCATTCACTTCGTAGTCTTTTAATTCATGGAACATAACACCAAGATATTTGACTTGTCGACAGTCTGTAATGAATTTCCTCCAATTTTAAACTTGTATTCTGATCATTTTATACAAGATTGGCGGAAATTAACTACTTTCGATTTCTCAGTGTTGATAAGTACATTTGTACTCGCCATCACTTACACCAGTCATGGACTATGTTCAACATCCCTTGCATGTCATTTTCATTGGGTGAAATTAACACTATATCGTCAGCATACAACAGTATCGTTACATTTGAGTTTCCTATGCTAACACCAAGGTCAAGGTCTTTAACTTCCTGCACTAAATCATTAATGAAAATGGAGAAAAGTTTCTTCGAAAGATTATCGCCTTGTCGAACACTGGAATTACAACTAAACCAAAGTATCATTCAAACGAATACAAGAGGTAGTATTAACGTATATGCTTTTAGACTGTTAATAACATGGGACAATTTAAAGCTCATGATAATGACTATGACATGGGACAATTTAAAACTTATGATAATGACAAAGGACAATTTATAACTTATGATACTGACTGTTAATATCATGGGGCAATTTAGAGCTTGAAATACTGTTCAGTCAGCTGTTGATTATTGAAGAATATTTGTTGATCTTTATGTTTGTTTGTGTCATCAGGTTGCTGTCATTGATAATTAATACCCGACATCTTTTATTCATATATAAAATACTAAAGAAAATTTGGTTGACAACATAAAGGAAGCTTGATTCTCCCTGGAATGATTATGATTTAAATTTGATGTATGTGAACATGGTGAAGGGACTGTTATTGATTTTTCTGTCGCCAATTGATTAAAACAAACTCTACTAATGGAATCTTCATCTATTTCTGCAACAGTGTGTTCTTAAAGGCTTTTCTTTGTTTGACGATTTTGGAGATGTATTTACACTTTTGATATTAACATCAGATTGTTGTAATTAAGCATACAGTCTAATTAAACAGTGGTATTGATTGGTTGACTGAGATTTTGGGGGGAACGAACAGCAATGGAATAAATCCTATACCAGATATGATTGCCTAATAAATCAATATCATCATCTTCTACGATGCAGGATTTTGGTTACTTATATGTCAGTCATGTAAGTTATTCTCTTTACAATATCTGCTTTATACTCGACATGCGACCATTTATCAATTTAAGGAATTTATCATCTTTGTATCTTTGTCTACTTTGAAAACTGTCTAGAACAACTGAGCAAATAGATGTTAAAAATGAAAAAAAAAATTTATAAAGCTACTTGAAAAAAACAGATATTTATCATGTTTATAAATTATGTCACAAGAAGCTTGTCTTTCAAGTCCCCAGTTCATAGGATAAAACATTTACTGAAAGTCGAACATGAAATCTTGAGCAGTGAGCTTAAATGTAAACTGCTTTGCTTTAGCATTCAATTCAATGTTTTTATTAACAGTGTTTAATATTTTTAATTATACATGATTTTCTAAAATTTAAAAAATGTTTAAAAACATGCAGATTTTTTTATTTATTTATTTTCACATTTTAAATTGATTGCATAAACTCTAAGAATAAGAGTTTTTGGTAAAACTTTAAATATCATGCTACAATATAAATTTGTGTTACAGTGTCAACACTCTTGTAGAGACCTTTTCATTATTCCTCCTTAAATATGGACTCATTAAATAATCAATTCAGTGGATTGTAAAAGGAATTTCAATGTGTTTTATTTTCTTTATAACAATATGTTTTATCTCTTGTATAGTGATTTTGTGTACTGGTTTTGAAAGCTATAGATTTATAAATGTTTACAGCAAACAGAAAATAGAATCATTTTGATTGAGACCTAACAGAAACAATCCCATGCTGTAATATAGTGCTATATAAACTGTCTGACAAATAAATGAAATCTTTGGTGTCCTTTAGTTGGTATTGTACTGTTCAATGTTCTCCCCAGAGTCTTTTATCATCATGGTAATGTGATGCTATATTTCTGAATGTGATGCTTTGTGAAATGATTTTCTTATAGATTGTGTTATGGATTTGATGCTATAATTTTGAGAAACATGATGGTATTTCAAGTCTCATTTTTTACCAATATGCTATATGAAATGTCTAGGGAGTACACTGACTGTTAGATTGCTGTCACTTAAACTTTAACCTGATATTTCCTTTTATAATACACTCCCCTGATGTAGAGGGGTTACTGGTTTACATTTTTCTCAGGCGCTATAACGACTTTCCTGATATTTGGTAAGAAATATAAAACATGTCTATGATATAGTTCTTATGTTATAATAACAGATTGACATTAGATCTCTTCGGCAGACTTTTGGATACAATATCATTGATGGAACAGATCAAAATTCTGTGTGGCCAATGGTTAATTGACTTTAACACAAAATTAGGATTAGTTTCATGTCATCTGTCTAACAAGAAAGTCAGATCAATACTCAGTCATAACACAGGAAATGGACAATTATAAAGATTGTTATACAATCTGTTCTCAATTTAAGTATGACACTATGACAGATTATAAGATTCTAGATGAGAAAGTTTCATTCTCAAAGTGTTTATGCAATATTGTGGTCATCTGGGAATAAAAATAAATGTTGTAATGATTAATTTGGTAATTTGTTTGTTTGGCTAACATTGCTTGATGAAACTCATAGAAGTGATGATTGCTTCTATAGGAGTTATTGCCCTTAAATGATGATTGAACATAAAGGAGTTATTGCCCTTAAATGATAATTAATCCTAAAGGAGTTATTGTCCTTCAATGAACATGATGATTGATCCTATATATAAGTTATTGCCCCTAAATGATGATTGATTCTATAGGAGTTATTGCCCCTAAATGATGATTGATCCTATAGGAGTTATTGCCCTTAACTGATGATTGATCCTATAGGAGTTATTGCCCTTAAATTATGATTGATCCTATGGGAGTTATTGCCCTTAAATGATGATTGATCCTATACGAGTTATTGCCCCGAAATGATGATTGATCCTGTAGTATTTCCCTTAATTATGATTGATCCTATAGGAGTTATTGCCCTTAAATGATGATTGATCCTATGGGAGTTATTGCCCTGAAATGATGATTGATTCTATAGGAGGTATTGCCCCTAAATGATGATTGATCCTATAGGAGTTATTGACCTTAATAAAATTAACGGTACCAATTTTCTTGCACCAGATGCGCATTTCGACAATACATGTCTCTTCAGTGATGCTCGTGGCCAAAATATTTGAAATCCAAAGCTTATATAAAAGATGAAGAGCTATAATCCAAAAGGTCCAAAAAGTATAGCCAAATATGTGAAAGGAATCAGAGCTTTGCATGAGGGAGATACATTCCTTAATTTAAAATAATTTCTAATATTTTGTAACAGCAAATTTTAATAACACAAAAAATCCGTATTTTCATGCCAGTACCGAAGTAAAGGCTACTGGGCTGGTGATACCCTCGGGGACTAATAGTCCACCAGCAGAGGCATCGACCCAGTGGTAGTAATAAATTTAACGGTACCAATTTTCTTGCACCAGATGCGCATTTCGACAATACATGTCTCTTCAGTGATGCTCGTGGCCAAAATATTTGAAATCCAAAGCTTATATAAAAGATGAAGAGCTATAATCCAAAAGGTCCAAAAAGTATAGCCAAATCCGTGAAAGGAATCAGAGCTTTGCATGAGGGAGATACATTCCTTAATTTAAAATAATTTCTAATATTTTGTAACAGCAAATTTTAATAACACAAAAAAATCCGTATTTTCATGCCAGTACCGAAGTACTGGCTACTGGGCTGGTGATACCCTCGGGGACTAATAGTCCACCAGCAGAGGCATCGACCCAGTGGTAGTAATAAAATTAACGGTACCAATTTTCTTGCACCAGATGCGCATTTCGACAATACATGTCTCTTCAGTGATGCTCGTGGCCAAAATATTTGAAATCCAAAGCTTATATAAAAGATGAAGAGCTATAATCCAAAAGGTCCAAAAAGTATAGCCAAATATGTGAAAGGAATCAGAGCTTTGCATGAGGGAGATACATTCCTTAATTTAAAATAATTTCTAATATTTTGTAACAGCAAATTTTAATAACACAAAAAATCCGTATTTTCATGCCAGTACCGAAGTAAAGGCTACTGGGCTGGTGATACCCTCGGGGACTAATAGTCCACCAGCAGAGGCATCGACCCAGTGGTAGTAATAAATTTAACGGTACCAATTTTCTTGCACCAGATGCGCATTTCGACAATACATGTCTCTTCAGTGATGCTCGTGGCCAAAATATTTGAAATCCAAAGCTTATATAAAAGATGAAGAGCTATAATCCAAAAGGTCCAAAAAGTATAGCCAAATCCGTGAAAGGAATCAGAGCTTTGCATGAGGGAGATACATTCCTTAAGTTAAAATAATTTCTAATATTTTGTAACAGCAAATTTTAATAACACAAAAAATCCGTATTTTCATGCCAGTACCGAAGTACTGGCTACTGGGCTGGTGATACCCTCGGGGACTAATAGTCCACCAGCAGAGGCATCGACCCAGTGGTAGTAATAAAATTAACGGTACCAATTTTCTTGCACCAGATGCGCATTTCGACAATACATGTCTCTTCAGTGATGCTCGTGGCCAAAATATTTGAAATCCAAAGCTTATATAAAAGATGAAGAGCTATAATCCAAAAGGTCCAAAAAGTATAGCCAAATCCGTGAAAGGAATCAGAGCTTTGCATGAGGGAGATACATTCCTTAATTTAAAATAATTTCTAATATTTTGTAACAGCAAATTTTAATAACACAAAAAATCCGTATTTTCATGCCAGTACCGAAGTACTGGCTACTGGGCTGGTGATACCCTCGGGGACTAATAGTCCACCAGCAGAGGCATCGACCCAGTAGTAGTAATAAAATTAACGGTACCAATTTTCTTGCACCAGATGCGCATTTCGACAATACATGTCTCTTCAGTGATGCTCGTGGCCAAAATATTTGAAATCCAAAGCTTATATAAAAGATGAAGAGCTATAATCCAAAAGGTCCAAAAAGTATAGCCAAATTCGTGAAAGGAATCAGAGCTTTGCATGAGGGAGATACATTCCTTAATTTAAAATAATTTCTAATATTTTGTAACAGCAAATTTTAATAACACAAAAAATCCGTATTTTCATGCCAGTACCGAAGTACTGGCTACTGGGCTGGTGATACCCTCGGGGACTAATAGTCCACCAGCAGAGGCATTGACCCAGTGGTAGTGAATCCTATAGGAGTTATTGCCCTTAAATGATGATTGATCCTATGGGAGTTATTTCCCTTAATTGATGATTAATCCTATATGAGTTATTGCCCTGTAATGAAGATTGATCTGAATGATCCTATAGGAGTTATTGCCCTAAATGATGGTTGATCCTATAGGAGTTATTGCCCTCAATTGGTGATTGATCCTATAGGAGTTATTGCCCTTAAATGATGATTTCCTATGGGAGTTATTGCCCTTAAATGATGATTGATCCTATAGGAGTTATTGCCCTAAAATGATGATTGATCCTATAGGAGTTATTGCCCCAAAAGGATGATTGATCCTATAGGAGTTATTGCCCTTAAATTATGATTGATCCTATGGGAGTTATTGCCCTTAAATGATGATTGATCCTATACGAGTTATTGCCCCGAAATGATGATTGATCCTGTAGTATTTCCCTTAATTATGATTGATCCTATAGGAGTTATTGCCCTTAAATGATGATTGATCCTATGGGAGTTATTGCCCTGAAATGATGATTGATTCTATAGGAGGTATTGCCCCTAAATGATGATTGATCCTATAGGAGTTATTGACCTTAATAAAATTAACGGTACCAATTTTCTTGCACCAGATGCGCATTTCGACAATACATGTCTCTTCAGTGATGCTCGTGGCCAAAATATATTTGAAATCCAAAGCTTATATAAAAGATGAAGAGCTATGATCCAATAGGTCCAAAAAGTATAGCCAAATCTGTGAAAGGAATCAGAGCTTTGCATGAGGGAGATACATTCCTTAATTTAAAATAATTTCTAATATTTTGTAACAGCAAATTTTAATAACACAAAAAATCCGTATTTTCATGCCAGTACCGAAGTAAAGGCTACTGGGCTGGTGATACCCTCGGGGACTAATAGTCCACCAGCAGAGGCATCGACCCAGTGGTAGTAATAAATTTAACGGTACCAATTTTCTTGCACCAGATGCGCATTTCGACAATACATGTCTCTTCAGTGATGCTCGTGGCCAAAATATTTGAAATCCAAAGCTTATATAAAAGATGAAGAGCTATAATCCAAAAGGTCCAAAAAGTATAGCCAAATCCGTGAAAGGAATCAGAGCTTTGCATGAGGGAGATACATTCCTTAATTTAAGATAATTTCTAATATTTTGTAACAACAAATTTTAATAACACAAAAAATCCGTATTTTCATGCCAGTACCGAAGTACTGGCTACTGGGCTGGTAATACCCTCGGGGACTAATAGTCCACCAGCAGAGGCATCGACCCAGTGGTAGTAATAAAATTAACAGTACCAATTTTCTTGCACCAGATGCGCATTTCGACAATACATGTCTCTTCAGTGATGCTCGTGGCCAAAATATTTGAAATCCAAAGCTTATATAAAAGATGAAGAGCTATAATCCAAAAGGTCCAAAAAGTATAGCCAAATCCGTGAAAGGAATCAGAGCTTTGCATGAGGGAGATACATTCCTTAATTTAAAATAATTTCTAATATTTTGTAACAGCAAATTTTAATAACACAAAAAATCCGTATTTTCATGCCAGTACCGAAGTACTGGCTACTGGGCTGGTGATACCCTCGGGGACTAATAGTCCACCAGCAGAGGCATTGACCCAGTGGTAGTGAATTCTATAGGAGTTATTGCCCTTAAATGATGATTGATCCTATGGGAGTTATTTCCCTTAATTGATGATTAATCCTATATGAGTTATTGCCCTGTAATGAAGATTGATCTGAATGATCCTATAGGAGTTATTGCCCTAAATGATGGTTGATCCTATAGGAGTTATTGCCCTCAATTGGTGATTGATCCTATAGGAGTTATTGCCCTTAAATGATGATTTCCTATGGGAGTTATTGCCCTTAAATGATGATTGATCCTATAGGAGTTATTGCCCTAAAATGATGATTGATCCTATAGGAGTTATTGCCCCAAAAGGATGATTGATCCTATAGGAGTTATTGCCCTTAAATGTTGATTGATCCTATAGGAGTTATTGCCCTTAAATGTTGATTGATCCTATAGGAGTTATTGCCCTCAAATGTTGATCCTTATATGAGTAATTGTCCCTAAATGAAGATTGATACACTAATACACATATAAAGCAATATATATGGTGTATGAATAGAGGGTATACTTACTGCCAAATTAATCAGCTGATTCACCAAGATAAAATCAACTATTTCCCTTTTAACAAAGACAGAGTTCATCTGAGTACGTAATTAATATTTGTTTATTTAGAAGCAAACTGTTATTAGAATTGCAGTCTGCAATATTCCTCTGGGTATTTACTCTAAAAAGTAATCTCACTAACAAATATGTCTTTTTGTTAAATGGAACAGAACAGAGCAAAGTAGTAAAATAGTCTAGATTCTGAAAAAAACCAATAAATGAACAAAAAAGTCCCAATGGACAAGCAGGAATTGTCATTGTCTGGGAAACTTTAATGGAATTTAGCAGTCATATTATTAATGCAGTCTTTTCGAATTCAGTTAGAACAGATTGCTGTACATCATAAAATAATAGCTAATTTACATATCTGTATAGTTATTGATTTAAAAGGCCAAGGCAACTTAGATCTCTGTTTCTTTGCTACTTTCTGACATCTTTGTTTATGTTTACCGGGTTGAGCATGCGCAATAAGTGTTCCGATTAAGTTCAAACTGGGTTCATATGAATAAAGGCGGTAACATAATGAATTTTTATCATCCTTAGACAAGAAATCAGCGAAATGTTATTTTAAAGGTTTAGACACCGAAATTCACAAAAATTTCAATATTTATGAATAAAATACGTTAATTAGGGCCACGCCTAAGGCGGGTCGCCCTATAGTGATCAGTCTGTCCGTCCGTCCGTCGGTCCGTCCGTCCGTCTGTCTGTCCGTCTGTCCGTAACACTTAAACTTTGTGTCTGCTCTATATCTTGAGAACTGTTATGATTTCAAAGTTTATACTTGACATCCATTTTAACCAACACCAGAGGGTGTGTCATGATGTATGTTCAACTTCCTAGGTCAAAGGTCAAGGTCAAAAACTTTGGTTTCAGTTGACAACCCTGTGTCCTTTGGTGAAGACCGTGTCCGCTCTATATCTTGAGAACCGTTATGATTTCAAAGTTTATACTTGACATCCATTTTAACCACCACCAGAGGGTGTGTCATGATGTATGTACAACTTCCTAGGTCAAAGGTCAAGGTCAAAAAAACTTTGGTTTCGGTTGTCAAGTGTCCTGTGGTGAAGATCGTGTCCGCTCTATATCTTGAGAACCATTATGATTTCAAAGTTTATACTTGACATCCATTTTAACCACCACCAGAGGGCGTGTCATGATGTATGTACAACTTCCTAGGTCAAAGGTCAAGGTCAAAAAAACTTTGGTTTCAGTTGACAACCCCGTGTCCTGTGGTGAAGATCGTGTCCGCTCTATATCTTGAGAACCGTTATGATTTCAAATATTATACTTGACATCCATTTTAACCAACACCAGAGGGTGTGTCATGATGGATGTACAACTTCCTAGGTCAAAGGTCTGTCTGTCTGTTGGTCTGTCCATCGCTAACAAATTTTTGTTATTATATTATTATAGATTATTATTACTGTTTGCAAGATCTCCTTACAGTGATCATTTCCAAGTTTTTGCTGATCTTCAATTGTAAACTAATTAAGCAATATTGTGTATAAGTTTTTTTACAAATTTTCTTCCACAATTTTCCTGATAGTTATAATTTGCTTCTTTGTGTTATATTTTTCTTTAAGTAAAATCCATATTTTTCAAAAAGTTGAAGCCCCTCAGCAATTTTCCATTTTTTATACGCCCGTCAAAATTTTGACGGGACGTATTATGGTATACAAATGTCCGGTGTCCGTCCGTCCGTCTGTCCGGCGTAAACATGTCGCACCGTAACTTGAGAACCACTTATCCAAATTTCATGAAACTTAATATAGTTGTTTCTTATGATAGTCAAATGATCTGTATACTTTTTGGTGAAAATAAGATTTAAACTTTTTGAGTTACGGCACTTTATAACTAAAACAAGGGTGTGTTTTTTTCACATGTCGCACTGTATCTCAAAAACGATTCTTGATTATGACTTAAAACTTTAAACACTTCTTAGTTATATTAATCTCAATATCTGTATACTTTTTGGAGTTGATTCAAAATTTCATTTTTGAGTTATTGAGTATTTTGTAAAAAAGGGGGAGGGTTTTTTTTACATGTCGCACCATATCTCAAAAACTATTTAAGATTATTGCTAAAAACTTTACACATGTCTTTGTTATATTAATTTAAAGATCTGTATACTTTTTGGTGATGATTCAAAATTTCATTTTTGAGTTATTGAGTATTTTGTAAAAAAGGGGGAGTTTTTTTTGACATGTTGTGCCGTATCTCAAAAACTTTTTATGATTATTGCTTAAAACTTTACACACTTCTTTGTTATATTAATCTAAAGATCTGTATACTTTTTGGTTTTGATTCAAAATTTTATTTTGGTAATATTTAGTTTTTTGTAAAAAAAAAACAGGGTGGGGGGTTTCACATGTCCCGCCGTGTCTCTAAAACAATATATGGTTATTGCTTAAAACTTTCTCATAAACTATTTATGATTATTGCATAAGACTTCCACATAAGACGTCGGGCGCTCATGGCGCAGCTGTTTATTTTTAACATTTAATTGGCATTCTTTTTTGGTGGGTCATAATATATTGAAGGCATAATTCTAAAAATATGTGACAAATATCAATTGGGCAGCACCTTTAAACATATTGTTCAAACATCAATCCATATATCCAGAAGTCACCTTAGAGTAGTCAACAATGAGTTCACATCATGCAGTCATATCACTATTATACTATGAAAGTAAGTTGAGAATATTTATCAGTTTTAACTTAAAATCTTAGAATAAAATCACACATGAGACTATGTAATAACTTCAAATAATGCTACATATCAGATTATCCATACAACTTATTTACCCCACGTTATTGACAGCGGGGCCCACAGAGATGGCTCCCATCTCAATGGTATTTAGTTGTTACATATGCTACCGATTTCGGCGCATTTTAAACCAAACCATAATTTTTGATCAACTGACAGACAATATAATATGCCTTTAAAGTTATTGAGAGAAACTAAAGCCAAGGAAACCTAGACCTTTGGTTCTGAATGATTAATTATAGAAAAATAGAGGCCAAGACTCCTTACAAACATGATCAGGATCAACAATGTCCACTTTGTTCTCAGGCATCTTACAAAATAGACTGAAGTTTCAAGTTAAATTCTGATGGTTTGGACATCAATGTGTACCCCTATATATTAGAACTCCCTTCTGATGGATCTTTCCTCTTTATTCCTGAGTCCTGAGGTCCTTTTTAATGTGGAACCACTTGAGAGTTGTTGGTAATATATACATTGCCATGGAGATGTTTTTTGCATGAACCCCCTGAGGGGTTCATGCTTATATATTGGCTAGTTTTGGATGTGTCTATGGGCCACTCGATATCTCTCGGCCGGAAGTCAGAATTAAATTCTCGGAACGTCTCGAAAGTTTTCGGTCATTTATACAGGTCTTAACAGGTTGTTATCTACGTCTTTGATATGGTCCCTTGATGGCCCTTGACGACGCAATTATATTTGTTTTAAAACGACCACTGTACACTGTGTGTATCTGGGTCAATAATAACGTGGTATTGTCTGTTGTCTCGATAACATGTAAACTAATTATGTTTGAAGATTTAACCACGGGATACTGTGTATTTCATCATAGACTTACGGGAGAGAACATTCCGGTTAAAATATTAATATTAGATCGGAAAACAGAAAGATAATATTCTTATCAAAAGTATTTAATTCAATCAGAATCAAAGAAATATATACAAAATATAACTGTATTTGTGTTTCTGAAGAAACTAACATTGATTGAAATCAGAATATTTTCAGAGTTGCAATTAAGAAATAAGAAGACAAGATACTCTGACTGTTTTGGTATTTTTAAATATTCATTTGTAAAGGAAGCATAAAAATTAAATCTAAATAAATTCTTGCATCCTACAAAAAAAAATGTTTATAAACAATAATCATTATATATTTACGTTAATTATTTCGTACCATTTAGTATTTAGGTTTTATGAGTAATTATTATTTATTTTTTTGTATTTGAATATATATCCATAAAACAGAAAGTAAGATAAATTTATTAAATATTAAAATTTTAAACGGTCGTGAATAAAAATACTTGTGTGTTTTCAATTCATAAAGCATGATTTTAAATCCTTGCAGCTCACAACAACCGTAAAAATAATTTACACTATTATCACAACAAACTTTAATTACAACCATAATGTTGATTATTTTATACTGTTTTAGTATGGATTTAGAAGTCTTTGCTTATATTTTGTATAGTAATATATTCACATAGTGGAATGTTAGAATTTAAAAATAGATTCAGCCGATAAATAAACTGTCCATCCGTATAAAATACTTGACATTCGTGTTTATTGATATTATATATATATTCAATATAATTTGAAAAAAAAATACTAACAGGAACGTTACTTTATTATAAAAGTTTTGTTTGTTTTAATAGTTTAACCTTATAGCATCTACATAGTTGTACTATGGTACGGTTTTGAAAATTGTATTCATTGTGTTGACCAACTACTAGTATCCTTCACGTCTTGATTCATTCACATTATAGATCACATTTCAAAAGCACACTATCGGTTTGCGTTCTCAAAAATTCCGGATAAAATGTCAATGGTTTCCGGAGTCAAAACATTTAATGTAGGCCGTTTGACATTCGAATTCAATTATTAGATTAAGATATGTGATGACGCAAATGCATTTTCTTTTCCTGAGTATCAGTGAGATGCTTTCTATTTACTATTTCGTGCGCTAAAATACTACTTGCATGCAATACTATTAAATTCACTCGTGAAAGCTTATTTTCTATTTTGTTAAATTCAGGACACGGCAGAAAGAGCTTTACATGTGACTTTCAAGCACGGTCATCATTACTAACGGTATACTGACCCCGAGTTGTTTCTTTTAATTCTTTTTTGAGTCACTGTCCTATTATAAACTTTGACCTTTTCGAAAAGCTAAGGATTGTCTACCCAAGGAATAGGATTCCTTAACTTTGTAATTGTATTTAGCCTTTTTAACTTTTTTCATGCGAGCGTCACTGATGCTTTTTTGTAGACTTAGCTCGTGTCTGGCGTACATCATTTTAATTATGGTATCTTTTTATATATACATAACTTTTTATATAAATTGGTTATTTTGATAGTGTGTACAGGTATTCATAAACTTCTGAATTCAGAAATTCTTCGGCAAAACTAAGTTTCCCTGTAGAATGTTTGAATTGATTTAAGTAAAATAAGGAAATCCTTAAAATTTGAGATGATTTATGAGACCAAAATAAGTCTTTTCATAAGAGGTCCCAATCAATTGCATGCCACAGGTTTCACGGCATACAACATCTACCATGAGTAAAGACAGCTTCAAATACGAGTTGAGAATATAAAGGCATTCATGTAGGAAACAAAATATAAAGATATGATAGATAAAATAAATGCATCCAGAATTCCAGATTATAAAGCAAACTGAGTGCATAAATTTATATTGCGATAGGTGTGTGCAATTTGCATAAGTCATTCGGTTAGTAGAAATTAGGATTTGCCAAAGGGTTATAATGGGAAAAAATATGTACATTCCCAAGTAATAAATAAAATAGTCGAGCTTTAAAATAACTTTTCAAATAGAAGCTGTAAATATAAACTTTCAACTGGCTTCTTCTATTCACAGTCAATTATTTCAATTCATAAGCAAACACAAATTCAGCAACAATCTTTTGGTGACCCGGCAGTCAGCGGTCTTAGGTTCATGTATTGCTTTTCTTTTTTTTAAAGAAAGCAACTTGTTAGTAATCTCCCTTAAAAATGTTTTTTTCAGGTGACTTGAAATTCATTAACAACAAACAATTTAGTCATCCTAGAATGTTTGAAATGATCTAAACTGTTGCATATAAATGTGTTAAAACAGATTTATAATTTTGTTGGGTTGGGTTGCTGTATTTATGATATATATTTTCCGATATTCATAATGATATTTATTTAACCTGTTTTAAAGGCTTCGATAATGTTATCAAAAATTTTAAAGTATTTCTGTATCAAATTAGTCATACAAAAAATAAATATTAAAAAAAATCAATATTGTATGGCATAATTCAAAAAATAAAATTATTTTAGAATTTTCTGAAATAGGACTTTAGTTTTAAAATCACAGGAAATTCCAATAAAAAAAACAATTATATGAACTTTGTACTTCATGAAAAGTTAAATATTAGGATTAAAATGAGTTCATAGGCAATAACAAACTGGATGTATAAAAATGTTAGAAGTTAATTCAGACTCTAATGAAGAGGTAATTATTTGTTTCATTAATTTTCACATGTTGTGCCATAGTAAATCCTAATATTTATTTTTAGAAGATTAATATGTGGATTTGAGGTAAACCTAATCATAAAGATAAATGTATTACAGTGGTGGATCCAGGGGAGGGATCCGGGGTTGGAACTCCCCCTTTTTTGGACGATCAATGCATTTGAATGGGGACATATAGTTGGAACCCCCCTTTTTATTTTGGCTGGATCCACCCCTGTATCAGTTATCAGCATTTATAATTAAAAAAAAACTGAAAAAGACACAATAATTTCTGAAATAACTGTATTCACATCTCCAGAAAAATTATTTTTGCTGAAATACACATGAATTAAGTAGCTGCAAATTTTAGTTTTTGAAAATGTATGTAGAATTGTGTAGAGTTTCAAAAATGTACAAAATTCTATCACAAATTTTGCTGATATCACATGCACTAACGCTTGAACTATTTGTTCCAGCTAAACCATCAGATCTCCTATGTTGATTGAAATAAGGAAATAAACAAAAATTATTTTAGAGAGTTTATATAAAACAATGGTCCATGTTATTGAAGGATAAATCAGGCTGCTCTGTTCAATTGTTCCCTTGAAGGCCACACCAGTCTCCTATGGTTGGTTACATGTTTGTCCTATAGTCTCTGGTGGAGAAATGTCTAATTGTTCCCTTGAAGGCCATGCCAGTCTCCTATGGTTGGTTACATGTTTGTCCTATAGTTTCTGGTGGAGAAATGTCTCATTGTTCCCTTGAAGGCCATGGCAGTCTCCTATGGTTGGTTACATGTTTGTCCTATAGTCTCTGGTGGAGAAATGTCTAATTGTTCCCTTGAAGGCCATGCCAGTCTCCTATGGTTGGTTACATGTTTGTCCTATAGTCTCTGGTGGAGAAATGTCTAATTGTTCCCTTGAAGGCCACGCCAGTCTCCTATGGTTGATTACATGTTTGTCCTATAGTTTCTGGTGGAGAAATGTCTAATTGTTCCCTTGAAGGCTATGGCAGTCTCCTATGGTTGGTTACATGTTTGTCCTATAGTCTCTGGTGGAGAAATGTCTAATTGTTCCCTTGAAGGCCATGGCAGTCTCCTATGGTTGGTTACATGTTTGTCCTATAGTCTCTGGTGGAGAAATGTCTAATTGTTCCCTTGAAGGCCACGCCAGTCTCCTATGGTTGGTAAGATGTTTGTCCTATAGTCACTGGTGGAGAAATGTCTAATTGTTCCCTTGAAGGCCATGCCAGTCTCCTATGGTTGGTTACATGTTTGTCCTATAGTCTCTGGTGGAGAAATGTCTAATTGTTCCCTTGAAGGCCATGGCAGTCTCCTATGGTTGGTTACATGTTTGTCCTATAGTCTCTGGTGGAGAAATGTCTAATTGTTCCCTTGAAGGCCACGCCAGTCTCCTATGGTTGGTTACATGTTTGTCCTATAGTCTCTGGTGGAGAAATGTCTAATTGTTCCCTTGAAGGCCATGCCAGTTTCCTATGGTTGGTTACATGTTTGTCCTATAGTCTCTGTAGAGAAATGTCTAATTGTTCCCTTGAAGGCCATGCCAGTCTCCTATGGTTGGTTACATGTTTGTCCTATAGTCTCTGGTGGAGAAATGTCTAATTGTTCCCTTGAAGGCCATGCCAGTCTCCTATGGTTGGTTACATGTTTGTCCTATAGTCTCTGGTGGAGAAATGTCTAATTGTTCCTTTGAAGGCCATGGCAGTCTCCTATGGTTGGTTACATGTTTGTCCTATAGTCTCTGGTGGAGAAATGTCTAATTGTTCCTTTGAAGGCCATGGCAGTCTCCTATGGTTGGTTACATGTTTGTCCTATAGTCTCTGGTGGAGAAATGTCTAATTGTTTCCTTGAAGGCCATGGCACTCTCCTATGGTTGGTTACATGTTTGTCCTATAGTCTCTGGTGGAGAAATGTATAATTGTTCCCTTGAAGGCCATGCCAGTCTCCTATGGTTGGTTACATGTTTGTCCTATAGTCTCTGGTGGAGAAATGTCTAATTGTTCCCTTGAAGGCCACGCCAGTCTCCTATGGTTGGTTACATGTTTGTCCTATAGTCTCTGGTGGAGAAATGTCTAATTGTTCCCTTGAAGGCCATGCCAGTCTCCTATGGTTGGTTACATGTTTGTCCTGTAGTCTCTGGTGGAGAAATGTCTAATTGTTCCCTTGAAGGCCATGGCAGTCTCCTATGGTTGGTTACATGTTTGTCCTATAGTCTCTGGTGGAGAAATGTCTAATTGTTCCCTTGAAGGCCATGGCAGTCTCCTATGGTTGGTTACATGTTTGTCCTATAGTCTCTGGTGGAGAAATGTCTAATTGTTCCCTTGAAGGCCACGGCAGTCTCCTATGGTTGGTTACATGTTTGTCCTATAGTCTCTGGTGGAGAAATGTCTAATTGTTCCCTTGAAGGCCACGGCAGTCTCCTATGGTTGGTTACATGTTTGTCCTATAGTCTCTGGTGGAGAAATGTCTAATTGTTCCCTTGAAGGCTATGGCAGTCTCCTATGGTTGGTTACATGTTTGTCCTATAGTCTCTGGTGGAGAAATGTCTAATTGTTACCTTGAAGGCCACGGCAGTCTCCTATGGTTGGTTACATGTTTGTCCTATAGTCTCTGGTGGAGAAATGTCTAATTGTTCCCTTGAAGGCCATGACAGTCTCCTATGGTTGGTTACATGTTTGTCCTATAGTCTCTGGTGGAGAAATGTCTAATTGTTCCCTTGAAGGCCATGCCAGTCTCCTATGGTTGGTTACATGTTTGTCCTATAGTCTCTGGTGGAGAAATGTCTAATTGTTCCCTTGAAGGCCACGCCAGTCTCCTATGGTTGGTTACATGTTTGTCCTATAGTCTATGGTGGAGAAATGTCTAATTGTTCCCTTGAAGGCCACGGCAGTCTCCTATGGTTGGTTACATGTTTGTCCTATAGTCTCTGGTGGAGAAATGTCTAATTGTTCCCTTGAAGGCCACGCCAGTCTCCTATGGTTGGTTACATGTTTGTCCTATAGTCTCTGGTGGAGAAATGTCTAATTGTTCCCTTGAAGGCCACGCCAGTCTCCTATGGTTGGTTACATGTTTGTCCTATAGTCTCTGGTGGAGAAATGTCTAATTGTTCCCTTGAAGGCCATGCCAGTCTCCTATGGTTGGTTACATGTTTGTCCTGTAGTCTCTGGTGGAGAAATGTCTAATTGTTCCCTTGAAGGCCATGGCAGTCTCCTATGGTTGGTTACATGTTTGTCCTATAGTCTCTGGTGGAGAAATGTCTAATTGTTCCCTTGAAGGCCATGGCAGTCTCCTATGGTTGGTTACATGTTTGTCCTATAGTCTCTGGTGGAGAAATGTCTAATTGTTCCCTTGAAGGCCACGGCAGTCTCCTATGGTTGGTTACATGTTTGTCCTATAGTCTCTGGTGGAGAAATGTCTAATTGTTCCCTTGAAGGCCACGGCAGTCTCCTATGGTTGGTTACATGTTTGTCCTATAGTCTCTGGTGGAGAAATGTCTAATTGTTCCCTTGAAGGCTATGGCAGTCTCCTATGGTTGGTTACATGTTTGTCCTATAGTCTCTGGTGGAGAAATGTCTAATTGTTACCTTGAAGGCCACGGCAGTCTCCTATGGTTGGTTACATGTTTGTCCTATAGTCTCTGGTGGAGAAATGTCTAATTGTTCCCTTGAAGGCCATGACAGTCTCCTATGGTTGGTTACATGTTTGTCCTATAGTCTCTGGTGGAGAAATGTCTAATTGTTCCCTTGAAGGCCACGGCAGTCTCCTATGGTTGGTTACATGTTTGTCCTATAGTCTCTGGTGGAGAAATGTCTAATTGTTACCTTGAAGGCCACGCCAGTCTCCTATGGTTGGTTACATGTTTGTCCTATAGTCTCTGGTGGAGAAATGTCTAATTGTTCCCTTGAAGGCCACGGCAGTCTCCTATGGTTGGTTACATGTTTGTCCTATAGTCTCTGGTGGAGAAATGTCTTATTGACAATCAAACAACATCTCCTTTTATATTTAAAATGCAAGACAATATGATACATTTGTAAATTCTATCCATAGTACTTATAATACATTGTCATCAGCAGAATTGTGTGTTTATATATAATGAAACAGCAACCCAACAACTTAACCAAAAGTCTTAGGGAGGTGGGAATAATCTTTGATAGTTTTAAATGATATTGATTTTTTATAACAAAAATAAACAAGTCAATTTATTTAATGAATAATATGATAAAAACTTTTATTGGAGTTTTGAAGTTCAATACTTCTTAGGAAATAACATATCTAATATAAATAAATAGATAATTAGAACCTAAAGATTGGTATTGATTGAAGTACTTAATTAAATGTATTTTATCATTAGCTTCTTCTTCTCTGGATCTTTACACCCTTTATAGGGTAACCATACTTTGTATGTCGAACAGTTCCACCACCAAAAAAATAATTGAAGAATAAATTAACAATCATAACACAACAACATTATATACACTATATACATTTTTTAAGTCTTTATGTGTTTTTATATAGGAGGTTTACAGGTTTTATTTTGACTTTTACATAGGAAGTTTACAGTTTAAGTCTTTTAACATACAATTAAAGGAAAAATTATGATTTTTACTTTTAGCAGTTATTTTTTATTTTTGGTTTACTGATCAATATTTAATATACTATTTACAGATTAGGTCACATATTCACTTTTTAGATAATTTACAAAATGAAAAAAGACAAGATTTTGGTCTTTGATCTTTAGGAATTCGCCTTTATATCTTTAAAGATAATTTGACATTAATTTATTCACTGTGTATTATGAGAACAATTAGAAAGATGATGTTTTTACAACTATTTACAGTTAATTCACAGAATATTTATGAACTGAAACTCTTAAGATTTAATGAGAATGATTTTACTGTTAAAAATAGTATTAGGTAGACTAAATTTCCAAAATGTTTTGTTTAAATTTTACATTGCTGTCCTCCCATCCTTGCCCCCACTCTTAGGCAGCCTTTTTCTTTGCTTGGTCTTTCATCACCAGTTGATATCGTGCGTTGTGTATGAGAAACACTAGTCTTCTTGATTGGAATTCTATTTGAGATATCAGGTCAGATGTGATTCTGTATATCTTTTGTATTTTTGTAATGTCCATTAATACTTGAATTGTCATTTCACATGTGAGATCTTCTACTCGCACATTCCCGTTTGTGGTTAGTAGGTTCTTAATTGTTTGTAATATTGGATCTCGCAGGTAATTCCACGCTTCACATTCTATAAGCAAATGTTCTAATGTCTCTTCTTTACACTCACAGGCTATACAATGATCTTCAGTTCCTTCTTTGTATATCTTAGCACACTTTGGTATTGATTGGAGTACTTAATTAAATGTATTTTATCATTAGCACACTTTGGTATTGATTGGAGTACTTAATTAAATATATTTTATCATTAGCACACTTTGGTATTGATTGGAGTACTTAATTAAATGTATTTTATCATTAGCACACTTTGGTATTGATTGGAGTACTTAATTAAATATATTTTATCATTAGCACACTTTGGTATTGATTGGAGTACTTAATTAAATGTATTTTATCATTAGCACACTTTGGTATTGATTGGAGTACTTAATTAAATGTATTTTATCATTAGCACACTTTGGTATTGATTGAAGTACTTAATTAAATGTATTTTATCATTAGCACACTTTGGTATTGATTGAAGTACTTAATTAAATGTATTTTATCATTAGCACACTTTGGTATTGATTGGAGTACTTAATTGAATGTATTTTATCATTAGCACACTTTGGTATTGATTGGAGTACTTAATTAAATGTATTTTATCATTAGCACACTTTGGTATTGATTGGAGTACTTAATTAAATGTATTTTATCATTAGCACACTTTGGTATTGATTGAAGTACTTAATTAAATGTATTTTATCATTAGCACACTTTGGTATTGATTGGAGTACTTAATTAAATGTATTTTATCATTAGCACACTTTGGTATTGATTGGAGTACTTAATTAAATGTATTTTATCATTAGTACACTTTGGTATTGATTGAAGTACTTATAAATTAAATGTATTTTATCATTAGCACACTTTGGTATCAATTTAGTTGTTTTAATGATCATCTTAATTAAGGTTCTGAAGTTTGCTGATGTTTATAAAGGTATGATGATCAAATTTATTTTAAAAATTCTTCAATTGGAATTAAACTGAAATTGGGTGTACCAATCTCTATGAGATCAACTGATTAGTTGATTGGCTGCAGTTTAATACGACATCAGAAGACCCATAGACTGACAAAACGTGCAGTTGTCAAACAAAATTTAAAGTTTAATTAAAATATTGAACAGAATTCCCATGATGTTGCTACTCGAAACAATGTGAAAAAGAAGAAAAGACAAAATTATCGTCTATTTTCATCTATTTTTTTTATTAGATTTTGATTGTTAGAATGAAAAATCTTATAATTCAGGACATATGTGTATTGTTGGTGACTGTGTATCTTAGAAGTCTTTTGCTTATTTGTTTTATGTTTGGTTGCTGTCTTAATGACTTGTTCCCTGTTATCTTGTTTCATATTTATGGTCTCAAGGTGTAATACCACCAACGTCTTTTGCTTATTTGTTTTATGTTTGGTTGCTGTCTTAATGACTTGTTCCCCGTTATCTTGTTTCATATTTATGGTCTCAAGGTGTAATACCACCAACGTCTTTTGCTTATTTGTGTTATGTTTGGTTGCTGTCTTAATGACTTGTTCCCCGTTATCTTGTTTCATATTTATGGTCTCAAGGTGTAATACCACCAACGTCTTTTGCTTATTTGTGTTATGTTTGGTTGCTGTCTTAATGACTTGTTCCCCGTTATCTTGTTTCATATTTATGGTCTCAAGGTGTAATACCACCAACGTCTTTTGCTTATTTGTGTTATGTTTGGTTGCTGTCTTAATGACTTGTTCCCCGTTATCTTGTTTCATATTTATGGTCTCAAGGTGTAATACCACCAACGTCTTTTGGTTATCTGTATTGTTTGGTTGCTGTCTTAATGACTTGTTCCCCGTTATCTTGTTTCATATTTATGGTCTCAAGGTGTAATACCACCAACGTCTTTTGGTTATCTGTATTGTTTGGTTGCCGTCTTAATGACTTGTTCCCCGTTATCTTGTTTCATATTTATGGTCTCAAGGTGTAATACCACCAACGTCTTTTGGTTATCTGTATTGTTTGGTTACTGTCTCAATGACTTGTTCCCCATTATCTTGTTTCATATTTATGGTCTCAAGGTGTAATACCACCAACGTCTTTTGCTTATTTGTTTTATGTTTGGTTGCTGTCTTAATGACTTGTTCCCCGTTATCTTGTTTCATATTTATGGTCTCAAGGTGTAATACCACCAACGTCTTTTGCTTATTTGTGTTATGTTTGGTTGCTGTCTTAATGACTTGTTCCCCGTTATCTTGTTTCATATTTATGGTCTCAAGGTGTAATACCACCAACGTCTTTTGGTTATCTGTATTGTTTGGTTGCTGTCTTAATGACTTGTTCCCCGTTATCTTGTTTCATATTTATGGTCTCAAGGTGTAATACCACCAACGTCTTTTGGTTATCTGTATTGTTTGGTTGCCGTCTTAATGACTTGTTCCCCGTTATCTTGTTTCATATTTATGGTCTCAAGGTGTAATACCACCAACATCTTTTGGTTATTTGTGTTATGTTTGGTTGCTGTCTTAATGACTTGTTCCCCGTTATCTTGTTTCATATTTATGGTCTCAAGGTGTAATACCACCAACATCTTTTGGTTATTTGTGTTATGTTTGGTTGCTGTCTTAATGACTTGTTCCCCGTTATCTTGTTTCATATTTATGGTCTCAAGGTGTAATACCACCAACGTCTTTTGGTTATCTGTATTGTTTGGTTGCTGTCTTAATGACATGTTCCCCGTTATCTTGTTTCATATTTATGGTCTCAAGGTGTAATACCACCAACATCTTTTGGTTATCTGTATTGTTTGGTTGCTGTCTTAATGACATGTTCCCCGTTATCTTGTTTCATATTTATGGTCTCAAGGTGTAATACCACCAACATCTTTTGGTTATCTGTATTGTTTGGTTGCTGTCTTAATGACATGTTCCCCGTTATCTTGTTTCATATTTATGGTCTCAAGGTGTAATACCACCAACGTCTTTTGGTTATCTGTATTGTTTGGTTGCTGTCTTAATGACTTGTTCCCCGTTATCTTGTTTCATATTTATGGTCTCAAGGTGTAATACCACCAACATCTTTTGGTTATCTGTATTGTTTGGTTGCTGTCTTAATGACTTGTTCCCCGTTATCTTGTTTCATATTTATGGTCTCAAGGTGTAATACCACCAACATCTTTTGGTTATTTGTGTTATGTTTGGTTGCTGTCTTAATGACTTGTTCCCCGTTATCTTGTTTCATATTTATGGTCTCAAGGTGTAATACCACCAACATCTTTTGGTTATTTGTGTTATGTTTGGTTGCTGTCTTAATGACTTGTTCCCCGTTATCTTGTTTCATATTTATGGTCTCAAGGTGTAATACCACCAACGTCTTTTGGTTATTTGTGTTATGTTTGGTTGCTGTCTTAATGACTTGTTCCCCGTTATCTTTTTCATATTTATGGTCTCAAGGTGTAATACCACCAACGTCTTTTGGTAATCTGTATTGTTTGGTTGCTGTCTTAATGACATGTTCCCCGTTATCTTGTTTCATATTTATGGTCTCAAGGTGTAATACCACCAACATCTTTTGGTTATCTGTATTGTTTGGTTGCTGTCTTAATGACATGTTCCCCGTTATCTTGTTTCATATTTATGGTCTCAAGGTGTAATACCACCAACATCTTTTGGTTATCTGTATTGTTTGGTTGCTGTCTTAATGACATGTTCCCCGTTATCTTGTTTCATATTTATGGTCTCAAGGTGTAATACCACCAACGTCTTTTGGTTATCTGTATTGTTTGGTTGCTGTCTTAATGACTTGTTCCCCGTTATCTTGTTTCATATTTATGGTCTCAAGGTGTAATACCACCAACATCTTTTGGTTATCTGTATTGTTTGGTTGCTGTCTTAATGACTTGTTCCCCGTTATCTTGTTTCATATTTATGGTCTCAAGGTGTAATACCACCAACATCTTTTGGTTATTTGTGTTATGTTTGGTTGCTGTCTTAATGACTTGTTCCCCGTTATCTTGTTTCATATTTATGGTCTCAAGGTGTAATACCACCAACATCTTTTGGTTATTTGTGTTATGTTTGGTTGCTGTCTTAATGACTTGTTCCCCGTTATCTTGTTTCATATTTATGGTCTCAAGGTGTAATACCACCAACGTCTTTTGGTTATTTGTGTTATGTTTGGTTGCTGTCTTAATGACTTGTTCCCCGTTATCTTGTTTCATATTTATGGTCTCAAGGTGTAATACCACCAACGTCTTTTGGTAATCTGTATTGTTTGGTTGCTGTCTTAATGACTTGTTCCCTGTTATCTTGTTTCATATTTATGGTCTCAAGGTGTAATACCACCAACGTCTTTTGGTTATCTGTATTGTTTGGTTGCTGTCTTAATGACTTGTTCCCCGTTATCTTGTTTCATATTTATGGTCTCAAGGTGTAATACCACCAACGTCTTTTGGTAATCTGTATTGTTTGGTTGCTGTCTTAATGACTTGTTCCCTGTTATCTTGTTTCATATTTATGGTCTCAAGGTGTAATACCACCAACGTCTTTTGGTTATCTGTATTGTTTGGTTGCTGTCTCAATGATATGTTCCCCATTATCTTGTTTCATGTTTAAGGTTTCAAGTTGTAATAGCACCAATATGTGATACGTCACATTCAGTTTCATACAAATTACGGGTTGAGCAAAAAAAAGTTCCCTTGTGTCTGACAGTTATAAGAAACTAACCCTGCATTTCATTGCTGAAATTTTTTCTGAATCATTAACATATACCTTGGGCAGTCTGCACCAAAATCCTTTCCAATTATTAATCCATAGACAAATATTCCAACATTGTTCTTATGTGTCCAAACATAGTTTTGCAAATATTAATTAGTCCTTATAAATTTTTCACTAGTTTGGGGCATAGGACGAGATTTTCACTATAAAAACAACAGGGCGCCAGAGAAATGGCTGAAAAAAAGACATCATTGATTGTATTACAGTAAAATCCATTGATTGTATCACATTAAAATCATTTATTATATTACAATAAAACCCATTGATTTTATTACAGTAAAATTCATTGATTATATTACAGTAAAACCCATTGATTATATTACAGTAAAACCCATTGATTTTATTACAATAAAGCTTATTGATTATATTACAGTAAAATCTATTGATTATATTACAGTAATTTCTATGGATTTTATATTACAGTAAAACTTATAGAATGTATTACAGTAAAACCCATGATGATTAATTGTATTACAGTAAAATCCATTAATTATATTACAGTAAAACCCATTGATTGTATTACAGTAAACCCATTGATTGTATTACAGTAAAACCCATTGATTGTATTACAGTAAACCCATTGATTATATTCAGTAAAACCCATTGATTGTATTACAGTAAAATCCATTAATTATATTACAGTAAACCATTGATTATATTACAGTAAAACCCATTGATTGCATTGTATTACAGTAAACCCATTGATTATATTACAGTAAAACCCATTGATTGTATTACAGTAATCCTATTGATTATATTACAGTAAAACCCATTGATTGTATTACAGTAAAATTCATTAATTATATTATTTTGTAATTTACACCCATTTAATGTAATTATTTTGAGTGTAAATACCTGCTAATATTATTGAGAATTATTGGGGATCAATTTGTATAAACTTGTTAATGGATCCATGACATCAACTACGACTACATGTGTTCTTTGGTCACTTTTTTATTCAATGCCTGTAAATGTGAGTACTACATATATCTTGCATAATTTCACATTTTAGTTTTGGTATTTTACATTTTTATTTTTATTTTTAACTGAAATTGATTTCAAAGGGATTAACTTTTGTGGATAAAAGTAATGTTATTTTTTTTTTTTTGGGGGGGGGGGGGTATTTTGTGCATAATATATATTATAAAATAAATAAAAATGAAAAATTCTTTTTGGGGAATTATCTGAAGGATATGTATTCAGATGGCTCATGTTTTGAACTTGTCCTCCTTCATTATATCAGAATGTTATGAGCAGATTATTTTCTGAAAGTAGACTGAACTCTAAAACAACAAAACTTTGGAAGAATGTGAATGTATTGGTATTCACTAAAACTTGTGATGAAATCTTATCTAAAGTTTAACATTACAATGCAAGGTCCATTACATAATAGATAAGTTTTGATTCTTACTCGTGAAATTCAGTGAAATCTAATAATCAAGAATTTTGAATTGATACTATGAAATGGTAGAGCATATGTTGATGAAGCACTAGCTGTCAAAATCATGTTCACCAATTTTACTCAATTTTTCATATAAGTCTGAAATAAAAAGTTAACAATGCATATACATTTGTACTAGATAATATATATCAGAATTTCGTGTGTATTTCAGTCTAGACACCATCTAATTAACTATCAAGATGACCTACCAACAGTCACATAGTGTGATTTATATAAACATGATAAACATACACATGAATATAAATTAATATCTTGTGCAATTGGATTTTTCTATGTCTGTTTAATTTCATGTTATAATAGGATAAACAAGAATGTGTCCACAGTACACGGATGCCCCACTCGCACTATCATTTTTAACCGGATTTTTGTGACAAAAATGTCGGTTATTGATTTGGGGATGTACAGCAGGCGGTCGGGCGGGCGGGCGGCAATCAAATGTTGTCCGTGCATTAACTCATGAACAGTTCAACCAAAGCTTTTAAAATTTTAATATGTTGTTACTGACAACTAAATGAACGTCAAGTTCAATAATAGCGATTTTGACTGTTACCGTTCAGGAGTTATGGTTCTTGAAAGATTGAAAAATGGAGTTTCCAGTCGTGTCCGTGCATTTACGAATGAACTGTTCTACCAAAGCTTCCCAAATTTTAATATGTTGTTACTGATGACAAAATGGAGGTCAAGTTCAATAATGATGATTTTGACTTTTACGGTTCAGGAGTTATGGTTCTTGAAAGTTTGAAAAATGGAGTTTCCAGTCGTGTCCGTGCATTTACGCATGAACTGTTCTACCAAAGCTTCCCAAATTTTAATATATTGTAACTGATGACAAAATGGAGGTCAAGTTCAATAATGACGATTTTGACTTTTACCGTTCAGGAGTTATGGTTCTTGAAAGATTGAAAAATGGTGTTTCCAGTCATGTCCGTGCATTTTCTCATAAACCATTCAACCAAAGCTTTTGAAATTTTTATATGTTGTTACTGATGACAAAATAGAGGTCAAGTTTAATAATGACGATTTTGACTTTTACCGTTCGGGAGTTATGGTTCTTGAAAGATCGTAAAATGGTGTTTCCATTCACGTTGTTGCATTTACTTATGAACCATTCAATCTAAGCTTTTCAAATTGAAATATTTGATACTGACTACAAAATGGAGGTCAAATTTGATATTGACGATTTTCACTTTCAGCATTCATCAGTTATGGTTCTTGTGATATTGCCAGGACACAAATAAATGTTAATAAATCCGGTTTGCTGTCGTTGTGACAGCCTCTTGTCTATGTTTAGTGGACCGTGAAATTGGAATAAATTCTCTAATTTGGCATTAAAATTAGAATGATCTTATCAAAGGGAACATGTATACTTAGTTTCAAGTTGATTGGACTTCTACTTTATCAAAAACTACCTTGACCAAAAACTTTAACCTGAAATGTGCACTATCATTTTCTATGTTCAGTGAACTGTAAAATTGGGGTCAAAACTCTAATTTGGCATTTAAATTAGAAAGATCATATCATAGGGCACATGTATACTAAGTTTCAAGTTGATTGGACTTCAACTTCATCAAAAACTACCTTGACCAAAAACTATAACCTGAAGCGGGACAGACGGATGAACAAACGGACGGACAGACGGATGGACGGACGGACGGATGGACGAACGGACGAACGGACACACAGACCAGAAAACATAATGCCCCTCTACTATCGTAGGTGGGGCATGAAAATTAGTTAACTGCAGTTATTAATAGAATGAGTTTTTATGGATCGTGTCAGTCAATCAAATGATCCACCCTGGTTTCACTTTCAATTATGACATTCTTTTCCTAATAACTGAACATGCATAATTCATGTGTAATCCATCTAAAACTGAGAGGTCAAATTGAAGGTCACATGAATACAGATTCAATGAGGTAGCTTTATAGGATAATTAACTTGCTTATTTTGACAAAATCAAACCATACTGGCTGCTAAAAGCAAATTTATATTATTTCACTACTTCACTTTCATTCATGATTGCACAACAAAAAAAGACACAAAAAAATCACATTTTAAATTGTTTATATATATATATCTCGTAGCTAGTGCCCTTTTTAGGGAAATAAATAAGCTAATAATAAAATGTTATTGTTTGATTTATATTTTTATTCAAAATAGGAAATGCTTGTAGTTCTGTCGCCAAAGCCTGCCATAATGTTTATTGCGATGAAATAGTATCTTATATTATTGAAATTCGAAGATGATATTTTTAAGTAGATGTATGATTTTTATCCTTGAACGATATTGTTTTGATATTGTATATATAAAAGTCTCTCGTAGTTCTTTAAGAATCCAAATGCATTCTAAATTTTCATTGTGTATTATATGTCATATTGTGTTTATTTTTGTATGTTGCATAGTGGTAAGATTAGAATAAACTTGAACTTGGTTATGGACTATTTCCGATTGGATTCTCCTCTGAGTTCAGTATTTTTATAATTTAACTTTTTACCTATACTGCAGTGTTCTCCCCTTAAATTTCAAATGGTAACCTGGAAATTAACATAGCACTGGTTTTTAAAAGATTAACGCACCGTGGCCCCTTTACATTCTATTATTCTATCTTTCAAGATAGAACCACTTTAGAGAATATAGCACCAGGGTACTACTGTGTATAGCAGGAGATGCTTTCCCGATCCACACATCAAGTTTATAACTCACTGGGGCCCAAAGGGCTTATGCCATCACTTGGCATCCATCTTCTGTCGTCGTCATTAACTATTTCTAAAATCTTCTCCTCTGAAACTACTGGGCCAAATACCTTCAAACTTTAACAGAATGTTCCTTATGGTATCTAGTTTATTAATCATATCCAAAGCTTTGATCTGTTTACAAACATGGCCGCCATGGCTAAAGTTTATTAAAGGGGCATTAGCTTGTGTATTTTAGTCTTAGATGCCATCTAAATAACCAATGAGATGACCTCCTGAAGACTGCTTTAGGTGACAACCCAATATAAACATAAGCATTAATATGAAAATAAAGCAACATCATGCAATTGGACTTTTAATTTCTGTTTGATTTCATGTTTTTTGTTAAAAAAAAAACCAAGTAAATCGTCATTTTACCTGTACATGTACATGAAATTTTATTGATGGAATTGCCCCTGTGAGATGATAATGAATAATTCATGAATATGCATGAACATTTCATGAACTGTTCATGAACAGATTTCATGAACAGTTCATCATATCTTCATGAACATTTGATGAGCAATTCATGAACTGAAAATCGACAGTAATGTTCATGAACTTTAATGTTCATGAACAATTCATGAACAAGAAAGGTTCATGAGCATTTAAATGTTCATGAACAACAATGATCATGAACCCTTTCTTGTTCATGAATTGTTCATGAACTTTGTTCATAAATTGTTCATGAACATTGAAGTTCATGAACACTTAAATGTTCATGAACTTTCTTGTTCATGAATTGTTCCAGTAGATTCCACTGGAATTATCACTGGTAAATCCACAAACTGATTAACTAATATAAAAATTATGTGTGATATATAAACTTCTCTTCCTTTCTGTAATTCAAAACTTGCTGTCTCTGTATTTCCAACAATAATTGCTGAATAAAGGTATTAAAATGGAGTCTGCATAAAATCTGTTTCATATCATTGCTGGCAGCTCATATTTAATCCCCTAAAAGTACAAAAATATCCACAAAGAATCAATTGTTCAAGAGGTAATGATTGTATGAAGCAATACATTCAATAGAAACAGCATTATGCATCTTAAATTGCATTGGAAGTTTAAGTTAAACTCAAATTTAGTACCCCCCCCCCCAATTTCTACATATCAGATTATCATATATACCCATGTACCATTTACATGTCAGATTACGATATGTCTGTTATGAATGTGACAACAATAATATATCAATTTATCATTCTTCATTAATTTATTGTCTGCCTAAACTTTCTGATGTTTTGCTCAGATTAAAATCCTAAATGTTTTATATTGCCTCAACAAATTGTATTTCATAATCATTATATGTTAAATCAAATACTTATCTGAAAACATCTGCGTTTGGATTCTCCATTTTTGTTATCCAGCGTAATCATATGACGTCATATTTGCAAGTGCGTTTAAGTCAAGGTGTCAATCTCGTCCCATATAATATCGGCCCGAAGTTGATTCGTCCCTGTTATGGTATTTCAGTGAACTTCTCAAAATCGGTCGACCGTTGGACTACGGAAACAGCCGATTTGCGGGGTTTGCCGGTTTGTAAAAATTTAAAATCACAAGAGTTACTTCCCCTTAATATGGGGGTTTGAGAATGTTTTGAAAATGTATTTCACTTTCATTAAAATATACGTTTTCCTTTTAAAATTTTAGTTTTGTATATAATATCTATCTTAAAATACAGCTACAACTTCTATTTCATCTTATTTTATTTTTTTATTTTGCAGGAATAAAAAAATAAAAACACCATACATTTATGATATTTCACGAATAATTAGGTAAAATGTTCTACTCTGAAAGGTCGAAACGGTATCTTTGATACTCATTTATTCGTGTGATGTAAGTTATAAATGTTACACCTAGTGATTCATCAAAACTTCATGACCATTCATAAATACTTTTAATGAACATTTCATGAATTTTTATGAGCAGCTAGTGATTCATCAAAACTTCATGAACATTCATAAATACTTTTAATGAACATTTCATGAATTTTTATGAGCAGCTAGTGATTCATCAAAACTTCATGAACATTCATAAAATACTTTTAATGAACAGTTCATGAATTAAATTCATGAACCTTCATTTATGAATTATTTATGAATTTTCATGTACCATTCATGAACATTCACGAACCATTCATGATAGTTCATGAAGTCATGAATTTCTTCTCGCCGGGGTGATAAACAAAATGGTCACCTTTATTTCACTTCCAATATTGACATGTTTTTCCTTTAAATGGCCAAACATGGAACATGACAAAAGCATGCATAACCAACCCCTAGCTAATAGCACTGGGGTAAAGCTGATGACCGTAACTGCATTCACGGTCATCCCAAGATGTCGGATGAAAAATTAGGTCAGTTTCTGTATTGTCTGTTAAAGAGTTTCTATATCATTTTCTTTACAAATCATACATTGAAACGATGTAAATTTATAAAAGAATCACTCGAAAATCACTAATTACTTCCGAGAAATGTGCATGAAACGGGAAATTCGATTTGAAAAAATCGTTAAGATGACCGTAAATCATAATCAAAATATTTTCAAGATGACCGTAACATAAAACAAGGATGACCATGATTGGTAAAAAGATGACCGTAACTTGTAAAGGATGACCGTAATTTGTAAAGACTGACTGTAATTTATATAGGACGATCGTAACTTTTATAGGATGACCATCAATTCTAAGAAATATCCGTATTGTATTCAAAGCTTTTTTGTTGAGTTTGTCGATCTCAATAAGGGCTCGGTAAGCGGATATAAATATATTTCATAAATTTCTTTTTAACCGGATTTTTGTGACAAAAATGTCGGTTATTGATTTGGGGATGTACGGCGGGCGGGCGTCGGCAATCAAATGTTGTCCGTGCATTAACTCATGAACCGTTCAACCAAAGCTTTTAAAATTTTAATATGTTGTTACTAACAACTAAATGAAGGTCAAGTTCAATAATGGCGATTTTGACTTTTACCGTTCAGGAGTAATGGTTCTTGAAAGATTGTGAAATGGCGTTTCCATTCACGTTGTTGCATTTACTCATGAACCATTCAATCTAAGCTTTTGAAATTTTAAGATGTTGATACTGATGACAAAATGGAGGTCAAATTTGATATTGACGATTTTCACTTTCACCATTCATCAGTAATGATTCTTGTGATATTGCCAGGACACAAATAAATATTAATTAAAATCCGGTTTGCTGTTGTTGTGTCAGCCTCTTGTTTTGAACTATAAAATAATTGGCCATATTTAGGATTTATAACAATGATAGTAAATTGCATATTTCTCGTAAACTATGAAATATTTATTGATATCGACGTTAAAATTTTAACACAAATTGACAGCGATACGACGAAAATTTGAAAAAAACATGAATGTGTCCATAGTACACGGATGCCTCATCTACACCATCATTTTCTATGTTTAGTGGACTATGAAAATGGGATAAAACTCCTCCGATTTTTTTTTATCACGGACGGAGAACATATCTATCTTTTAGTTCAGAAATTTTCGTGTCTGCCCTTCCATTATGTGAATCAAGAAAAAATTCTCCAAAACAGGTAACGATTGTATCGAAAAGAGAAAAATCGAGTGCACCTTTTTATGTTAGGGCATGTTTGGGGTGTATATTTTGTCTTTAAAACGTACAAAGCAAGAGTATTTTATATAGCATCTCGCTTCAGATTCTATCATTATTATATATCAAAGCTACAGGTTGACTTCATAACGTAAAAAAATGACAGTACGAAAAGATGAAATATATGGGTCAAGTGAGATACCTATCTAATCTATCACAAAAACAGAGTAGGTGTGTTCGAATAGCTATTTTTTTCTAAAAGTACTTGACGACAGTCTTTTAATTTGAATGATGAAAATGGATATCTTCGAAAAAATATGATTTTCTTGTGTGTGATAACTAGGGTTTATAATCTTCAACCACTGAAAATGTTTAGTTTGCCCTTCCACGAAATATTTAATTAGAACTTTTTTAAATGCTTAAGAATTTTCAAAAATTCCATCTGACATCCGAACAGACAATATTTTTAAGTTGAATCAATGCAGACAAGATCATTAACTAATGCTCATTAGCTAGTAGATACATTTGTCTTTTAAAATATAACTGACATATAACGATCGATCGTAATGGTGCTATGTGGATAAATTTATCAGTTTTCAAGAGCAAAATTGGCAGAGCGTCATCCTACAATGGCTTCCATTTCTACGATTGTGAGCATGAACTGGCGTAATGGGGAGAAAATTTTGAAGAAGTAGAATCCTGACTGTATGAATAACATTTTCATGTAGAAAACGTCGTAATTCGACGTTACGTTTGGTGACACCAGTATCGTGCGTAACGTGATATATACAAATTGACAACGTTCCGCCTTGTGATACGCTTTCCGTACAATACTATTTTAAGGATCTACTTTGCTGGAGCTCACCTTCACTAGTTTATTCGAATGATATTTTCAAAATATTTCTGTTATTTTATTTGCACGACAAAATGAAAGACGATATAATATCAATGGGTGTACATGCAATTTTTTGGCATTTTTAAAAATGTGTATTTATTATATATATGTCATTAAAAGGAATCCCAGAAACAAACAAAAATCTTTTGTCGAGCAGTTGAGGGCTGTGTGAGGTGTCATTTTATCGCGCTTTTGTGGCATGTTTTCCCTTCCTGTTCATTTGCATGTCTTTTGGCAATCATTTGATACAAAAAGATAGTTATATAATTACGGATATTTCTTAGAATTGAGGGTCATCCTTTAAAAGTTACGGTCATCATTTACAAATTACGGTCATCTTAATAGCAGTTACGGTCAGCCTTGTTATGAATCGCTGATTCTGTTACGGTCATCTCGATTGTGATTTACGGTCATCTTGGCGATTTTTTCAAATCGAATTTCCCGTTTCATGCACATTTCTCAGAAGTAATTAGTGATTTCCGAGTGATTCTTTTATAAATTTACATCGTTTCAATGTATGATTTGTAAAGGAAATGATATAGAAACACTTTAACAGACAATACAGAAACTGACCAAATTTTTCATCCGACATCTTGGGATGACCGTGAATGCAGTTACGGTCATCAGCTTTAGGCCAATTAAAATTAATTGATAGATTTTCATCCCCGCCCGCCCCTCTGAAATCGTCCCGCCCCGATTTTTTTTATTTAATAAAAAAATATGATTTCCGAATTTTGTTCATGTCCGTTACCGGAAACATTCGATTATTTCGTTTCATTCAAAACTTCCTCTTCTACATGTAAATTTCGGTTTTGTATTTCTTCGAGTTATCTAACGAAAATGATCAAGTTGACATATTGTGCTGCTCTCTGATGACAACATCATCTACCGAGAATTAAGATGGATTACGAGAAGGGCATATATGAAATATTCGAGTTACGAGTAAAACGCTGTGTCCAAGAACGCAAATTGCGTTATGCTGGTATGTCACAAATGTGATTCAGTAGAATACGTATTTTTTAAATTTATGACTGTGTCAGGAAACTTCGACTGTGAATGATATCCAAAACGCAAGAATCGTGGAACAAATTGGTACAAAAAAACATAACTGGATTAAAGAAATTGACACAAGCACGAACTTGTTAGATTTATGGCCGTATAATGAACAAAAAAAGTCGACAAACAAACGCATTTTATTATAGCATGTTTAGCAAGCCGTTAGATTTACCCATGGCTGTTGTTTTTTGTTGACAAACAGCAAACACCCTCTATCCAAACAGGGACAATACCCTCAATGTAGTCATCAAACAACAACTAAAAGGGCATTTACATGTACATGTATAACAGTGGTTGCTAATTAGATATTTATTTAAGAGTTTGAAAAATTATATATTATGATTCCTTATAGTCCCTTATACGGCATGTACAATGTATATACATGACGTAAGCTTATTATCATAATATATTATAATATATATATTTTACAATTGTTCATACCCCGCGGTACGAAGAACTCGTGACAAGAGTGTTTCATATGAAATAAAATTTAAAAAATAAAATCCTCCCACCCACCCCATTTTTTTCAAAAATTTGGATGAAAATCTACTAATTAATTTTAGTTGGCCTTACCCCAGTGTAATAGGTTAAATTGAAGGTCATTTTGTGGTAGGTTTGTTTGTTATTCTGTATTAACTAATTTTCTGAATGCTATATTTGTTGTGTTAACTTTAATTTTTACTTGCTTCTGTTTGAGGTTCAAATAATTTGCAAATTGATAAGATAATAATCTATTTTTATTAAAGGATATATTTCATTACATTTCAGTTCTTTGACCATATTTATTTTGTGTCATGAACCTATGCTTTATCAAATATTCAATCACAATCCCAATTCAGGGTTGTTTTAAGCTTAGATGTTGTGTCCATACTTGCTCAACTGTTAAGTGTTCAACCTCTGCAGGAAATCTGGTTTTCTGTCTCTCTGACAGCCTCTTGTTGTCATTCATATCAACTACATGTAGACACTGTCTTGTGGCTTCACTTGTATCATCCATCATCTGGAAAGCTATATTAGTTGTTTTGGAAAAAATAATTGATTGCTACTTTTTTCAAGTATGTTGGTGACATATAAGTCTTTCCTATTTAAATGATCTCGAAAAAGCCGTGATAACAGCTGTGACGTTTGTTTACATGATGTTAAGTCATCTAAATGCTGATAACAAAGTAATTGCAGCATATGTGCAAAAAATACAGGAGGAAAGTAAAAAGGAAGATGAGACAAATTTAAGTTCTTGCACGACAGTTGGTACATTAAATGTAGTTCTTGTGGAACAAATGATGAATTTGAAATAAAGTTAACCGATCGGACTGTTATTAATTTCATTGCTGTGAAACAGTTGCCTTGATTCAGGAAGTTGAACACAGATATCTGGTTTTGATTTAACTGGATTTCTTTGACTGGAAGAAGTTCTTTATCATCAATGCATTTGCTTAAAGCATAATAAATGATATCTAATGATATCAAGTAATGTTTATGACTATAGAAGAAGGAAGCTAGAACCAGCCATCCTGATAATGCATCTGATTGTGTTCCTATCACCAGATGACTGAGGTCACGTCTGTACTTGTAGTACTTCTCTTTGTTGTTTGATACAAGTTGGTTGTGTGACTTTTGTGGAACAATCTGGTGTGCCCTGGGCAGATGTATTGTAAATATATCTCGTGAAAGAACAGTTTTACAATGATGTAGCAAGTTATAAAGCAAGCTATGATACTTAGAAAGTAAAAACACTTCTGGTGTTTCGTATATTATTCTAATTTTTCCTTTCATTAAATCAATTTTTTTAGTTAGTCCTTTATAATCGTTCACAGTTTGTGAATATTTAAAACACTGAATTCCTTGTTTATTTAAATTACTCAGGATTCCAATTAATGTGTCTTTGTTTGTAGTATTGAATCTTAAATAAAACAAATTATTGTCAGGAATGAAATAATGTAACAGTGTCTCATATTCTACACAGTATAATAGTCTCTTTAAACAAGCCATGAAGCATGGTATGATGTTGTCTGGTCTCCATATTGATGGGTCTGATTCTTCTGAGATCCAAAACATTAAAGTCTTCAGAAAATAGGAACACAATAAACCTTTCAAATCCTCATTTTTATCCACAATTTCTTTGAGCAAGATTTTCAATAAAGCATAGCATAACAACTGGGTATGGCTGAAAGAAAATATGAGAAATTTTTCAGCTACCGAAAACGAAATTCTCCATTGCAGACTTTCATTGCAGGATCCTTTCAAGCCAATTGGAACAAATAATACACCACATGAGGTTATTTTTGAAATGATGTCTGCTGGTGGCCATGTTGTACGTGGTCTGTATATCCATGGCTGAGCTTCAGATATCCATTGGTCACATTTTAGGCATGATGCAAGATCATACGTATCATTTTCGTCTGATAAACAAGGCCCATGAATTTTACCTGGTACCTTCCAAACAAACATTTTGTATAGTTCATTTGAAAGTAGATTTCCCTGAGAGTTATCTTCTACCATTTTTTGAAGTACAGTATATTGCTCATAAATATTATTGAAAAGATGTAACAATGTGAAACAGGGTGTAGTGTCATCTGTATCCATAATCAGAGGAATGGTATTATGATTGGAACTAACCTCTCTGTAATGTCTATCAGACTCGTAAACTTTAAATCTAAAATCAACAAACATTATATCTAAGTCACTGCCACTAAGATTAAGTCCTTCACCTTTACTACCACTAGTTATACATTCCTTTGTTCCAATGTCTTGTATTATGTAAGCCAATCTCCTGACTTTTACATCCTCCTCAGATCCAATCTTTTGACAGAGGTACTTGTAGTAATTAGTTGATAGATTTTTATCTGTGGACATTTTTATTCTGAAATAGAAAAGTTTACTGACATTTAATTTTTTTTTTACTTATGAACATAGGAGTAATCTTCAGTATGACACCAACCTAATGTCAATACACCAAAAACAAAGACATACAAGAGGACTTTTATTGTTAGTTCTCTGAGTTGGTTCCTTAAATACAACGTCCAGTTAAAGATAAGATGAACTTTCAAATGTAGTCTTTTCAATCTACAAAAATGCCAATATATATGTAACCAAATATTTACCCCTTTCTAGGGCAAAAATGCCATGCATGTGTCATGCATGTTCACATGTGTGGCATTTTTGTCAGTGTATAGTTTAAGTCCCTTTAGTGATGAAAATTAAAATAACAAAAATACCAAACTACTAGAAAATTTTAAACTGAAAGTTCCCAAGCAAATGGCATAATCAAAAGCTCAAACACATCAAAAGAATAGATAATAACTGTCATATTCCAGACTTTGTACAGGCATTTTCTTATGTAGGAAATGGTGGACCTAACCTTGTTTTTATAACTAGCTTAAAACCTCTCTTATTAATGTTGAATAACATAAACTGTCACAATATCTGTGATCCAAAGGGATGGGGTGGAGGCTTTGAAGATTTTGTTTATCATTTTCCCCTTGAATTACCAGTAAACTTGATTATCAGTATGGGTAATTATGTTACCAGATTAACCATTCAGGCTTCATGTAGTCTTAATCAGTTTGTACACACAAAATTTAATGTAGAACAAAGATATTGGAGAAACACAAGTCTCCTTTCGTTCCCATACACATTTTTCTCAATTCTCTTGTACTGAGTTGTTGAAATATTTTTTCCCCATTTTCCCATTTTATATTTCCATATACAGATATCATTGTGTGCGCTAATTATTACGATATTTTAACAACGGTCATATACAATGCAAGATTAATTTTTGTGATTTCAGGAAAAGCTGCAAACAGATATATGCAACAAATGTGAGAATGTGAGTTCTCGCCTAGTCGCATTATTCGCTTTATAAAAAAACTCACAATAATTTCTGAACTTACATATGGCAGTATTTTTTTTAAAATTTTCATTATGTACAATTTACTGTTATTTACAGAAATAATCTTTGCAACCCTTTCATTTGTTCTTTGTTCCAATTTCTGTATATATAAGAAACTAGCCCTGAAAAAAATTCATCCTTTTCATTTAGACAACAAAGTAATACATATTTCTCTAAAGTTTGTTATATATAGAAATAAGGAGATGTGGTATGGTTGCCAATGAGACAACTATCCACCAGACACCACATGAAGTGAATGTAATTATACATGATCATTGTGTTGTCAAGAAGTGTGAATGTGAATAATGTAAATGGATTCAGTTATAAATGTTAATTTTCACAAATTCCTGTATTATAGATGGACTGTTCCTGTATGGAACTAGCTCTGGAGGGAGAGAGGCTATGTAAGGCTGGAGACTGTCAAACAGGGGTCCAGTTTTTCGAAGCAGCCGTCCAGGCAGGAACAGATGATCTGAAAACTCTCAGTGCAATATACAGTCAGCTTGGCAATGCTTATTTCTACCTCCAGGAGTATGGAAAGGCACTGGATTACCACAAATTAGATCTCACTTTGGCCAGGTAAGCCAGGAGTATGACAAGGCACTGGATTATCACAAATTAGATCTCATTTTGGCCAGGTAAGGGAAGGTGTAAAGTTGTATTTTGTAGGAGAGGATGAATTTGAGAAAAGTTTCAGACAAATGAGCAACTGTTGTTAAGTGAGGGCAATAGCTCACACTTACCCTGTAGACCATGCAGGTACCTATAGCTAGAAATAGTAATATTACACTTACTAATTTTAAGGAACGCAAGGAAACTTAAAGGTCCTGCCAAAATGTCATTTATTTACCAAAGTATAATTCAAAACTTGGCATTAAACATGCAACAATCAATCAATCAATGAAAACATGTCAAGAAATGTGCAGACAAAAAGAATGATAAGTGTATAATTTGGTAGATACATGGTACAATGTAGGCACATTTAGTGTATAATTTGGTAGATACATGGTACAATGTAGGCACATTTAGTGTATAATTTGGTAGATACATGGTACAATGTAGGCACATTTAGATGATTGAACTATGTGGAACACATATCCTTGTCCCATTTCTGTGATCATATTTGTTTATAATCGAAAAGGTTGATCACATTGAATCTGTCAAGAAAGCAGATTTAAATCTTTTTAGAATCTGTGATGCGTAAAAAGAGTTTCTGAAAATAAGCCCTTGAAAGGGTACATATTGTTAAAAATGGATGGCCTGTAGATAAACATTATTTAGAAAATCACCAACAGAATTAATTAGCAAAAACATACTCAGTTTTCAATGAAAAGTATGTCATTTTAAATATGCATGTTAGAAGTATGTAACAAACAATAAAAAGAGTAAAGCAAGCAGAAAGAAAAGAAGATAGCTATGAATAAGATTAATTTTGAATCTTTATGTGCGATTCTGCCGTGATAAGTGATGTTCTACATATTATATCAGATACTGGTAGTTGAATAATGGAAAAAATTAAATAATTATGAAATTTTATGCTAAAAAAAAGACCCAATTTTTTGGCCCTTGTCATAACCCAGGCAGGGCATTAAGTTTAATCATTGTCTGTCTATATGGACGTCTCAAAATTCATTTCCGTTCTCTTAACTTTAATTTGCCTCATCCATATGTTATGAAACTTATACACAATGCTTATTACCACAAATCACACAGATCAAGTTTGATTTTTGGTGGTGTCACTTGTACATTCTGAAGTGATGCTCCTTTATAATGTTTTATGCAAGCCAGGCATCATATGTGAACACATTTATTTATTTTGAATCAACTGAAGGGCTCTTTGTTATTTTTAGAACCTTAGGAGATATGATTGGTGAGGCCAAAGCCAGTGGCAATTTAGGCAACACGCTCAAAGTTCTACAAAAGTTTGATGAAGCTATAGCATGCTGTAACAGGCACCTAGAAATATCCAGACAGCTTTCAGATAAGGTAAGTCTTATGAAGACATCACCTGCTTAAACAGACACGAAATAACTTGACAATGATAATTCTATGCAATGTTTTTGTATCAATAGATCTGATTGGATGACAATCATCGATCAATTTTCATTTAGATTTAAGGAGGCGAAATTTCTTGATATGCAATTTTTGTCAGGCTGCGACATTTATGTTGGGAAAGCAAGACATAGCCTAGATTCTGTCAACAGCTTCACGTTAAAGTTTAATTACACATCAATAACTTTGTCAAACCTTCATGGAATTTCATTAGATTTGGCAGAAAGCTTGTTTATAACCAAAATACTGAATCAGGAGAAATATTTTGAAATAATTTTTTGTGGTAATTTACTGATAAATGGACTTTTTTTTTTTTTTTTTTTTTTTTTTTTTTTTTTTAAAGTTTTTAACATTCAAATTCAGTCTGTGGTTTAAGTTTTTTTAGTCATCAATAACTTTGTCCAACATCAGGGGATTTTATGAAATTTGGACAGAAGCTTTTATATGATCAAATGACAATAAGTAACTCGGCTGGTGATACCGTAATGTTTATCTAATTACAGGTAGGAGAAGCAAGGGCTTTGTACAACTTTGGTAATGTTTATCTAATTACAGGTAGGAGAAGCCAGGGCTTTTTACAACCTTGGTAATGTTTATCTAATTACAGGTAGGAGAAGCAAGGGCTTTGCACAACCTTGGTAATGTTTATCTAATTACAGGTAGGAGAAGCCAGGGCTTTGTACAACCTTGGTAATGTTTATCTAATTACAGGTAGGAGAAGCAAGGGCTTTGTACAACTTTGGTAATGTTTATCTAATTACAGGTAGGAGAAGCAAGGGCTTTGTACAACCTTGGTAATGTTTATCTAATTACAGGTAGGAGAAGCAAGGGCTTTGTACAACTTTGGTAATGTTTATCTAATTACAGGTAGGAGAAGCCAGGGCTTTGTACAACCTTGGTAATGTTTATCTAATTACAGGTAGGAGAAGCAAGGGCTTTGTACAACCTTTGTAATGTTTATCTAATTACAGGTAGGAGAAGCAAGGGCTTTGTACAACTTTGGTAATGTTTATCTAATTACAGGTAGGAGAAGCCAGGCTTTGTACAACTTTGGTAATAATTATCTAATTACAGGTAGGAGAAGCAAGGGCTTTGTACACATTTGGTAATGTTTATCTAATTACTGGTAGGAGAAGCAAGGGCTTTGTATAACCTTGGTAATGTTTATCTAATTACAGGTAGGAGAAGCCAGGGCTTTGTACAACCTTGGTAATGTTTATCTAATTACAGGTAGGAGAAGCAAGGGCTTTGTACAACCTTGGTAATGTTTATCATGCCAAAGGGAAACATATGGGGAAGTGTGGAGATCAAGATCCAGGGGAATTCCCTCTAGAGGTCAAGGAAGCCTTACAAAAAGCTGCTGAATACTATGAGTAAATGAATTTTGACTTTTATTTTTTTCTCTCACTTGTCACCATAGACTTGTGTAGGATTCTAACCTAGATGTGACCCAGTAAACTAATTCTATTATACAAATCAAGTAGTCAATTACTGTGCCTATACAAATAGGTTTGACTCTTCAGAATATAAATAGGGTAAATTAGTTCTACAGGAGTTAACACATGTTCAAATCTCATCCATAAGGAAGAGACAATGCATTGTAACAAAACAAAAAAAGAAATGAGTGAATCGCAAGAACTCTAAAAGGAGCAAGACCAGTTACATTGGCAGGGTAAGCATCCTGCTCCATCACCCACATGCCATTTCACATTCTAGAGTTATGCCCCTTTACAAATGGGAAAAATTCCTGAGCTGAATTTTTCGTCTCCATTCTCTGACTTAAATTTTATACATCAACCAAATTTTATGCACAATGCTTATAAAAACAAAACAAAGATCAAGTTAAAATTTTAATGGTGTCAATTAAGTGTAATGCCCCCCCCCCCCGTCTTAACATGAAAAATGCTGAATTATTTTGTTTCCATTCTCAAACTTAAGTTTGCCTCAACAAACTACATGTTATGTGTTATGTATCGACTACAAGTTATGTGCAAAATGTTTTTTTAAGGTTAACATTTCAGATTATGTATATCTATTTCAGAGAAAACCTACGGTTAGTTAAAGAACTTAGTGATAAAGCTGCTCAAGGTCGAGCATGTGGTAACCTTGGTAACACACATTACCTGCTGGGTAACTTTAAATTAGCGATCCGCTACCATGAAGAAGTAAGTATTTCTTGTTTTATAATTTTTTCATTCTGCGTGTCTGTTTGTTCATTTTTCTGTCTGTCTGTCCTGCTTTAGGTTTAAGTTTTTGGTCAAGGTAGTTTTTGATGAAGTTTAAGTCCAATCAACTTAAAACTTAGTACACATGTTTCCTATGATATGATCTTTCTAATTTTAATGCCAAATTAGAGTTAAGACTTCAATTGACGGTCCATTGAACATAGAAAATGATAGTAAGAGTGGGGCATCCGTGTACTATGGACATTTTCTTGTTACTCAATATATACACTAACAAATAAACAAAAATGGTTTTGTGTGCAAGTTTGAATATTAGGTTCTCAACACTAATTAAACAAGCAATCACTGTATCGTTCCTAAATCGATTTAGAAAACAAGAAATGATCGAACATATTTTACATTCTTTGTATTAATCGTAACTACAGCAATGACATGTTTCACTATTTTCTTCCTTACAATTTTTATGCCCCACCTACGATAGTAGAGGGGCATTATGTTTTCTGGTCTGTGCGTCCGTTCGTTCGTCCGTCCGTCCGTCCGTTCGTTCGTCCGTCCGTCTGTCCCGCTTCAGGTTAAAGTTTTTGGTCAAGGTAGTTTTTGATGAAGTTGAAGTCCAATCGACTTCAAACTTAGTATACATGTTCCCTATGATATGATCTTTTTAATTTTAATGCCAAATTAGAGGGTTTATCCCAATTTCACGGTCCACTGAACATAGAAAATGATAGTGCGAGTGGGGCATTCGTGCACTGGGGACACATTCTTGTTAAACTTTTAAACTGCAACCAATTGGACAATTTCAGTATCTGCCTAGCTATTTAATTTTGAATGAAGAATTTCGCCAAAATAAAATGATGAAACTCCCTCCCCAAAAAAATACTTTTATACAACATAATCATAAATTGTGAATAAAGAGTGATGTGGTGTGGTGTTTACATCAATGATACAGAAACCAAACAACAAATAAACAAAGATATAAGAGATTGAGTCAGTTAACTAATTATATTCATTATTTAACAAACTTAATATTCCAGAGATTGTCCATTGCTAAAGAGTTTGGAGACAAGTCTGCAGAAAGAAGGGCTTACAGTAATTTAGGAAATGCTCACATATTTCTCAATGAATTTGAGACTGCCTGTGATGATTATAGGTATAAGTAATTTATTTGTATGGGTACCAATTTTTGTGGATAGAATAGCATCTGAGTTATGATCATTATGTGTATTAATGAAAGGCTTATAATTTGATACACCAGACATAAGACTCATCAGTGACGCTCAGATAAAAAAAGTTAGAAATACAAAGATGAAGAGCATTGAGGACCCAAAATTCCAAAAAGTTGTGCCAAATCATAGCTATATTCAGGCATTTTTCCAATGATACAGGCAGTAAAGTGAAAACTTCCTAGCATTTAGACTACAGGAGGAGTTATGTAGAATAACTATAAACCCATAATTGGACGAACAGGGGTAAAACTATATGTCACCTAACTTTTAGTTAGGGAAGCTTAAAAATTGTAGCAGTTGTCAGAGTTATATAATATTTAGTTAAAAGAGGTCATATTTAGTAAAACAAAAATGGATAAAGATGTGTTAACTAGTGCAACACTATCTATATATTTTGACTGATCTGTTGGGCCATTTTGCAACTTTAAAATGCTAACATCTAGATAAATAAACACAGTCTATCCTAAATTTGTTTCTACAACAAGAACACAAATCATTAGTTTTGAACCTTTATCTCAAAGAAACTATTGGACTTTTAAACTTATATATTTGAATAATTTCAGGAAATCCTTACAGATAGCCAAACAATTAGGAGACAAAGCTTTAGAAGCCCAAGCTTGTTACAGTTTAGGCAATACTTATACATTACTAAGAGACTATGAAAAAGCTATTGAATATCATTTAAGACATTTAGAAATAGCACGCGAGTTAGAGGACAGAGTAGGAGAAGGTCGTGCATGCTGGAGTCTTGGAAATGCACACAAGGCATTGGGGCACCATGAGGAGGCATTACCATATGCAAATAAACACTTACAGATATCAAGGGAGGTAAGTCTAAAGTAGAAATAGCACGCGAGTTAGGGGACAGAGTAGGAGAAGGTCGTGCATGCTTGAGTCTAGGGAATGCACACAAGGCATTTGGGGCACCATGAAGAGGCATTACCATATGCCAAAAAACATGCACAGATATCAAGAAAGGTAAAGCTTCAGCAGAAATTTATTTAAATGTCTATTAAGGTGAGAGAAAAACCCTGTCAAAAGTAAACACTCATAGATAAAAAGACTCTTGTCCAAATTTGACACCAAGCTTACAGATAAATGTAGAGCCACAAAAAACATGTAAATTTAAACTGTGATCATGTACAGCTATATTTGAAGTATAATCATAAACCAGGAAAAATAGTTTTGTTTCCATTCAAGTAGAAACCACAAAATCAAATGTACAAAAAATAATTGAATTTGTTTCAATTTCAGAAAGAGAGAAATCCATAAAATATGCAAATGAATGATTTTGGATTTATTCATTTGTAAACAGCTACAAATACACACATTTAATTTTATCATTTGTTAGATTATTAATGAATGGTAATGAAATACAAAATTAATTAATATGTGTTCTGGTAATTTACATAACAATATTGATGTTTAATTTAAAATATGAGTTTTTTGTCGAGCCTGCAACTTTTGTTGCAGAAAGCTCGACATAGGGATAGTGATCCGGCGGCGGCGGTGTTAGCTCACTTCTTAAAAGCTATATATTTTAGAAGGTGGAAGACCTGGATGCTTCATATTTTGTATATAGATGCCTCATGTTATGAAGTTTCCGTCAGTCACATGTCCAATGTCCTTGACCTCATTTTCATGGTTCAGTGACCACTTGAAAAAAAAGTTCAGATTTTTTGTAATGTTGAATACTCTCTTATTATAAGTAATTTTAGTATGTGCGTACCTTGCAAGGTCCTCATGCCCGTCAGACAGTTTTCACTTGACCTCAACCTCATTTCATGGATCAGTGAACAAGGTTAAGTTTTGGTGGTCAAGTCCATATCTCAGATACTATAAGCAATAGGTCTAGTATATTCGGTGTATGGAAGGACTGTAAGGTGTACATGTCCAACTGGCAGGTGTCATCTGACCTTGACCTCATTTTCATGGTTCAGTGGTTATAGTTAAGTTTTTGTGTTTTGGTCTGTTTCTCTCATACTGTATGTAATAGGTCTACTATATTTGTTGTATGGAACGATTGTAAGGTGTACATGTCTAGCGGGCAGATGTCATGTGACCTTGACCACATTTTCATGGTTCAGTGGTTATAGTTAAGTTTTTGTGTTTTGGTCTGTTTCTCTCATACTGTATGTAATAGGTCTACTATATTTGTTGTATGGAATGATTGTAAGATGTACATGTCTAGCGGGCAGATGTCATCTGACCTTGACCTCATTTTCATGGTTCAGTGGTCAAAGTTATGTTTTTGAGTTTTGGTCTTTTTATCTAATACTATATGTCATAGGTCAACTATATTTTGTGTATGGAAATATTTTATGATCTATATGTCAGTCGTGCAGGTTTTATTTGACCTTGACCTGGTTTTCAAGGTTCATTGCTCAGTGTTAAGTTTTTGTGTTTTGGTCTATTTTCTTAAACTATAAGCAATAGGTCAACTATATTTGTTGTATGGAAGCATTGTTAGCTGTACATGTCTGCCTGGCATATGGTTCAACTGACCTTGACCTCATTTTCATGATTCATGTTAAGTCTATGTGACAGTCGTAATAAAGCTTTAGATTTAGAAGTATCAACATAATATCAATGATTAGTAAAGAAGGCGAGACATTTCTGTGTGTGCACTCTTGTATACAATTAATGTCATTTTAATAGTGCATTAAAAAGATAATGACAACAAATTTGTGAACTAAAAGGTTATGTACAATGTTATGATTGTAGATAGGAGATGAAACTGGACAGTTAACAGCAGAAATGAATTTAGTTGACTTACAAACAGCTTTAGGTATCACTGATTTACATGATATGTGAGTGTTTACTTTACTGAAAGGATTCAGTTTAAAACTATTTCAAATATTTAAAAAAAAATTAAAAAAATCCACAATAAACACAGCAAAAACTACATGAAGTGCAACAAATGCTGTATAGATTATACAAAGAGCTTTTTTTATAACTAAGATTAAGATTCATTGTATCCTGTTTTTAATGTAACTCTTTTTAAAAAGGCTTTGATATCATAGAAAATAATCACTTTCTCAAATGGATATTAAAATTTTTTTTTTTAATTTTTTTTTATGCATTGTAAAGCGCTTAAGCGCTATATAAACACTGTAAATAAAATGATAATAATAATAATCATGCTAATGTAGCATAGCTAACCTTAAACATTTTTTTTTAATTTTCCCCATGTTAAAATGAAGATTTTTCCCTTGCAAAAATTTCAAAATATCAAGTTTTTACCAGATCTTAAAGATAATAAACATTTCTTTGTCAGAATCTGCATTAGTCAGTTGCAAAGTAATGTAACACTAGTACTGGATCCCTATAAATGTTTGAAAAAAAATCTGAGTTATCTCCCTTCAGCCTTTCAGATTATTTTGATGAATCAACATCAACAAGTTAGAAGTATAGATCTATTTGTTCATTTTTTACCACAGAATGATCTGATAAAAATGTTGTCTAGAAACAATCACAATACATTCTTGTCCCCTTACACTTCAATTATAATTAGTCTTTAAGTTTGTACTCCATCTGCCTGTCCATCCGTCAGTCCGGCAATTCAGTTTTCCACACTTTTTATGCCCTACCTATGATAGTAGAGGGGCATTATGTTTTCTGGTCTATGCGTCCGTTCGTCCGTCTGTCCGTTCGTCCGTCTGTCTGTCTGTCTGTCTGTCTGTCTGTCCGTTCGTCCGTCTGTCCCGCTCCAGGTTAAAGTTTTTGGTCAAGGTAGTTTTTGATGAAGTTGAAGTCCAATCGACTTCAAACTTAGTACACATGTTCCCTATGATATGATCTTTCTAATTTTAATGCCAAATTAGAGTTTTTACCCCAATTTCACGGTCCATTGAACATGGAAAATGATAGTGCGAGTGGGGCATTCGTGTACTGAGGACACATTCTTGTTTCTTCATGCTTAGAGATTTTGATTTGAAAATGAGTATATAGTGTTATCATGCTAAATTACAGATCAAGTGTGAATTTTTTTCCGGTCTGATGATTTTGTGTAGAATTATGGTCCTTGAACTTAAAAAATTCACTTAAATAATTAGTTTTCAATGCATTTTGTTGGTCATGCTTGAAGATATTGACTTGATAGTTTATGCTATAACATGTCATAGATCAAGTTTGAGTTTTGTTCCAATACAATTTATTTATTAATAACCGGTAGAGGACCATGTATTGCCATGCTGACAGAATTCTTGTTACATCACAGACTGTTCAGATCCCAATCCCAAAACTAAATATTCTGAACTGCTATGACAAGACCATTTGTCACTATAGATTTTGTAGGTTGTGGGGGTTGAGGCAAGGATCATACCCTCTCCCCTCATATCATAGATACTAGAAATTAAGCAATTAAATGATCCTTCCCACCTATCGTCTATATTAGTAATATATTCCTACCCTAAATATGATATATGAATTATTTTTAGTTGCTACATAATACTTATCTAGGACTTAATGTGTTTGACCTTTCCTTCACTTAAGTGATGTCTAGAAATAAAAGGGATACACATGTTCTAGTCCTTAAATAGTTCCATTTAGTTTTTAAATCTAGATTTAATTTTACTTAATTACATTTCGTATGAAGTGCAGAAGTGTTTCATTATAGAATGTGCACATGGTCAATGCTTTTGCAACTCTATGAAATTACTAAAGAAGCATTCAATACTTATTATTACATTTTTTCGCTACACGATTTCTATCAAATTTTTCTTTTATTTACCTGTGCACTTTACTGCAGAAGCTCATGTCATCATGAATGTTACAATTCATTTTGAAATGAAGATTTATTTAAGCAAGCCGTGAGATGCTGTTAACCAATCAGAATAACGTATTATAATACAATATACATCTAATGTAATTATAAAAAAATGAATTAACGTAAACCAGTAATAATTTGCCTGTCAAGAAGCTGTTTAATATGTTTGCCATGATTTATACCTGTATTGGAGATTGAGGAATAGAGAAATAACCTAATTATCTTTTTTTTTCAGCGAACTACAAACCAAAGACGAAACAGACTTACCACTTTGTGAGTATTGTTCAACATTATTTATGATTTTGGATAAATATAAAGATTCCAAAATCTTCTAGGAAGTTGGTCTGTTTCTGGCAAGAACAAATTTGTTTTATTTCATTCTATCAAAGTTAAAATACTTTAATGAACTCAAAAAGTCAATATATGTATTTTTGTGCTACTTCAATGCTCAAACTATCTGACCCAAAGTTTGCAAACCTGGTAGAATTATTTGATTATTATGGCTATTACTTGACCATACTATAGGGTTAGTTTTATTTGACAATTTTTATGGAGTTATGGGTTTTGACCCATTTTTGTGGCCTCTTTTGAAAGCAGAAAAATATTGGCCCTGAAAAGTTGTACCATCCATTAGGAAAAGACATAAAGCTACATGCTTACTATAAAATGACATAAAATTGTGATAAATTTATATGCTATACATATATTTACAGCAAGAAGGCCATTTAGACGACACAGTATGGAAAATATGGAGTTGATGAAATTGACTCCAGACAAGAAGGTGGGATTTAGATATTTTCCTTTATTTTCATATTTCTAGATGAAAATTTCTTCAGAACTCTCTTCTATGAGTATGTTAAACTTAATGATATGGAATTGCTTTAAACAAAAGTCTTGCTGAACCTAGAGAGCTGTTACTGAGGTTAAATGAAATGGGCACATGATTGTTAAATACCCATTATTTCAAAAACAACTATCTAATTAAACTTAAAAGGCAATCATTTACTTGTAAAACTTACAAATATATGAAATCTGCAAGATCTGGGATCTTTTGAAAGATTTGTCTGACATGAGACAAAGGGGGTAATCTGGTTTGTTATTGTCTGTTGAATACTTCTCGACAAATATAATAAAATGACAACCTACTCTTTAACATGAGTTACATCAAACTAATTTTATTCAATGACATATACTAACTTGATTTTCTTTTTAGGCAGAGTTAATGAATGGTGGAGCAAGACCAAAAGTCCCTAAATTTCAGAAGGCTGCAAGTGTAGCCACTGAGTCTGATTTGTCACTTAACAACAGAAATAAAGAGAAACTTCAGTCAATACAACAAGTAAGGCTTCACAGTTATCTGACAAAAATAGTTCATGTCTTTTATTTACTATCTGACAAAAATAGTCCATGACTGATATTTACTGACTAAAATAGTCCATGTCTTTTATTTACTGTCTAACAAAAATAGTTCATGTCTGATATTTACTGTCAAAAATAGTCCATGTCTTTTATTTACTGTCAAAATTAGTCATGTCTTTTATTTACTATCTGACAAAAATAGTCCATGTCTTTTATTTACTGTCAAAAATAGTCCATGTCTTTTATTTACTGTCTAACAAAAATAGTTCATGTCTGATATTTACTGTCAAAAATAGTCCATGTCTTTTATTTACTGTCAAAAATAGTCATGTCTTTTATTTACTATCTGACAAAAATAGTCCATGTCTGATATTTACTGACAAAAATAATCCGTCTGATATTTACTGACAAAAATAGTCCATGTCTTTTATTTACTATCTGACAAAAATAGTCCATGTCTTATATTTACTGACAAAAATAGTCCATGTCTTATATTTACTGACAAAAATAGACCATGTCTTTTATTTACTATCTGACAAAAATAGACCATGTCTGATATTTACTATCTGACAAAAATAACCCATGTCTGATATTTACTGACAAAAATAGTCCATGTCAATTTGAAGGATCATGAAAAGGCCTGTTGTATGGTAACATTTAGGCTCTTACTGAAAGTAACCTCTTTTTAAAGAAGAAACTGAATATTCTCAAGTCAGCATTCTTGCTATTGACTTTATTATCAATGAATTTAAGATTTGAGTATGCATGAAATAGCAGTGACAGTTAGCAAGCAAAACTCAAATAATCACTACAAAAAATGGATATGAGTACAAGATTCAAGTATGCATGAAATGTTTGCCGCTAAACAGATAGCAAGCAAAATTGAAATAATCACTCCCCAAAAAATGGATATGAGATCAATGCTTAGGGCTATTCCAGAAAAAAATGTATGGGGGGGTTGGAAGGCAGTTTTTGTCAGCACCCGCCACCCAGACAATTGTAATTGAGAATTATAGTGCATTATAGTGTGAAAAGTTGCTCTGATACCCATCACCCATGTATTATTAATACAATGTGCCTTCCAACCCCCCCCCCCCCCCCCCCCCCCATACATTTTTTTCTGGAATAGCCCTTAGATAAAGCTACATTAGCTTTTTATCCATTACTACCACAGCCAATGAAAAGGACCGTCTGAGGTGGTATATTATTTTTATGAGTTTTCATTTTCTTCAGGTATCTTTTGATGATGAAAGTTTCTTTGATTTGTTGTCAAAATTCCAAAGCAGACGACTCGATGACCAACGATGTTCAATCCAAGTTGAACCTGTTACCCCTAGAACTGGTACAGATAACAGTAAACGTGTAACAGGTATGGACTAAAATATCAGTGCTAATAAAAATATTATAAATAAATAGTATGATATAAAATATCAGGTTACAAAGGGGGTAATAAATAAAGGCAACGGTAGTATATTGCTGTTCAATAGTCATGATTTGATTATGCATAAACACATATGGGTAAATGAAGACTCTCTGTTTTTATACGCCCATCAAAATTTTGACGGGACATTTATGGTATATAAATGTCCGGTGTCCGTCCGTCTGTCTGTCTGTCCGTCTGTCCGGCGTAAACATGTCGCACCGTAACTTGAGAACGACTTATCTAAATTTCATGAAACTTAATATAGTTGTTTTTTATGATGGTCAAATGATCTGTATACTTTTTGGTGAAAATAAGATTTAAACTTTTTGAGTTACGGCACTTTGTAACAACTAAAACAGGGGTGTGTTTTTTTTCACATGTCGCACTTTATCTCAAAAACGATTCTTGATTATTGCTTAAAACTTTACACACTTCTTAGTTATATTAATCTTAATATTTGTATACTTTTTGGTGATGATTCAAAATTTCATTTTTGAGTTATTGAGTATTTTGTATAAAAGGGGGAGTGTTTTTTACATGTCGCGCCGTATCTCAAAAACGATTTATGATTATTGCTTAAAACTTTACACACTTTTTTGTTTTATTAATCTAAAGATCTATATACTTTTTGGTGATGACTCAAAATTTTATTTTTGAGTTATTGAGTATTTTGTAAAAAAGGGGAGGGGTTTTTTTTTACATGTTGCGCCGTATCTCAAAAACAATTTATGATTATTGCTTGAAACTGTACACACTTCTTTGTTGTATTAATCTAAAGATCTGTATACTTTTTGGTTTGATTCAGAATTTTATTTTAGTGATAATTGTTTTAAAAAAAAAAAACAGGGTGAAGGGGGTTTTACATGTCCCACCATGTCTCAAAAGCATTAAATGGTAATTGCTTAAAACTTTCTCAGAAACTATTTATGATTATTGCATTAAACTTCCACACAAGATGTCGGGCGTATTATGCGCTCATGGCGCAGCTGTTTATTATTAATGCGAACAATGTCACAATAATGAATGCATAAAGTTGAAAATATAAAATGATTTAATAAAAATTTAGAATATAATTTTGTTAATGTGTCTAGATAATGACTATTGTAATCATTACTTCGTCAAATTTTTTTTTTTATATTTCTCGTCTAGAAATGTTAAAACTAATAAGACAACTAAAAGGTAAAAATAAATGTTACATTTAGATGTCACTCAGATTATTAACTAGTAATTGTTGTAAAACCAAGCTTCCTTGACACTTGAAAACTTGTGTTCACAATAAATGTAGAATATTGTCCTGCAATCGACTTCATAGTAGTTTCATATTGATATTCACAGCACTTATTTAAATATTGAGACGTTAATTTTATCAAGGTACTGTTGTATAACCAGATAGTGTCGAGAGATAAAGGCAGCTAGTCACATATACACAATTTAAATAGCAGCCTATCAGCTGTGGTCAGTTTGACCCTCGGTTTGGTCATATTCTTAGGTGTCACACCCCCGATTCAAATCCTTATATATTCAATCAAACTTTTTCAATTTTCACAGCTCTCTAAGTCTTACTTAATAAGTTTAACTTCATGAGAATCATGTTTATAACTTGAATTGTACAATTTATACTTCTCTGGGCAAATTTTAAACCAATATTGAAAGTCTTTTAGCGAGACGTGACCTTATGGAAGTAACCTATGTCTAAAGATAGCACTTAATAAAATTGAGAATGGAAATGGGGAATGTGTCAAAGAGACAACAACCCGACCAAATAAAAAACAACAGCAGAGGGTCACCAACAGGTCTTCAATGTAGCGAGAAATTCACGCATCCGGAGGCGTCCTTCAGTTGGCCCCTAAACAAATATATACTAGTCCAGTGATAATGAACGCCATACTAATTTCCAAATTGTACACAAGAAACTAAAATTAAAATAATACAAGACTAACAAAGGCCAGAGGCTCCTGACTTGGGACAGGCGCAAAAATGCGGCGGGGTTAAACATGTTTATGAGATCTCAACCCTCCCCTATACCTCTAACCAATGTAGTAAAGTAAACGTCTTCATAAGCATACTATGTACCACATCTACACTAAAATTGTTATGCTAATTCATGCACAGGTAAATTTTGGGTCAAGCTATATTTCTCTTTCAGCAAAAGTTTCATCATTCATATAAATTCATTCACTAATTAAAGTAAACAATCACATCAAAACAACTATTTGAATGCCACTGACGTTGGCAACAGGGGCATCAAAGTGCCACTGACGTTGGCAACAGGGGCATCAAAGTGCCACTGACCTTGTCAACAGGTGCATTAAAGTGCCACTGACGTTGGCAACAGGGGCATCAAAGTGCCACTGACGTTGGCAACAGGGGCATCAAAGTGCCCCTTGACTGTTCATTTGGCAGTTTTTCTTGTTTCTGCACTCTTAATTTAAATTTCCCTCGTCAAAATTTTATGAACCCATACACAATGCCGAAAACCAAAACACACAGACAGGGTATAAAATTTGGCAGTAGGTCATTGATTTGTTCTAGTGTTCTGCCCCTTTATCAGTTTCAGAATTCTAACTGATTTTCTGATGTTTGTCTGTAACAAAATAAAATCTAAAATTTAGTGATAAAACACTTATTTTATAGAAATGTTAATTCAGGAAAGAAACTTTTCAAAATAAAATGAATTACTTTTAAAATGTTATTCTTAAATTGACATTTGATAAGAAAGAACAATACAGGATAATAACTTTCCAGGCTGAAAAATAAAATTGCTTCTACGAAATTGATTTATAGACTGATTTTTGTAAATTGTTTATGTTTATAGTGTCCTCACCTGGTGCTCAAGAGTTTTTAGATATGGTAGCTGGGATCCAGAGTTCTCGAATGGATGATCAGCGAGCAGATTTACGATTCCCAGGATTAAATTCTCAGGATGTGATTGATCAAATTCTACAACAGAAAGAAGAAAATGTCCCCGATGATAACTTCTTTGAAATGTTAATGCGATGTCAGGTAAATTTAAGTCATTAATTAAGATTTCAAAATAAAACAACACCTTTTGGAATTGTTAATGCAATATCAGGTAAATTTTAGTCATAAATTAAGATTTCAAAATAAAACAACACCTTTTGGAAATGTTAATGCACTAATAGGTAAAAAAAATGCATTAAGAATTGAAAATTAAGACAACTCTCGGAAATGTTTATGCGATGTCATGTAAACTTAAGTCATAATGAAGAATTCAAAATCAAATTGAAAACATACAGAAATGTAAATTTAATTTCAGGTCACAATTTAAGAGTTGATGGTTTCCAGAATAAGAATAATATTTAAATATATGAATTTCAATTTCAAAGTTGTTATTTAGAGTACCCTATCAGAATAAAGAAATAGAAAACCCAGGATATAATTACTTGAGTGATTAGAAAATCAAAGTACTGTCATCATGTATACTGTGTCAGAGTCGGTCAATAAGTCAGTGCATGAACAAATATATACAAATACTATTTATTAATTTAAATAGTCAATTCAAGGTGTACTACACAACTAAAAGGTTCAGCAACTGCCAAAGCCAATAATATACACAGTATTAAAGGAGCAGTTAATATTTTAAGCAAATACTAGAAATTGGAGATAAATTAAAAAAAATAATGTATACAATTTTGGCCTCTGTGAAAATGTTATTTTTGGGTTTGATAAAAATCATTGTAGCAATCTCATCAAAACTTAATTATTGTATCATAATATATAGCAATATGAAACTACAATCATAATATATAGCAATATGAAACTACAATCATAATATATAGCAATATGAAACTACAATCATAATATATAGCAATACGAAATTACAATCATAACATATAGCAATATGAAATTACAATCACTACATATTTCTTAACAGGGAACTAGAATGGAGGATCAGAGAAGCTCAATCCCTGTTTCAAGGCCTGCTCCTACAGTACCAGATGAAGACTTTTTCAGTTTAATTCAGAAAGTACAATCCAGTAGATTAGACGAACAAAGGACTCAAGCACCAAAACAACCACCCGATCCAGGGAAGAAAAATAGGAAAAAATAATTTATTTTTATATGATTTGTTATCATCTCTTATTTTGTTGATTTCATCTTTGAAAATGTATCATTGTAACAAGGGCTTTGATATACTTCAAGGTTCCTTTAACGAAGGTGGTATTCAGTGCTAGAAATAATCATGTATCATTGTATTATAATATTGTTCCAAATATCTTTAAAAGTAAACAAAGACCATGTCAAGACCTAGGAATATGTAACATTGTATCAAAAGCCTACATATTGTTCTGGATTTCTTTAAAAGTAAATGTAGGTCATGTTAAGACCTGGAAACATGGAACATTGTATCAAGGGCCTTCATAAATTTCTTGGTCCTCTAAAAGTAAACCATGGCCATATCAAGTGCTAGCATTTAATAAGACCAACATGATACACTTAGACATGTGCAGTATTGTAGCTAGCACATGGTCTCACAAAAGTTATTTAACATTTTAACTTGCAGTTCACCAATTACCAAAAAATAAAAATAAAAATAGTACCCTAGGAATGATTCTTCAGTGTTACATAGTTAGTTCTATTTTTAACCTGGGATGACTTTTCTAATTTTAAAAATGCTAGAAGTAAGGTTATGATTCTGCAACAACTTGAAGAAACCTATCAATTCCATTTTCTGTGTTTTAGATTATTAGTGCTTTCTGCTTCAGGGTATGTAAAAGTTCTGTCTCATTAAGTAATATATAACATTTACATTTTACACAAGTACTTCAAGAAAAAGAACAAAAAACATTTACAAACTCGTGAAGTGTATAGTAACTTTTGAAGATAATTTTTTAACTTTTACATTTTATTCCGAATTGTATAAAAAAGTGGACATTTTGTTTGTAGAATAAGTTGTAACATTGAGTATCTTGACATCTTGTGATTGGGTAAAAAAACCAGTTTCCTGCTTTAATATCCAATCAAGGAAATTATTTGCTGCTTTTGCTTAAGAGGGTTAGTTGTGTTTGTTTAGAGATATAATGAATGTTTTGGGTTATCAGATGAGGGATTTTAAACACAAGAGGTCCTAATTATCTACCCTTGTCATTCGTGTACCTAATCAGAACATCCATGGTTTTGATTCAGTATGCATGTGTCTGAATGTGTTTGTACTATTCTGAATTCCTTTTTTTGAAATATTTAGTCTAAATAATTGAGTTTTATAAGGGTCAGGTCAACATCTCTCATTTGGGATATCCTCCATAAAGGGAAGTGTGCCAGATCTGACAATGTATTTCTACACAAATGAAAATTCTACAAATAAGGATTGAATCTCACAAATATATATGTATGTAACAGGAAGGAATTGTTTTGTTCAATAAATCTATATCTATTTTGTATGTTTTAATAAGAAAGTGATTGATAAGTAGTTATATAAATCTCTGCAACTCTCAACATGGCGATTAATAGTTGTATTGCTAAATCACAAGATACAGAAATGAAAAAAAATATTAGTTTGAATTAGCATTAAAACTGCATGGTAAATTATGTTTGGATGTTTTATGTTTACTTGTTTATTTTATAACATTGATTTCACAGTTTGTATATTTTCACATGTATTAAATGTTAAGTCACAAAATATTAAATGTAGTCTTCATGGAAACACATATAATAAACTAGTAAAAATAGGATTTTAGTTCATACTGTTCAGAATGTTGACAATCATTGTACATTAAGCAATAAGTTTTTAATTGATTTTTGAAAGAGCTAAACTTTGACATTTAATATCAAATGGAGGAACAAAATCACACTAATGACAATACTTAAGTTATGACAGGCACAATAATAAAATATCTGCTGCATGTTGTTTTTTTCTGTCTCTATATAAATACAGGTAATAATTTAAAATACTTGAGGGAGTTGTAAAAAAAAAATAGATGTATCTTCTCTCAATTGATAAAATTAAGGTATCAAATCAAATTAGATAATAAAAAAAATTCTCAAGTAGTGATGAATCTGAACGTTTATACAAGGATGAACTATATACTTTTAACACTTCAAATTACATTGTTGTATTTTGATTGCCTTTAGAACATTGTAACAATTGAATACTTTTGTTGATTCTCTTTATATAGAAATACTTACATGGTAATTTAAAAACCCCAGGAATTATAATGTAAGGGCTGTTTCATTAAAATACATGGTACCTAGGGAAGACACTATGAAAATGGGGTCGGAAATAAAACAGGCAATTTTATATTTCACTCGTATTTCTATTACCTGGTATTCAAAAAGAATTTGACATCTACCTATAAATAAAAGGACTTTCATGGATCACATGCATGATTTTATGGAACAGCCTTGGGCCTCTTTTAATATTTATATTGTTTAATATTATACACTCATCTTTGAATTTTTAAATGTTATATTTAAACATGTAATGATTGAAGATTAGAAAATAATAATTTATTGTTATCAAAATTCCAGGAAAGGAGTAATACTTAATAAAACTTTGTGTTCAGTACTTAAATTGAATTAATCATGTAAAACACTCTTATCAGTCAAAAGTTCATGTTATGTGCAATATTCACGGTAGAAATTTTTATGAATTGTAAATATGTATTTCCTGCTTATTGTGTTAAGTAAGTAAAACAAAATAGACATTTTAGTGTTTTAGTGAATTATGACTTCAAGTAAACTTATTAGAGATCTGTTGCATACTCCCTTTTTTCTTTACATCTAGAATGATTGATTATTCAATGCATTCTGGTCAGAAAGCGTATTTAGAAATATACTTTTTTGTTTCCAAGCAATAAAATTCATGTACCAGTAATAGTGTGAATAATAAAATGAACCATATCCCGTTTCTAATTTGGGTAACCTTTGATGGTTTTGTTGTACTGTTTACCATGTTTGTTTGATAACAAACCAGTCAATTGGTGTGACGAATTGTCATCTCATTGCCCATTATAACGTGGTTTTATTGTTTAATTTTGAGACTACACGTGTGCTTCAGTTCTTTGCATGGTTCCCTCCCACAAGTTAAGTTTTTAACTAGGTTTGGGACACCATGAACTAGGACATATTTTTTTATGTCAGAATATTTGTACTGATTAGTAATATTTGCCATGATCATAAAAGGCAGTGATGAAAAGGATGACTGGTTCTTAATCTATCATAGCAAATACAATTTAAAACAAGAGACCAGATTATGAACAGCAGGACCACAATTAACTTGGAACTATTAGTTTTTGTAGCATGTTGAAAAGAAATAATTATAAAAAACTTCAAATTGTATGTCTGTACACCTAAATGAATACAGAAAAGATGTAGATATATTTGTTTATTTATCTTTCTGATTAGAAGGATATTGTAAAACTAAGAATTGTTTCATTGTTATAGTAGAAGTACATTATGTAAACAAACTACATAAAGATTTAAAACATTATTTCTTGTTATCTGTTGAAGTTAGCCTTGTACGGTTTATAATCTGTGTAATTCTAATACACAGAGAATGTGTTGGAAGGGCCTCTTTTTTCTCTAAAAATATGTTTCCATAATTTATTTATTGAAAGATAGCATGCATTATGTTATTGAGGAATGACACAAAAATGATAAAAGGGCTTATTGAGATCATGAAATTAACCAACATATTAAATGAGTGGTTCATCTAGACATATCTGACAAAATATTAAGAAGGTAATACAAATGATTGATATTTTTAAACCAACTGTATGGTCTTGTGCTTAGATGTTCTGTTCAAAGGTTGTGGTCTAAGCCTTAGTCTTGAGTAATTGTTTGGGTTGCTACCCAATGAGAAGTTAAGCATGAGATTAAAGACGATTCATCTACAAATACACACTAATGGACGACATCAAAAGTTCAATATAGGATAAAAAAAAACTTAATTAATATAGTTTTCTCATTGACCTCACCTACCCCCTCTTAAATTGATTAATTTTAGAAAAATTGATTGACCATTAAGGATATTTATAAAATTGATGTCAATTAAACAAAACTTGCAGCAATTTTGACCCCCCACCCCAAACTATTTGAATTAAGTTTTTTATCCTTCATTAATTTTTTTATGTCGACCCTTTAAATGTAAATCTTCCACACACTTAAAAGGCTGAAGATACTATGGGAAAATTCAAAACTCCATGACGTAGAATAAAAAGTAAAATAATAAAAATACTGAATTCCAAGGAAAATTAAAAACGGTAAGTTCCTTTAAAAATGGCAAAATCAAAAGCTCAAAGTTATCATAGGAAGGAAAAACAACTGTCATATTCCTGAATTGCAAGGATTACAAAAAAGAAAATCAGTACACAGAAAACAAAAACTGCACTAGATGATCCCACAAATGTGCTGGATTGATCTCGGGTGCTCAAGAAGGGTAAGCAGATCCTGCTCCACTACAGATTTTCCTAAAGTGCTTATTTGACTCGAAAATTATTTTACAATCTTCCAAGAATGTTATTGTCTAAATATCTTCTGCAATGTCAAAATGATATATAAAAAAAACAATTGACATCACATGAAAAATTCTACATCTAATGTGTGGTAAAATAAGTTCTTTACCAAGGCCTTTGATAAATAAACAAAGTCCTATTCAAATCTATACCTCTTGCAATATCATTTTTAATGACGGCTTTTTTCTTATATTTGTAATTTATTAGAAAGATCTCAATATCAAGTCATGTTTTCATAAAATTCAACAATTAGTTTTCAAGCAGCACTAACCCAAAATTTCATACTAAAATCTCATAATACAAGTATTGTACTTTATACTCAAAGACTCATAATATTTGGAGAATAAATGTTTGAATTAAGTGTACAACAATGTTCCAATTTATGAATAAATAAAGACAAAAAACAAACTGAGGAAATAACATGAATCCAAAAAGGATTGAGACCAATTGTGTCTAAATCTAGGTTAAGATTAAGTTATTCAATAATTTTGGATATAGTAAAGAATAACATTTTTCAAAGATTTTAAAGGAACATGTTGCTGTTACTTTCCAACTCATTTTACTTGGAGGAAAACAGGAGATTTTCATCAATACAGGTACCTCAATCATTTCAGGGAATCAAAACAATAATAATAAAATGTACACAAACAAATAAAAAACTAAAGACTGAGTAGATTCTGCTCCTGCTAAGATGACATTACATAACGGGAATAAAGTACACGTTTGACAGTTTAAAACAAGCTTGTTATTTATAACTTACATTCTGATTCGAAATTATCTAGCACCACAAGCAAAACAACAAAAACAAAGCTATATCTGGGTACTATTTAAAGTTTGTGTACATTTTGTTTTGATTTTGACAATTTGTAAAACACGACCACATATGAAACTAATACACTTTAAAATTATAAGGAAGATTTTTCTTACTTAACGTATCTAGTAACTTTCCTCTTTAAAAGCACGTTATTATTTATTTATAGATATCTATTTATCTATATTTTTATTGATTGTTTCATAGGTCATATAGAAATGTTTTACTACGAAAGGATTATTTTTTTCATACAATCATTAAAAAGTCTGTCTTTTGAATTACTTCACATGTGCGCGCTAGTCATTGGTTCTATTCAGGACTTTATGGTTGCTTAGTAACAGAATAAACTTGACAACAAACAAATGTACAAATAAATTTCTATAGTCTCGAAATCATAATATGTAAAATGACAAAACCAATTAAAAATGAAAAACCCAAGCTATGTAGAAAAAAAAACATTGGAGGTTTGATACAACACAAAATAATAAAAAAAAATATGGTTGGTTAATGGTTATATTTGTGACTTAATGCATATTCCTTTTAAGTACCCAACATGGTGGTTGAAACACTACCGTATAGCTTCATCATTTATCAACACACCTATTTAGCAACAGAGAATATTTCTGAAATAATTCCTAGTTTTGACATGAATTTCAAATATTTTGTCATTTTTATAGATTGACTGTTTGCAAAAGTATAAATTATTAGAAAAACCAAGGATTTTTTATCCCAGGTATAGATAACCTTAGCTATATTTAGGAATTTTGGGTCCTCAATGCTCTCTAACTTAATACGTATTTGCCTTTTTAACTATGTTGAGCTGGGCGTCACTGATGGGTCTCAAATTATAAGCCTGTTAATTATTTACACCACTGGGTCGATACCCCTGCTTGTTAACGTTTTGTCCCCGAGGGTATCACCAGCCCAGTAGTCAGCACTAACGTGATGACATGAATATAAATTACATGGTCATTTTTATAAATTAACTGTTTGCAAAAGTACAAGGGAGGGACGAAAGAAACGTGAGGGACAACCAAACTCATAGATCTAAAATAAATAGAAACGCCATTGCTAAAAAAGAAAAAAGACAAACAGACAAATTATAGTGCACAAGGCACTACAAAGAAAACTAAAGACTAAGCAACACGAACCCCGCTTTGGGTGATCTCAGGTGCTCCGATAGGGTAAGCAAAACATGATTCATATGTGGCACCCGTCGTGTTGGATCATATTATTACAAACCCGGTATATTGGCTTATTAGTAGGTCACATTCGTGAAAACGAAAGGGGATTGTAGTTACGACATAAGGAACATATCCGATATAATCTGTGAAACGGATATTCCATAACGGTCAACCAGCTCGTGATGGCGTCCGTAATATTTACGAAGGAACTTCACCTTTTTGGAACTATTGGTTTAATAGCTTCCTTGCAAGCAGCAACCCTCTATCAAGGAAATCATGATATGACAAACAAGCCCGGGAATATCGTATCAAATGGGAGATATATACTTCATATGAAAGCGCTGCTGGAACGTGCTACATAAAAATGGAAAGTTCACGATTGGGAACCTAAACTCATTTCTTTTGTGGTAAAGTTTTGTTGTAAACCGACCCTCAATGTTAATTTCCAGATGTTAGTCAAGATTGAGGTAGACTTTACTGTAACTGTTGTATCCATTATCTCTTGTTCGATGGGATAGACGAGTTCAATATAGTCACCAAATTTTGAATTATTTAATGAGAGAACATCATCAATATAGCGGGAAGAAAAGTTAAATGATACTGCTGATTTCTTATCTTTCTTCCTTAGAAGTTCCTGTATGAAGTCATTCCCATGAGAATGCCGATGTTGAAAAACACGTCCAAACGTAACAAATATGTCGTCAATCGAGAAATCAATATCTTGATAATGTCAGTTATAGAGATTTTTTTGTTTGAATCAGAGTGATTCTTCTCCTCCCTCGGACAAGATACTTGTATCTACGTTGGCTACTCATTTTATGAAACAAAGCAATAGCAACTCTTTCAATTTGTCTTTTAGTTTGGAACGGGGAATACTTGTGTAAAGTGTAGAAAAGTTTTTTGTTGAATTTTGGGTCCTCAATTGTCTCCAAAAAAATCTGTAACAAATAGACTATTGGTTTTCCCGTTTGCATGGTTTTACGCTTGTAATTTTTGGGCCCTTTATAACTTTTGTTCGGTGTGAACCAAGGCTCCGTGTTGAAGGCCGTACATTGACCTATAATGGTTTACTTTTATAAATTATTATTTGGATGGAGAGTTGTCTCATTGGCCCTCACACCACATTTTCCTATATCTATATAGACAAAGCACATTAGCAAAAATGAAAGACAAGAACACAAAAATTATATAAGCAACCAATAAAAAAAGTTAATACATAAAGGCAACAGTAGTATACCGCTGTTCGAAATTCATAAATCGATTGAGAAAAAAAAAAACAAATCCGGGTTACAAACTAAAACTGAGCGAAACACATCAAATATAAAGGGAGAACTACGATACAACAGAAACACAACATTAAAATGTAACACACACTGAAACGGATTTTAATATAACAATGGACATTTTTCTGACTTGGAACATAACATTTTAATAAAAAAAAAATATGGGTGGTTGAACCTGGTTTTTGGCATGCAAAACCTCCCGCTTTTATGGAAATGTTAAATATAACATTAAAATGACAACATTACAAAACAAATAAATGGGAGAACATATAGGACAGAGAAACACACGAATAATAGCTAACAAAAGGTACTAGGTTTAAAATTCCTAAACCACCTGATTTTGCCTGTTCACATTCCCATTTCGTGTATAATCCTGCTGGCCATGTAATTTCTTGAGACCTAAACATAGTCAATAACTACAAGTTGAGACAACTTTTGTCCAAGGGTCCGAAATACAGAGAGCCACAGCCAATCAATTGGAAGCAGAACTTCAAACTACTAATTGATTCTATTGACGGTTATGCAAAAGACTGGGAGAAAAGGTTGAGGTTGACACTCTTTCGGAGTGGGTAACATCAGTGAGGTCATTGATCACTGAATCTATTATCATTAAGAGACAGTACATCATCAATACGGTATATTGATGATGTACTGTCTCTTAATAATAATAGATTCAGTGATCACTTACATTTAATATATCCAAGTGAACTTGAAATTACAGATACTACCGACACAGATAAATCTGCTTCCTATTTAGATCTTTTTCTCGAAATGACTACTGATGGTAGGTTGAATACCAAAATTTATGACAAACGCGATGATTTTAATTTTCCTATAGTCAACTTTCCATTCTGTGTAGCAACATCCAGCGGCACCAGCATATGGAGTATATGTGTCTCAATTGATACGTTACTCTAGAGTTAGCTCAAAATACGCTGATTTTGTTGAACGAGGAATACTGCTTTCTCAAAAGTTGCTAAAACAGGGCTATGAATCAATCAAATTAAGGTCATCACTCAAGAAATTTTACGGTCTACATCATGAGCTGATTGGCCATTATGACAAAAGTGTGTCAGAAATCATATCTTATATTCTTCCTCAGTCATAATAACCTTCATTACCGGACTGAACAAAGAAATAAAACGACGGGTGCCGTATACGGTGCAGGAAATGCTTACCCTTCCGGAGCACCTGATTTCACTCCCGGGTTTTAGTGGAGTTCGTGTTGTCCCTTAATTATTATCAATAACTGTTGATGTAAATGTCCTTTGGTTTTTGTGAGTCTTTGTTTACTCCTTGGTTTTTATTGTTATTGTCTTAATACGCCAGACGCACGTTTCATCCACACAAGACTAACCATTGACGCTCTAATGAAAAAAATTTCGAAAGACAAAAAAAGTAAGAAGTTGACGAGTATTGAGGACCAAAGGTTCCAAAAAGTTGTGCCAAATACGGTTAGGGTTTTCAGCCTGGGATAAGAACATCCTTATCATTTAGAATAATTCATACTTTTGCAACCAGTAAATTTTTATAAAATGACTATATGATATATATAAATGATAAAACCGGTGACTAACTACAAAATAAAAACGGATAGATAAATAACCTAACCCAGCATATAAAAATTCACAGCCACGTTAGCCAAATTGATAAACGCAGAAAATTTAAGTGACGTCACATTTGAATTTCTAAAAAATTTCCCCTAAAAAACGGATAGCACTAGGATAAAATTCAAGATTAGGTTTGTAATGTTGTTATAACATTTATTAATAACAATGAAAATTACAATACTAACTGATATCAAATTGTGGTAGTAAAGCAATTTATTATGTAGCTATGTTGGTTTTTCTTCTAAATCAAACTGTAAACCAAATATATCGTATAAATTTAGTTGAACCAAACTAAAATCTAATAATTGAACTGGATGATTTATTTTTCCTACCATAACACACGAATACAACAGAAACAAAATAAGATTTACAACTACAAACGATAAGACATTTGACAAATTCCGATGAGAATAACAAATATTACCTCAAAACTAAATACATGAATTTCGGATAGAAAAGCACCGTGACACGTCTTATAGCAATGCGAATTCACACTCAGCAAAACAGTCGGGAATAAGTAATTAAAAGATCAAACGATGTAATGACAAACTTGAAATCTAACACATTTGTAAAAATGTCTTTAGTTGGTTTGGACATAGACACATCGTATGGCTCAACCAATTCGTGATGGTGTCCGTATATATGAGTGTCATTTTTAGTCTGACCTCCTCATAACTTTGTTGAAGCAGTTTCTGCGTTAGGAGCACACTCCTGTATATGAAACCCGTATAGTGTGAACATGCACGACCATAACGTATCAATTGAGATATGTAGACACCATACGAAGGGGCAGAGGGTATGTTACTGCTGAGAAATCGGATACTGTTTACTTGTCTGATGAAGCACATTTCAGGTCAGAAAATACAGATTCATAAAAGTTTTTGCTAAATATATATAACTTACATTCTGACTTCATAAGCACCACAAGCAAAACAAATCTATCACTAGTGGCTACTACGTCAGGTTTATATAAAGTTGATGTAACTGGGATTTCTGTAAAATTACTTGAATTCATACAATTCCGAGAATACTCCCACATATGAAACTCATACAATTTAAGCTGGAAAATTTTCTCTTACTTGTTAGTCAATCACAACAATAAAAGATTTTATCTAGTAACTTTCCTCTTAATGGAACATTGATTTTTATGTATAGATATACATATTTATATGTTAGTCATTGTTTCATATCAAATATAAAAAATGTGTTTTACGTACATAAATTTCCTTCTGCCATCACATTTAATAGTCTTTCGTCTGGAGTCCTTATCTGTAAATTTTTCAGATATTTGGTTCTTTTCAACTTCCTTTTTTGTTTTGGCCTTCAAATGTTTAATGTGAGTGCCACTGATGAGTTAAATGAAGACGAATCGCGTGTCTGGTGCACTTTATAAGCCTGGTATTGTTGACGAAGGTGTACCTGACAATCGCGAGATTACCATTTATATGTCATTGTATAACCTTGTAGGTGCCTAGCGAAACACGAAATTTGCCAAAAGAAAAAATGAATTAATTCTTATATATCTGATATGCAAAAAAAGTTCCCACATATAAACAAGAGAAATAAGAAAATAAAAAATACCCCAAAATAGTAGAAAAAACTATATTTCATATTTGATACAACTCAACATTATACTAATTAAAAAATAAGATATAAAAATATCGTTTTCATTGTAGTCTAAAATTTCTGAGCCATTAACATGTATCTTAAAAAAATTAAAATCACAAAAATATTGAACTCGGAGGAAAATTAAAAAAGGAAAGTCCATAATCAAATGGCAAAATCAAAAGCACGAACACATCAAAGGAATGGAAAACAACTGTCCTTTCCTGACTTGCACAGACATTTTCTTATGTAGAAAATGGTAGATTGAAACTGCTTTTATAGCGCTAAACGTTTCACTTGTATGACAGTCCCAACAAATTCCACTATATTGACAACGATGTGAGAATAAACCAAACAGACATAATAGGTAAAAATATCAAAAATAGGGGTACAGCAGTCAACATTGTGTTATAATCTTAATCAATTTAAAAACAAACAAATATGTAACAAAGAAGCACAAAATGGCATATATAACCCTCTAAAAAAGCACATTTCGGGTCGGAAAATACAGATTCATGCAAGCTTTGCTATTTGTACATAACTTACATTCTATTCAAAAGTTCCACAAGCAAAACAACATTGAAGGCTACGTCAGGATTATATTGAGTTGATGTAACTGGGGTTTTCTTCAAAATGAATTGAATTCATACAATTCCAAGAATACTCCCACATATAGAAACTCATAACATTTAAACTGGAAGTTTTTCCCTTACTTGTTAGTCAATCACAACAATAAAAAAAAATCTAGTAACTTTCCTCTTAATAGCACATTGATTTTTATATATAGATATACATATTTATATGCTTAGATCATTGTTTCATATCTAATACTTAGTATAAAAAAAAGTGTTATATGCACAGATATTTCTGTCATCACATTTAAAAGTCTGTTGTCTGGAGTCCTAATCAGTTTATTTTTTTGAGATATTTGTTTCTTAAAGCCTTTCAGCATCATATTTGTTTTGACCTTCAAATGTTTAATATGAGTGCCACTGATGAGTTAAATGTTTAATATGAGTGCCACTGATGAGTTAAATGTTTAATATGAGTGCCACTGATGAGTTAAATGTTTAATATGAGTGCCACTGATGAGTTAAAGGTTTAATATGAGTGCCACTGATGAGTTAAATGTTTAATATGAGTGCCACTGATGAGTTAAATGTTTAATATGAGTGCCACTGATGAGTTAAATGTTTAATATGAGTGCCACTGATGAGTTAAATGTTTAATATGAGAGCCACTGATGAGTTAAATGTTTAATATGAGTGCCACTGATGAGTTAAATGTTTAATATGAGTGCCACTGATGAGTTAAATGTTTAATATGAGTGCCACTGATGAGTTAAATGTAGACGAATCGAGTGTCTGAAGCACTTTATAAGCCTGGTATCGTTCGCAAAATTATCATTAAGTCCTTTTATGACTTTGTAGGTGCTCAGCGAAATACGAACTCAATTTTTGGCTAATCTTTAAGGAATTTTGGTCCTCAATGTTCTTCAACTTCGTACTTTATTTGGCCTTTTCGACTTTTTTGGATTCGAGCGTCACTGATTAGTCTTTTGTAAACGAAACGCGCGTCTGGCGTAATTTCAAAATTTTAATCCTAGTATCTATGATCAGTTTATTTTTATATATGCGATTTGCAAATTTTTTACCACATACAAAAATGAAATGGGAAACAGTAACCAATTCAAACTCCGCCGAAAAAAAACCAAAAAACAAATGTAGATTTGTTACAACAAAAAATAAAAAAAAATAAATAAAAGATTTGATACAACTCAAAATAAAAAAAAACAAATTACAACATACAAAAATGACGATACAAGTACAAGAATATAGAACGCAAGGTAAAATTCAATACGGAAAGTCAATCATCAAAGGCAAACTCAAAATCAAAACACATTAAACGAATAACACATATTTATATAATATGTAAATTCTAACATGAACTCAACATGGACTACCGACATATCGAAACGGAAGGAAGAAAGGATTTATACTTATTACACCTCAGCTCTTCTAAAGCGATAGTATATAGCAATGATGTAGGCCGTACGTTGATGTGTTGGTCCTTCTGTCCCTGTTTTGTATCCTGAATTGCTCCTGCTGGTGGATTATCAGTTACCGAGGTTATCATCAGCTCAGTAGTCAGTACTTAGGTACGGACATGATTTAACCAACTTTACTTAAATTGTCCGTTTATAAATTTGAAATTAATAAGAAACTAAGTTTATAACTCCCTCAGGCAAAGTTGGCTTTAGATGAATTTGGCTATCTTTTTTTTTATATATATATATATATAGCTCTTCAACGGTTGCGGTACTTATACATCTTCGGATTTCAAATGTTTGGCTTTGAGCGTTCCTGATGAAGGTAAATCCAGAAAAGCGCTTCTGACGCACTAAATTATTAAACATGTTTTTTTCAAATTTTTACACTACTGGGTCGATACCTCTGCTGGTGGACTATCAATCCCCGAGGGTATCATCAGCTCAGTAGTCAGTACTTCGGTACGGACATGATTTAACAAACTTTACTAAAATTGACCGTTTATAAATTTTGAAATTATTAAGAAACTAAGGTTTCAACTCCCTCAGGCAAAGTTGGCTTTAGATGAATTTGGCTATTTATTTTGTTTTTTTTTTACATATAGCTCTTCAACTGTTTCGGTACTTATATATCTTCGGATTACAAATGTTTGGCTTTGAGCGTTCCTGATGAAGGTAAATCAAGAAAAGCGCTTCGGACGCATGCAATTATTAAACGTGTTGTCTTCAATTTTATGTATCCGGAATTGCTCCTGAACCGCTTGACAGTATCAAACTTATTCATCTAATGCTCATAACATATTTGAAGCTTGCATCTTTTAAATTTCTTCATTGTAATTCTATTTGGGTTTACTTTTGAATAAAATGGAATATTTGAATGAACCAATTTGAAATTTTCCCTTCCTATGTTTTTTTTCTCTAAATCAAAACCATTTTTGAATTTTCCTTACCAAAACAAAACACGGAGGTTTCCATTGATTTGTATCCGCAACAACGACTTACAATTAATTGCAATTTTCTTGCAATCATAAGCATAGTGTGTTATTAATCGGATTTGTTACAACATGAGCAACACGACGGGTGCCATATGTGGAGCAGGATCTGCTTACCCTTCCGGAGCACCTGAGATCATCCCTAGTTTTTAGTTGAGTTCTTGTTGCTTATTCTTTAGTTCTCCTTTATTGTGAACCTTCTTTTTTATTTTTAATCAGAGATATTTGAGAATATCATCTGAAAACTACACAAGTCTTTTAGGACGTCTATAAATTGAGCATCTATCCACCAAAGACCATAGAAAGAAAACTATTAGAAAGCAAACATCTCCATATTACGATACGAACCTTAACAATGAGAAAAAGCTATTATCCGCGTTTCTTTTTCTACAAAAACGTATGAGTCACGCACGAAAAATAACCAACCCGAACTGGCCAATTCAAAAACGAAGTTAAAGAGCAATGAGGACAAACATTCCTTCAAAATCAGATACTGAATCATATTTAATATTTGTTTTGAAATTCTATATACATAAAATATTTTACAATATCGTTGCTTTTGCAGAACATTTTATACATTCTTTTACTTGAAATACAATGTATTGGTAACTATTAAAAGCAGGTGTGGTATAATTGACAATGAGCAAAGTATATACCGCATAGACAACATAATTGAATAATGTTGTTACAATCTAAAATGTCATCTTGCGTAACTGTCATTTCACGTAGAGGTTGAAATATAGGCATAATTTCGATATTATTTGTAAGCTTAGAATCGCGTATTAAAATGTCTATGACCATGGTGCAAAAGCAGAAAACACAAAATAGAAAAGCCTTTTTTTTTACTACATTGTAATGGGTTTACTTGTTGATGTTATATCAAGTCGAACGACGAACACAATTGTGTATGTGTTGGAACATCAAAAGCAGTTACACCAATTTCAGTATCTCCAAATACATATTCTAGCATGATTTCTCTTTCTCCACCATTTGGTGAAAGTAATTGTATTGTTACTGTTCCAATAAAAGAACAATTCTCTTCATCGGTGTATGTTGGAGATTTTTTGGTTGATGCGTACAACTTTAATTTCAACTGTGATTGGTCAGCATCAACTATTGAATGATGAGTAGTAAACTTCTGACCAGTTTCGACCTCTTGGTCTATTTCAACAATCTTTGAAAATATGTTTTGACATTTGTTTGGTTTTGGGCTTGCCAGTAGTTGTTTTTTGTCGAGCTTTTCCGGGTCAAAAACGTCCCCAACCCCATATGAAAATTGCATTACACGTGAACATATATAGTCTTGTTTGTGTCCAAATAAAACAGATCCTTTCAAAATAGAAATATCCGCTTCTTCTGGAACAATGATACATGGCTTGGTAATGTCTTGACAAATAGCATCTCGAATAAAATGGTAATTAGAAGATCCACCAACAAGAAGTAATGTCGAAACTCTGGACACTTCTTTTCTGCTTAACACTCCTTTAATCAGTGAAATGATCTTTTCTGTTATCGGTCTGAATAGGGACCAAAAGAAGAAAGAATCAATCCGCATCTTGTCTCCTATTAGGCGTATATATTTTGCATAGGGTGATGAAAGAACAAGAGAATTAAGGTCTCCTGAATTTGCCGCAGCACAAAGTTCAGATAGATACATATACGGTATAGTGATTGTTACTTTTCCTGTGTTTTTGACGGTTCCCTTGGTGGATTCAAATTGACGTACCAATTCCAAGTATTCATTTAGATGGTTTTCTTTTAATAATTGCATAATTGTATCCCCAAATATATTCTTAAACATCTGAAGGCAACTTTCATTCATAGCATTGCCTCCGCAGTCATTTCCTGCAGCTCTACATAATTCTTTAAGTTGTCCTTGTTTTGTTTTTTCATGGACCGTTATATCAACAATACCACCTACAATTTCAGTAATAAGGAATAGTCAATGAGTAATGTAGAATGTCTATCCAACCTTCTAACTTACGTATAATGTGACTGGAAAAACGTGAATAGTTGTATGTGACTATTTAAATCAAATCTAAATACAAAATCAAGACTAATTGTTCTAAATATTCGGATTTTACCATTTGTACTTTGAAGATTGGCAATAAAACAAATGTATATAACATATAATGAACTTAAATAGTTACACATTTGAACTCGATGAGGGAAAGAAAATTTTTTTTTTTTTCGAATATTTTTGTGTAGAGTTACCCGTGTAAAATTGAAACATCTAAATCTAGGAAAGGGCAGCCGTTATTATCGTTTATATTCAATTTCTTTAAAGAGGTTCATTTGGATAAATTTTCGTACTATATTTTATTATGGATGTCAGAAAATATATAAAAACATCAAAAAATATTATGAAAAATAAATAGCTTTTCTTATTTTGATACTTGGATATTTTTCACTAATATCAATTATTGTTTATTGATCTTTAAGATTTACGTTTTACTATTGTTAATTTTAATTTTTGGACGATGATGTGCCTATTGGACTTATTCATCCCGCTATTTGTTTTCTTGTCTTTAATTTGTGTATTCTTGTCTTTGATTTGTGCTAATATGCTTGGTCTATGTGCCATTTTATGCTTCTTTGTGACATATTTGTTTGTTTTAATAGTGATTAGATTATAACACAATGTTGAATGCTGTACCATTATTTTGACATTTACGTATACCTCCTATATCGACCACCATGTATGTGGATCCACTTTCTACAATTCTATTTTTCAATTCGTCATTGTTTTGATTTCCCGTACCACGGTATTGATAGAATATGGCTGCTGCCTCTGGTTCTAGTGCAAGTTTGAGACAATCACCTGGGATTCCAGCCTACAATTTAAATACGTTTAGCAGTTATTTTTTTGCCCAGTTCTTAACATGTTTTAGTTGTAATATAAAGATATGAACATCTAAAATAACATATTACCTTAGGATCATCAACTTCCGTCTGAATGAAATTACTTTGCAATTTATTTCTTAACTATTATTTACAATTCCTTGAAATTATTAAAAAAGAGGGGGATATACCAAGAGGACATTACAATCCAATCTGAATTATTTAAGACAGCCAGTAAATCCAAAGGTCTGTGGTATTCTCCAAGCACTGTGACCTATTCTACTTATTAAAGCGGACACTACGATATTACAATCATTGCTGAACATGGCATTAAACAAAACCTAGAGGCTCTCAGGAGACTGTGTCGTTCACCTGTATGTACTGTTACTTTGAATATAATGTAAAATAAGGATAAAATCATTATAAATAGTATTCATTGAGATAACTTAATAATGATTTAGTCTAAGATTGGTTTAATTTTGCACAGTAATCAAATTAAAAGCAGGTCCTCATTGTGGTGTTACAATAGTTACTGAAGACCCCTTATCATTATTTAAGTTTTCATGTTTCTCACTTCATTGACGACCTATTGGTGACCTTCTGTTGTTGTCAGTTCTATAGTCGGGTTGTTGTCTCTTTGGCACATTCCCCATTTCCATTCTCAATTGTATAGCCATTTGAAATTGTTTTCTTTACAATTTTGACTTCTTAATAGTAGACCCCAGTGTTCTATCTTTTTTCAATCAAGATAACCTAATTGCTAATACTATTTGAACGGGAGATAAAGTGCAATAAATGTTTGTAAAAAAATGTTTTTGCTCCGTCATTTGCATGGTTATTGTGCTGTGATAAATTTTAATATTTTTATCTTTTATTTTTGATAATGTGCTTTTGTGATTCTTTGTTACATATTTGTTTGTTTTCATAGTTATTGAGATAACACCAAGTTGAATCCTATATCCCTGTTTGACATTTTTTTTATTATGTCTGTTTGTGTTGTTCACACATCGTTGTTTATATAATGGAATTTCATGCGACTGTCATACGGACGAAACGCGCGTCTAGCGTATTGAATTATAGGCCTGGTACCTTTTGATAGCTATTATGCGTGTTTTTCTCTGTCTTATATTTTCTCCTATTTATTAGTATTGTAGTCCTGTCATGCAATGTTATCCTTTTAATGCTATATCTAACATTGCCATAAAAGCGGGAGGTTTGACTATCCACAAAACCAGGTTCAACCCACCATGTTTTCTATACAAATTTTCTGCGCCAAGTCAGGAAAATTGCAATTGTTATTTTATAGTTTGTTTCTGAGTATGTTGGATTGTCGTTTGTCTTTTATGTTCACTGCAGTATTTCTGTCGATGTCAAAATGTACTATATTGTATTGTTTATTTGCGTAATTCTATGTCCTGAATGTTCTTGTGTTTTTACTATGTTCCTGTCATCAAATGGTGTCATTTTAGTGTTATATTTGATATTGCCACAACACAGGTTCAACCCACCATTTTCGAGTTGTATTTCTGTTGTGTCGTATTTCTCCTCTTATATTTGATGTGTTTCCCTCAGTTTAAGTTTGTAACCCGGATTTGTTTTGTTTTTCCCCAATCAATTTATAAATTTCGAACAGCGGTGCACTACTGTTGCGTTTATTCACACATGTAGAATGTTAAGCTAGCTATAAAACTGGGTTTTAACCACAATTTTCTATACTGACATACCTACACCTAGTCAGCAATTACACAGTTGTCCATTAGTTTGATGTGGTTGAGCTTTTAATTTTGCCAGTGATTACGAACTTCCCGTTTTAAAATTTTCTTTCCTTTTGATTTTTACTGTTTTATTAAACACATGACAATGAATCCTTAAGGCTTCAATTGACACTTTTATTAACTTGATCTATTTGTAGATCTTACTTTGTTAATCATTATTGCTTTTTATTTTTATATTCGTACTATGATTATAAGACGTCAAAGGTTCATATCATTTTCATTAAACGTTTTTTTCACTGTCAATGTGAAACTCAAATTTGAGGTTCAAAGAAGATATAATTGATAAATGAATTCATGCAAATGTAAAAGCAAATTGGGTGTTGCGATTGTTTTGTGTACTTTTCAATTTTCGATTTGTAGAAACTGGGATTTACAAAAAAGGTTATGAAAAATTTTGTACACCCCCAATGATTTTTTTTTTTTTTTTTTTTAAACGATAAATCTTTTATTGCACATTTCTCTGCTGTTTAACAAATTACTCGACTCACGGCATTCAGCCGGGTATCCCTGTAAATTAGTTACTGCTAAACCAGGGAGATTATACAGTAAATTTATATTTATATATATATATATAATATGAATTATGATTAGTTATTATAAATACAATACATTGATTTTAACAATTTGTCAGCTTAGTTTTGTGGAGGTCATTATTATGTGAAGTAAATACGGAAGTTGTACTATCTATTGTCCGATGTTGGTTATAATTTAATCATTGACCTTGTAACCTAATCAAAATAATCCTGTGAAAATTGAGATGATCAAATGGTTGAAGGATAACACGTGGAGTGATTTCGAGAGCAAAGGATCTCAAATGAGTATTTCTTATGGTGAGTTTTGTTATATTTCCATTGACTTATGATAGATTGATCAAGAAGGAATCTTTTTTATCCTGAAATATTAGATATTTTCCAGTAATTAGATAGTAGACAGTACAGGGTCAAAAAGCATGTTCTACAGGTAAACACTTAACATTGACCATACATGTACGTCACATATAAACATCTTAAAATAAAACATTTGTTTACATTTGAGTTTTTCTACATGATATATATAGTAATACAGAAGATAGAATGAATTTCGAATAAATTTCGGATAACAACACTTTCATTTGAACCACCTTTAACACAATTTTATAAATATTCCATTACAAAGGTGGTCCAAAACAATTGTTTTTTTTCTTTAGATTGCCACTAATAAAATGAGGTAAGTTGCTTAGGAGTCTTATATCCTTTTCCTGCAACTAGATGTCTATAAGCGCGTCTATAGGACAGGGCGGGGTGTGAAAGATAATTTAACCTATAAATATCTCATCATTTTTTTTAAGAAGAACATCGGATGTAATGCCACTTATAACGACCAGAAATTGCTGCGAACTTAAAAAACTATTTATATTCAATACGTACTAATTACAGGAAGGAGTGTCACACTTTAAATTTGTGTTTTTTAGTTGGACGGGGGAAGTCAAGAGGATTACCAGCTAGGATAACTATAGTTCTATACCCTTTTAATCATTTATGACCCACACTCATTTGTTATCAGAACATATCTTACCCATACTGCACTTTCCCTCATAAGCTGTTTAGCAGCATCGCTCCAGATCGCTGGAACAGTCAATACCCACTGTATTTCTTGTGTTTTTATACACAATCCTCGTCTTTTCAGATCATCTGTCAGATGTATTTTTAGTGCTTTTATAAAAGACCCAAAGACCTCTTTTGCCAATACACTCTTCCCCTTTACATCTTTAACTTCCATCTGAGCATCTATATTCTTAAAAACAAAATATTACTGGTAACGAAAAAAAAATGGTTCATTCCGAGATAGATACGTGGTGACCGAGTGTAAAAGAATTTTAATTTTCGTACAGAAAGTATAACCAGGTTTAATCCACCATTTTTTTCTTTAAAAAATGTCCTGTACCAAGTCAGGAATATGGTCATTGTTATATTATAGTTCGTTTCTGTGTGTGTTACATTTTAACGTTGTGTTTCGTTTGTGTCGTTTGTTTCCTCTTATATTTGAGTGTGAATCCACATTATTATAAGACGAGCCACGGTACTTTTCTATCCCAAATTCATGTATTTAGTTTTGATGTTATACTTGTTATTCTCATCGGATTTTGTCTAATGCTTAGTTCGTTTCTGTGTGTGTTACATTTTAATGTTGTGTCGTCATTTTTCTCTTATATTTAATGCGTTTCCCTCGGTTTTGGTTTATGACCCGGATTTGTTTTTTTCTATCGATTTATGAGTTTTGAACATCGGTTTACTACTGTTGCCTTTATTTATACAATTATTTACAATGTGTCTAAACTTCTTCGTCAAAAATATTTGGACTTAATGGTATATAATATCCGACACGTTGAAGGACGACTAACAGACTGAGCAAAGATAGGTTTCTATTTATTTATTTGTTATTTTTCTTAAAAACGAAGAATATAAATACATGTATAACTATTTTTTGTTGTGAACTTAATTTTTACTACAATCGTTTTATATTAACGGAGAAATAAGTAAAAATGCACGGTCAAATTATGTATTGAGTGAACCTTGCCTCGACTTTGTTTAATAATCTGTCTTTTTTTTTTCTTAAAATTTCTTTTTGTAGCAATGTTATCACAAATTATGTATTTTCAGCAGACTTGAGCAAACGTTTCCAGTTCTCCCCAGTTTATGTTTGTTGAAAAATTTGAGACTTCATATGCAAGTTTCAGGTTGCGTAAAGGTGTAGTGTAAAGATTTGAAAGTTCAAAACTGTCAACGGAATCAAACGGAACATCAAAAGCAAGTTATTTATCTAAAACATAAAAATAATTAATATTTACACTCCAAAAAATGTGGATTCGACTATTTATTTAATTCATTGATAAACACAGCAAATTTACCCTTACTGTAACTAAGCTGTTTTCGAAATAAAATGTCATTACACTGTGTATTTCAACTGCAGAAATATATTTTCTAGATCTACCTAATGATAATTCGTTATAGATACCGAAATTAAAATTTTATATTTGCGCCAGACGCGCGTATTGTCTACAAAAGACTCATCAGTGACGCTCGAATGAAAAAAAAGTTAAAAAGGCCTTATAGATTACAAGTTGAAGAGCATTGAGTACCAAAAATTCCTAAAAGTTTTGCCAAATACAGCTAAGGAAATCTATTCCTGAGGAATCAACTTAGTAAGTGTAAATAAACTCATCATATTTACCAGAATGAAAATTTGATATTTGCACCAGACTCACGTATGTTTTCAAAGATATCCTTTCAAAAATGTGAAATTTCGCTTATTATAAAGTAAAACAAAACAACAAACCTTATTGTTAAGCAAAACCGTTTTGAAGCCATGAAAATAAAAGTAGTCACTTGCGTTTTCATCCATCAGAATATCACTATATGTTTCGTCAGCATCATATCCAACGGACAATAATTTTTTATTGGAGTCCAGAAGTAGGCTTGTTGGCATCTTCGAAGTCGACAGTTTGAATCGTTCTGATTCCCAGTTTATGCAAATTTTCAGTGGATCTCTGTTGAAATCATCATTAGATGAAAAGGCATAACCCGAATAAGATGTTCCTACATCTATCGCTGCTACAAGTAGTTTATGTACTGATACCGCTGTAAAACAATGTTTTTTTAAATATTGATTTGAAGTTTAGTTTGTCAATACCTATATTTTTGCATTGCACAGGACCGTGAGTTTTAGAACTTTTTAAGATATTTATATTTTAGTATTAGAAACACCATTTGTTCATATTGTTATTGTCTTTTAAATAAATTTCAGTAGCTCGGAATACTAAAGAATCAGTATTTTTTTTTTGTCTCAATCTAGTGTGTAAAAAGCCCATTTCAACAGATGTTCATTGTTTGTACATTAAACCAATTGCCCCAGGTTCGGTGGAGGGTTTGGTGTCATTTGAGACATTTTGCCACCCACATTCAGCAAGTGTCTGTCGCAAGTCAATTTAAAGTAATACAATGTTAACTAGTAAAATACAGATAAATCTCCTTGATCCAGTTCGGTGGAGTATTTTATCGTATCTCAGTACTGACATTATCAACTGGAAACATGAGTTGTAGCGGACAGACATTTCAAAGAGTATTTTAAGCGATAATTTGAGTGTTTTACTTTCTAGTTCTTACGATAAAAACATCTATAAAAAATGACTATGTCGTTTCGATTTTAAAGTTTTCTATAGCGACATCGTGTCAAAAGACAATAACAATCAAAACCAAGGAGTAAACAAAGACTCACAAAACCAAAGAACATTTACACCAACAGTTATAAATAATAAATAAGAAACAACACGATTTACATAATATATCCTTAATTGAAATATAAGGTTTACGATTATTGTTAAAGTTTCGTAATAAAAAAAAACATTAACGATTAAATATTCAATTATCTTTTGTTGCAGTTATTCGAACTTGATTGTTTTAAGAAAGCTTACTTTGTTGTTGATACTCTCGTGCGTATTCAGACTGCACTTTAGAATGTCGATCTGAGGAATTCAATTTCTGCTCGAGTTTTTTATTCTTCAATTTTTCCTCTAATAATTTCTTTTCTATTTTTATTGTTTCTTTCTTTTTCAGTTGTGCTTTAGTTTCTTCGTCTAGTTCAAAATATTCCTCTTTATCTACGGAGTTCTTGTTCAGTCTCATTTGGGCTTCTTTAAAATTCACTGGGCTGTACTTTTTATGGTCATTTCTCAGTTGTGCTTTTGTTTCTTCGTCTAATTCAAAATCTTTCTCTTTATCTACGGGTTTGCTGTTCATCTTCTTTTGTGCTTCTTTAAAATCATTGGAGGTGTACTCTTTATATTCTTTCAATAACATCATTTTATCAACGACAGTGAACAATCGCTCAACCTGGATAGGATCTGTAAAAAAATATTTATGTGTATTTTTCATTTCCATACCTCAAACTTACAAAAACAAATCTTTCCTTGAATCAAATTATTTATATTTAAAACTTCTATGAATACCAGCTAAGTTATGTAATCCTGTTAGTTCAAACATTAAGTCAATTGGCGATGTCAAAAAGTTTTAAACAGTTTTACAAATTTGAAATAATGAATCCCCATCTTTTTTCTTTAAAATGTATTACGGATATCTTTCATTCATATAAAAGAAATAAAACATGTGGTATTATTGGCAATGAGACCAAATAAAGTGGTTTCAAGCATTACCGTACGACTCTATTAGCGAAACATGTCGGCTATAAACAGTCACAACAGGTCTTACTGTAAAACAATCTACATGACAGTTTCAACGGCTTAGTTCATGTAGAAACCAGTTAACAGACATTAAGTCAGACAAACAGCAAACTACAAAAAAAACACTGAACTACTGGATCTCGAAAAACACATACCGAATGTCTCGTGGTTAAAAGTTTGTTTGATTGATCAATTAAAATAGCATTTTATAACTTTGTTTTGTCCGAAGTCTATTTTTGTTAAACAATCACCAGGAAAGCTCAAACATGAACATTTGAAAGCCATGGTTTTTTTAAATACGTAGAAATCTTCAGGGGCTAAATGACCCTCACATCTGTTTATATTAATTGCGTACTATTCAACGAAGACTATCTTTTGTTATCTTCTGTGTGTATGTTATGCGTTAAAAAGAAATCGAAAAGACGAATTAATTATTAATACAATAGATTGGATAAAACTACTTAACTCCTCGTCTTCTTATACATACCTTTTGACTTGTTGTCAAATCCAATATACCTCCGACCAAATCTTTTGAAATAAAAATCAAGAATTGCTGGAACTGGTCGTAAAAACTCCTCAATACTTGTTCCTATTTGATCTTGATGAGAAAACACAATGATTGTACACATGTCTGCAACTTCACCAAAATTTTCCATAAAGAGACTTACTGTTTTATCGTCCTCGTTTGTAAACCGGCCTGCAGAAATTACCAAAAGAATGACATGGAATAATTTGTCAGGGGCCTGATGAAATAGTTCTGTTATTTTATGATGTAAGTTAACTTCCTCATTTTGTGTTTCGAATAGTGTTGGTGTATCCACAACAGTAATATATCTTTTGACTGATGCCTGCTTACATGGCACATATTGACAATCAGTGGTCGTAGAAGCGCATGAAAACTGCGATTTAAATTCTTGTTTTCCACATATAGTATTTCCAGTCGCACTTTTTCCACATCCCAACTTGCCAACTATTAGAATGTTTAGCTCTAAAGTGATAAAAATATATATATATTGAACCACAGTAAACAGTTTTGCAATACTCATTTTAAACTCCTGATTCGGTCTTGGAAAGGTTCAAAACATCGCTGTTTGCATCGGTATTTATTTCTCTAGCAATTCACGATAACTTGCGATGTGTTTGCGCTTTTAATTTTGCCATTTATTTAGAGACTTTTCATTTTGAACTTTTCTCTGAGTTAAGAATTTTTGTTATTTTATTTTTTGCAACCAATGTAATAAAGCAGTCTAAAGCAGTTTAATAAACAAACTAAATAAATTAGTTGCTGAGCGGAGTCGGAGCTGACCGTATTTATAATAGCAAATATTTAGATGCATGCAAACAGCGATGTTTTGAACCTTTCCAAGACCGAATCGGGATTTTAAAATGAGTATTTGAAAAAGTGATAGAAGGAAAAACAAAAATAATAAACTTTTCAAGGGCAATAGCTTGCTAATTTCTCAACTAAATGTTTCGATCATTTGACTTATTTGTATATCCCACTTAGCTGAACGTTATTCCGTTTACACTTTCTCTTTATTTATTAAAGTGATAAAGATAATAACCAAAACAGTTGTTTCTGGAGAGAAAATATTTTACGACGAAAACAATGATGAGGCTAGACGACAAGTGATAGCATATGCTCATACATGGGGACCTTCAGGCCTGATTAGTTAAAACCTCAGTTTATCTTGTAGAAATTTGCATAACATACTTTTGCAATATGTTAAGCCAGGGGCAGATCCAGCAATTTTAAAAAAGGGGTTCCCAATCCAGGATAAAGGGATGGGGGTTCCAACTACATGTCCCCATTCAAATGCATTGATCGGCCAAAGCAAAGGGGGGTTCAAACCCCCGGACCCCCTCCTGGATCCGCCACTGTAAGCTGTGATTGTTCAGTAGTTTAGGTCTTGTGATGGACATAGACACAGGCGGTAAACAACAAACTGATATAATATAAAAAAGAAGATGTGGTATGATTGCCAATGAGATAACTGTCCACAAGAGACCAAATTGACACAGACATTGACAACTATAGGTCACCGTATGGCCTTCAACAATGAGCAAAGCCCATACCGCATAGTCAGCTATAAAAGGCCCCGATAAGACAATGTAAAACAATTCAAACGAGAAAACTAACGGCCTCATTTATATAAAAAAAAATGAACGAAAAACAAATATGTAACACATAAACTAACGACAACCACTGAATTACAGGCTCCTGACTTGGGACAGGCACATACATCAATAATGTGGCGGGATTAAACATGTTAGCGGGATCCCAACCCTCTCCTAACCTGGTACAGTGGTATAACAGTACAACATAAGAATGAACTATGAAAATCAGTTGAAAAAGGCTTAACTCATCAGATGGACAAAAATATAAGTTTAGGAAAATTGGTTTCATGGACAATTCATAGTTTCATAATATGTATGTTGCTGTGACAGTACATGAAACTGTAAATGGTTCCAGACAAGTTGCAGTTTCTGACAGCTACTGTTTGTAGTTAATTAGTATTTATATCGGTTTTCTTTTTTCCCATAGAAAAAAGATAGACAATCATCATTTTTTAGCACCATAGCCCGTGAGGATGATAGCAACATGGAAGGTGGATTACGAGGTGGATGTTCCTACCACTTTCTCATGTAAGATTCGATTATTAGTCACCAGTCTTCTTTCGGGAAAGAGTACTCCTTCTGCGATAGGGTATATTTTATATTATTTGAGAAATAGCTATATAGGAACTGGCTCAGTTAGAGAGTAATCTTTCGCTTGCGTCAGGGGTCCTTAATACAGCGGTACATGCTGCTGAATCTTTATCAAATGACACATGAGATGAGTTCCATGCACTTAATCTAAACCTACAGTTACAAAACAATTTATTTAAGGTAAACGTTTTATTTCAAAAGTCGTTTTTTTTTTCTTTAACTAAAAAAATTCCAGAACTTAAAATTTATAACTTAAACATGGTCTGCTTAAAATTTTGAATGCCTTGCAGATATTCAAACACTTCTTAATTATCATCTTCGAAATTAAGCGCCGACTTTTGTCATCATTTTCCGCAAAATAAATTTGACCCCTGTGTTCAATAACTCGCTATTTTCTAACTTTTCCACTTTGGTCAGATTCTTATAATCATATGCATTTGTTTTCTTTTGATAATTCAACTGTTTTTTTCTATTCATCATATGTTATGATCAATTGGATTTCAAACGTGTGTATCGTTTCTTTTGTTGACTGGTATATAATGTCCATATATCGCTCAGCTTCTGTAACTTTCTAAAATTTGTACGGAAAGACCAAGTGTACGCTTTCAAGGAAATGCGTTTTGGTTTCTCTTGAAAATTAAAGTTAAACAAATGGGAATAGTGTCCATTGGTCACAAATGAGGCCCCTGCTTGCGTATAACGTTATGCAGGGACAAAACCAGTAAAAGTGTCACTGCCCTAAGTTTAACTTGATCTGTATTTGTTGTATTAAGCATAATGTACAAGTTTCCTAACATTTGGTTGAGCAGGAGAAAAAAAACGAAGAATCCGGCATTTTTTTTCCATTTGTAAAGGACTATAACGCTAGAAAGGTGAGGCCACCAAATGTTTAACTTAATATGTGATTTGTGGTTATAAGTATTGTGTATAGGTATCGTATCATTTGGATGAGGAAAACTCAAGTTAGAGAAAAGAAACAAAAAATCAACAATTTTCCCATTTGTAAAGGGGTGTAATTATATAATGATATAAGTGACGGTACCCAAAGTCAAACTTGATAATAAGCATTGTGCATTGTGTATAAGTTTCACAAAATTTGGTTGAGTTTAAGTTAAGATAGACAAAAGAAAAGAAAAAATAACAATACAATAGTCTTGTAGACGAAACGGGCGTCTGGCGTATTAAATTACAAGCCTGGTACCTTTGATAACTATTTGCACCACTGGGTCGATGCTACTGCTCTTGAAAATTTCGTCCCCGATGGTATCACCAGCCCAGTAGTCAGCACTTCGGTTGACATGAATATCAATTATATGGTATTTTTTTTAAATTTACTGTTTGCAAAAGTAAGAATTATTTGAAATACTAATGATTTTCGTATCCCAGACATAGATTACTTTAGACGTATTTGGCACAACGTTTTGGAATTTTTAGTCATCAATGCTCTTCAACTTTGTACTTGTTTGGCTTTCTAATGTTTTTGATCCGAGCGTCACTGAGGATTCTTTTACTTCGACGAAAGGCGCGTCTGACGTATTAAATTATAAGCCAGGTACTTTTGATAACTATTTCCATTTGTAAAGGGACATACATTTAGAAAAGTTAGAGTGAGACCACCACAATTTATACTTGATCTTTGACTTGTGGTAATAAGCATTGTACATAAGTTTTATCACTTTCGTTTGAGGCAAACCAAAGTTAGAGAAAGAAAACGAAACATTTAGCACGGCGGTAGCATAAACAAATATTGAAAGATCATTTGCTGTGAGTTTTTTTAATCTGCAAAAATCGACCGGGACCTACCCTGTAAAAACATACCTGTCACATGATTTTAGTAAATTCAAGTTGCCTGTTAAAAATAATAGTGAAATGATTTCTGATAAATTGGACTGACGGAAATAAGAATTACAACAAATATTCATGTTTATAAAAAAAATATTTTGTTTTCAGCACTAACATCATTTTTCTTGATCGCTGTGAAAAATCAAATGATTGGTGAAAATTTAATGATGACTTGCTGCTCATATTTGTGATTAAAATTGTATATTTACATATTATAATGTTTATCATATAAGGTTAAATGAAAACAATAATGGCGAAAATCGTCATTAATGGGCAATAACTCCAATAAGGATTCGTAGGACGATTTCCTCTATATGATCTTAATTGTATTCAATGACTCGTTAATCATTTTTGCTTATTCAAGTTTAATTCTATCTATAATTAAAATCAATGTCTAAGGTAAAACCATAAACAAATTGATACAAATCAATGGGGAAAAAATATAATTGTTGAAATTGTCTTGCTGATTAATTTTTGTATTAAAATCATAATTTTCAAAATAGTAGGTCAAAAGTTTAAAAAAAAAATGTTTTAAAGTGTATGGACAATAGGTAGAGGTCTACACCTAAACATTAATGCCCTTTTCAAATTATTTTTCTGTTCATGTAAGTTCGCAGGTGGTGTTATCGGACACTAAATACTCTAGAAATGATCGTTGGTAAGTTTGGTTAAATTTTGCATAATGGTTTCAGAGGAGAAAAGTATACTAACAATGAACACTGCCCTTTCCTGGATCTTCAAATCTATTTTCTAAAGGAAAGCTGAATACCAAAATGTATGATAAAAGAGATGATTTTTCATTTCCCATAGTTACCAATCCATTTTTAGATTTTGACGTTTCCTTGTTACAATCTCATGGTGTTTATATATCTCAACTTGATTGGCTCATTTAAAAATGAGAATAAATATATTTATTTCATATAGGTTAAGAATAAGCTTCCCTTATTGGATATCAAGAGGCCAAATGACATTCTTTATTCTTCAGTAAATAAATCCATCGGTCGTTAACAGAAATAAACAGACCAAAAAACCGGTTGTTAACGAACTTTAACATGTTTCTGACCGGTGGGACGTGGTTTATCGTTTTAGAGTGATGTCAATTTATTTTGAAGTTGTTAAATTGTAAACCTTATGTTTTCGCTAATCATAGAATTTTAGAACACTTATTTTTTTATTCAAATACTAAAACTTGCACTTCTAAGAATGGCAGTGACTTATAGTTATCAATTAGACTGATCTCCACTCTTTCTATAGAAACCGTACAATTTGAAATAATGAGAGTTAAAAAAAACCATTGTTCCTCAATGAAATAATCGGCTCAGTCATTATCGCTATCTTAGTCTTAGTTAATACCACTGTCCTGTGGGCAGTCCATGAATCACGATAATGACCAGTTTTACAATCACTTCTATAAAAGTAATATGAATTATACAGTAATTTTAAAGGTATATTAATAAGCTGAATGGCCATTATGACAAAAGTGTGTCAGAAATCATATCTGATATTCTTCCTCAGTCATAATAACCTTCCACCATTACCGAACTGAACAAAGAAATATCACGACGGGTGCCGTATACGATGCAGGAAATGCTTACCCTTCTGGTGCACCTGATTTCACCACCGGTTTTTAGTGGTGTTCGTGTTTTGTTTCTTAATTATTTTTCATAACTGTTGATGTAAATGTTCTTTGGTTTTGTGAGTCTTTCTTTACTCCTTGGTTTTAATTGTTATTGTCTATATTACATTAAAAACTAGGCTCTTTACAAGATGATGTTTAAAAATAAATGAAATAGAAAAACGAAACATTCAGCATTTTTCCCATTTGTTAAGGGGTCTTACTCTAGAATGATATAAGTGACGATACACAAAGTAAAACTAATAATAAGCAATGTGTATACGTTTCCCAAAATTTGGTTAAGGTTCACTAAGTTAGACAAAAGAAACAAAAAAAAAACAATACACGAGTCTTGTAGACGGGTCGATGCTACTGTTTTTGGATGTTTCGTCCACGAGGGTATCACCAGCACAGTAGTCAGCACTTCGGTAGACATGCATATCAATTATATGGTGTTTTTATTTAATTTACTGTTAGCAAAAGTATGAATTATTCGAAATACTAATGATTTTCGTATCCCAGGCATAGATTACTTTAGCCGTATTTGGTACAACGTTTTGGAATTTTGAGTCATTAATGCTCTTCACTTTGTTCTTGTTTGGCTTTCTAACGTTTTTGATCTGAGCGTCACTGATGATTCTTTTATTTCGACCAAAGGCGCGTCTGACTTATTAAATTATAAGCCTGGTACTTTTGATAGCTATTTTCATTTGTAAAGGAACACAAATTTAGAAAAGTTAGAGTGAGGCCATCACAATTTATATTTTATCTCTGACTTGTGGTAATAAGCATAGTACATAAGTTGTATTACTTTCGTTTGAGGCAAAGTTAGAGAAACAAAACGAAACATTCAGCATTTTCAATCCATTTTAAAGGGGCATAAGTCTAGAATGGTAAAATTGACGACACCCAATTTCAAACTTGATCAGTATTTTGTGGTAATAAACATTGTGTATAAGTTTCCTAACATTGAGTTAAAGTTTGGGGAAAGAAACAAAAAAATCTACATTTTTTTCTATTTTTAAAGAGAAATAACTCCAGAAAAGTAAAAAGTGAGACCACCAAAATGCATACCTGATCTGGAACTCAAGTAAGAGAAAAGAAACAAATAAATCAACATTCTTTTCATTTGTAATCGGGCATTACTCTAAATTGGTATAAGTGACGATACCCATATTCAAACTTAATCTTTGTTTTGTGGTAATAAGCATTTTGTATACGGTTCATTACATTTGGTTGAGGCAAACTAAGAGAAAATTAATAAGAAATTAACTATTTTCCTATTTGTAAACAGGTTTATCTCCAAAATAGTAACACTGAAGCCACCAATAATCATTGAAACTTGAACGTTGGTCCCTGTTTGAATGGTTTTACGCTAGTACTTTATTGGCCATTTATAGCTTGCTGTTCCATGTGAACCAAGGCTCCGTGTTGAAGACCGTACTTTGACCTTTAATGGATTACTTTTACAAATTGTGACTTTGATTAAGAGTTGCCATATTGGCACTTATACCACATCTTCTTATATCTACTGATCTGTATTTTGTGGTAATACACATTGTTTTTAAGTTTCATTACATTTGTTCAGGCAAACTTAAGAGAATGGAAACAAAAACAAATCAGCATTTTTTTTTATTTGTAAAGGGCATAACTCTAGAACGGATAAAGAGATACCATCAAACTTGATCTGTATTCTGTGCTAATATATCATGTGTTTACATTTCTTAACATTTGGTGGAGGCAAACTAAAGAAAGAAAACGGAAACCAACTTTGGGACGTAAGGACAGAAGGACGTACAGACGACAAGGGTAGAAATTAATGACCCTTTCGCTATGGCGGTGGCAAATACAAATTTTGAAAGTTCATGTGCTGTGAGTTATTTTTAACCTGCAAAAATCGACCAGGAACTTAATCTGTAACAAACATAACTGTCACACGATTTAAAAAAAGCAAGTTGCGTGTTAAAAATAATAGTGAAATGATTTCTGATAAACTGGAATGACGGAAATAATAATTACAACAACAAATATTCATGTTTATAATTAAAAAAAATGAATATTAAAAAAAGATAAATGGACAAAGTACCAGAATTGAAAGATAAGAAGATATAGAAAAATGATTATATGCAATGACACTTTATTATTTACCTGGCAATTTTTGTAAAGCAGCCGGACACTCAAACTCAGAAGCTTCTCCTGCTCCAATTTTGTTTTCAGGGCTAACATCACTTTTCTTGATCGCTGTGAAAAAAAATCATGTTTCTTGAGAAACATTTGTTCTAGTCAAATGATTAGTGAAAATTTGATTATGACTTGCTGCTCATATTTGTGATTAAAATGGTATATTTACATATCATAATGTTTTTCATATAAGGTTAAATAAAAACAATAATTGCGAAAATCGTCATTAATGGGCAATAATTCCAATAAAGATTCGTAGGACGATTTCCTCTATATGATCTTAATTGTATTCAATGACTCGTTAATCATTCTTGCTTATTCAAGTTTGATTCTATTTATTATTAAAATCAATGTCTAAGGCAAAACCATAAACAAATTGATAAAATTCAATGGGGAAAAAGTCTAATGAGACGTCGACCGTCGATTTCGACAATTGTTGAAATTGTCTTGCTGATAAATTTTTGAATTAAAAGGTCCTCTCTAGCAATCATAATTTTCAAGATAGTAGGTAAAAAGTTTTAAAAAAAGTAACAATTACTCATTTAAAGACAATAAATCGTATAAAAAATCTCCTTAATGTTTTAAAGTTTATGGACAATTGGTAGTAGTCTACATTTGAACATTACTGCCCTTTCAGATTTTTTTCTATTGAATGACGTATTGCATTTACCAATTTGTTTTAATTCTAGCCATGACGGCCATGTTGGTTCGCAGGTGGTGTTATCGAACACTAGATACCATAGGAATTAGTGTGGCTAAGTTTGGTTAAATTTTGCATAATGGTTTCAGAGGAGAAGAGTTTTTTTTTAAAACAACAAATGGCGACGACGGATTACGGACGACGATGACGACGGATGACGACGACGAATACAAGTCACGTGATGAGCTCTAAAGACCTGTTTCGCTCACTTTGGTCTAAATGAATAGTCTGCAAAAACATACCCTCCAAGACTGAAAACATAAATAGAATAAATGTCAAAAATCTTTGTTTTTTGTTTAATATTGCTGATCAATGAAGTCTGTTTAGTCTCTATCTATCTTATTTAGCCTTTTGCTTCAAACACAAACTTGGCTGCACAAAACACTTAACATATATATATATGATATATATATATACAACTCGTCTAAACATCAACCCAACAATGTTAGATCTGTAAATTTGCTTTCGCAAATTTTTGGTTCTTCCCTCGCCGGAATTCGAACCCATGCTACTGTGATATCGTGACACCAAATCGCCTGCACTGCAGCCGTTCCGCTAGACCACACGACCACCTGGGCTCTCAAAAAAAGAGCTTTCGGTGGGCATGTGTTACCTTTCCACGTCAGTTTTAATCTAGCGGCGTACTACAGTACATGATATATAAGGCATGAAGATGTTATTGTTACAGATCAGCTAAATTATCTATAGTAAAGGATCCTACAAATTAATGTAAGATACAGTCACAGAAAATAATTATATTCATAAGTACGTCTGAGTCAGTGACAACCCTACAACAGATGTATCCATCGGATCGCCATCAATGATGGTGATACATGGCTGTGTACATAATGTATATACAACTCGTCTAAACATCAACCCAACAATGTTAGATCTGTAAATTTGCTTTCGCAAATTTTTGGTTCTTCCCTCGCCTATATATTTCGTCTTCAAGCCATTGTTCCACAACTAAACTGTCTTTTCAACTTGATAGTACACTTGGTACAATCATAAAGCTAGTAATAATTTGTTCAAATAAGACCGTGTTCCCACCAAACGCCATGTAAACATGTTTACAATTAGTTTAATGTAACGTACACTGGTTTAAATTTGTTCACATCTATACACCTTGTTTAATTACCTGTACATAAGGTTTGTTCACACTTGTAAACTATATGTCATTTTAATTTTCATGACGTAGAACCGAATGCAAAATTTTCGGACAACCTTTCTAGGATCTTCTAGGAGTTACGGAACGACCTTTTGACTTTAAAAAAGGGGGGAATGAATTTTTCCTTGAAAAATAATGTGCTCCCCAATTTAATAAAAAAAAAAAGTATTCAGGTCATACATACATGTATGATAAAAAACATATTCTGAATCCAGAGTTTCCCCATACATCATAGTGTTGAATATTGAAAAAAAAAAACATGTGATTGTCGGTGTTTGAAGTTACGTGGTTGCTCCTGTATATGAAAACCATTTTGATGATTTGCAGTAGTTTACAGATAATAAAGATGTATCGAATACGCATTACGCATTACAAAACGTAGGCTTCAGCAGCATGCAGCGTGCAGACGAAGAAAAAGAGTTGAGATGCTAATGATCACTACATTTCTATCTTTTCTGTTTGCTTCAAATGGTATTTTCTTATCCAAGGAGTATTTGGCAAAGGGAGGGGTAATGGTTTTTTCATTAGTTTTAAGTGTATTTTGACGGATCTGAGATACTAGTCAAACAATACAATTTACCTCATACTTTTTTAGTAATGCATTTACGAGTGAATCGTTGTTTGAGTAAAGACCAGTGGCAAATATTTCTGTGTACGTCCATTTGATTCGGAAAGACCTTTTCAAATGAATTATGTATTCGGCAATGATGATGCTTTGAGTCTTGATAAGGGGAATAAAGCTACATTTTGTACGTTAAGGTTTTTTTTTTTATCAAATAAATATATCAAATTTAGACAAATATTTCTGTAAAGAACTTTATTAATAATAGTTATAAATATCAATTTTATTGAAAAATCGTTTCTTTCTTAAATATACATGGTAAAATTAATGTTCTAAATGCCTAGTTTTGTGTACACTTAACCTACACAAGGCCTACATTGACTATCGAGTGTATGTAGACAAAACAAGATTTAAATTACATGTAAACATTAAGTTTTATACATGGAGACGTAATTGTGTTTAGTTTACGTGCGAGTTACACTAACACAACACCGAGTTTAGGTCAATGTGAACACGGCCTAAGGCATTTTAAAATCATGAAGTTAATTACTTTAGAGTGTCAAAAATTCATTAGAACATAATCACCCCTTCTCGTCCAATGAAAAGTCAGTTTTTTGCCCTCTAATTTTCATAGTACATGGTTTTCCATGCACTATGAAATGCTATACATGAATGACTTTTCATTGTCAGTTAATTATGAAAGTGAACTCTTACTAGTTGCACTAACGAAGTGTTCAATCCCCTAAGGCATTTTCCTTGGGAAAATAGCCTACTGATTAAAGATGAAAGAGCAAAGATTAAAATAAAAAAAAATGAATTTTGCCAATTTTCATGCATTTTCTAATGAAACACATTTATAGAATGCACAAAAAAAAATTGGTAAGGATAAATAAAATGATTTTTATTTAATTTATATACCTTACATTTGAGGGAATTATTTTCTTTCAAAAATACACAATGCCAGACTGCTGATATATAAAGCAAAAGATTGTTTTCGGAGAAACACAATACATTTAAATTTATCAATTAAAAGTAAGCATTTAATGTTGAATGGTCTGAATTCAAATATTCATACAGAGAGTTTTATATTTATATAAAAAAAAAATCAAATTTCAAAAAGGGGATTTTCATAGCATTGTGTTACTTTTTAAAATTAAAAAAATCTAAAGATATATAAGTATTAACTTTTATCTGAAGCAGAAGAAAAACAATTTATCCTTCACAAACTATGTCAGTGCTATTTCATTTCATCCATTGAAATGATCATTACCTATGTTTTATATTTAGTTCATTATAAAAAGTGAACTCTTATTTAGGTTTGAATATTACAATGGGAAAGGATAGTTTTGTAAGGTCACTCGAAAGTGTGAATATGTTCTAAATTGGTCAGACAATACTTGGTAGTACTTAATAATTAGCATGTTTATATTGTTGATTTCGAATCTGTTCAAAGTTTTGGTTTTTCTACCCTATATACCACTTTGCCACATAATTTTATTAAGAACTAAATAATTCAACTAATTGAATGGGCATTTAAAAAGTCAGAATGCAAATATATATGTTCAAAATCCAGGCCACTTTTAGTAACAACGCACAAAAGAACTATATCAATAGGACCTGCTTTGATGCTATAAATGCATTGAATTTTTAGTAGATATTGTCAAGTAAATCGGAATTTCAATGTGGACCAACTGTGCAAGTAGTGTCAAAAGGGGAATTCTACACCAACCCCAATTGTATGTACAAATCCAGCATAGGAACCCCAACCCAAACATAGAATGCAAATGCAATGCGTTCCTATTAGTCTAATGGTAGAAACAAAATATTGCTTTCTTACAAAAGATTGAGGAACTCAGAAGTTCTCAAAATTGTAGACAACGATTTAATCAACGATAATGTTTTTGAGGAAAAGGCAAAAGACCAGAGCCTGGAAACCCTGAAAGGGAAGTAACTCCAAACCTGAGTAATGTATAAAATCCTGGAAGTGGTAGAAATAGATGGGAAGTTTGGGAGGAGTGAGATCCTCACCTTGAAAAACAGAGAAGGAGAAACGACTAGGGTATGGGCCTACAGTAATCTGAACAAAGAGAAGGAGCCTTCGTGAGAAGTACAGGCTTCAAAGTCAGCAGAAAAGACCAAGCTGGAGTGCTTCTTTCACGACCTTGTGAGAAAATAAGTAAAAAAAATAAAAGAATAATAATAATGGGTGGGTTCGAACAAATTTCCCGATCCGGCAAAAATGTCGAACCGGGAAATTGTTTTGTTATGCATGACACGGAGCACATTATGAAGTGAGAAGGAATGAAACACACCGTGAAACGATGTGTGCAGTGAAGCGAACGGAATTATGTGTGATGTTTTTACGGCGCATACGCATTAAGGTCCTCAATAAAAGTGGTGGAAGGTTGTCGGAGCTGATCTTTCTCATTGTAGTAGTTTTTGAGGCAGGTAACGATTTCCCAAAACTCAGCATCATTGATCTGTTCATCATCAGCCAAAGCAGTACTGATCTATTGTTCGACCAAGGATTTTGTGGACTGTACCAATCGCTAGGTGTCACGGTGTTTCTTTTTCTTTTTGGTTACACGCCTTGAGATAAGTGTGAGTACCATCACGGCATTGGTACTCAAGGGATCATAGTGGAAGGGAGGCTATAATACCTATACCGGTCAAAGCTGAACCCATGGTGCAGCTGGTCAACATCTAACTGGTTACGGAACACACACCTGTACTTTTTCGAGTCGTTTGTTGATTTTGAAGGTAGGTTGATACTTATGAATATCCACGTCTTCTATACATTCAACTTTGGTTCATTTATTTATAGGAGCATACGGAGGAGGGGAATGTTTTTGATGGGCTGTTAGCACCTAGGACCAGACTGGCTCCCTCGTGGAATTGCTGACAACGCTTCATGTACCACACCAACCACGTTTCAGGTACAATCCAGACCCTAAGGCCTTGTTGACGGCTACACAACCAAGACCGCTCAAAGCTCAAACACCCAAGGCAGGTAGAATGGTATTAGCTACCATGGGAAGTGCCCTCATTGCCAGCCCTGCCAACATGGGTAGAAATCTACCTACTTTTTGCATGTTTTTCTTCATTTGGGCTCCAGATTTATACTACCAGTACCTTTCTGGAGAAGCTTGGTAATCTTTTGAACCTGCCGAGAGGTGAGCCACATCTTGTGTTCCCATTGCATGTTTGCATGGGACAAACGAATGGAGACCGGGCAACCTTTCTTGGCAGCCCGTTGTAGTTTATCAGCTAGACCTTTTGTCAAGTTCAAACCCTGTTCGTGATAAGTCATTTATTTATACCTCACGCAAATGATAGCGAATGGTGAGATTTTCACCCCTGAAATCGATGGGCCTACCATCTTGATCGGTGAGATACGTTTGCATGCGGCAAGTTTACTAGATTCTTAGTGGTTTGAATGATCTTCATACCAGGACCGTCTGCGGGAAGGAAGCTGTAGATGGTAGACTGATGTGTACCATTCAAATAACTTCAATGGATGATATCACTATTCACCAGAATGTTGTTGATACTGATGATATTTACAATGTGTTCCCCTTCTGTATAGCCGTCTGTATAGACTCTATCAAAGGTGTACATTTGCCGCTCGAATTCCAAGACGGTGTTGATGCTATTTGCAACGTTGAAATCTACTTCGTAGTTCCTGGCGAGAGTTAGTGCTGCTGTTAGGGTTGCTCGATTGGTACCGATAATGACCTTAGCTTTGTGTTTGTTGAGCCGTTGCTGCCGCTGGATCTCATTGTTGATGTCTTCGGTGTCATAGGAACCTGTGCTTAGTGCGATGGGAAACCAGTTGGTACCATCATCGGGGGAGTAGCGGACGTAAATGTTACCTGTATGAATGTTGGGGATGGAAATATAGGTTTCCAGGTTTACAAATGCCATCTCGTAGGTTTTGGATTCCTTGAGTTGCAGTTAGAGGGTGGGGGTTGAACCGGGTAAGGATTCAGCTATCGGTTCAATAGACGATGAAGGAAAACCCATGCTTGAGGTCGGTGTTATCAACAATTTGCTGCAACAATGTGTTATTCATTTATTTATGGTAGAACATTGTCACATATTTTTGTTTCCACTCTTCGATACCACCATAGTAACCTTGAGCTGTTTTCCGGCCTTCACCACGATTGAAAAGACTTTGATGGGAGACTGGCAAAGAGCAGTTGTAAGTGAATTTTATCCATTTTTCTACTTTTAATACACGACGTTCATCTTCTGACCATCGGATTCAAACTGCAGGATTCTGTCGGAAATGACAAGTGCAAACGTTTCGGTGTTGACTGGAACATTGGGAGCAAATTCTGCTCGGATCTGAATATCCACCGTGGATTGAGACGCACATACTAATGGCTCACATCAATCACAAACAAGAAGTCGATAAAATCGGAGGTATTGATATGATCATTACTGAGGAGAGCGTCCATATTATAGAATTTCTTTCTGAAGTCGGAGGCCTCCTTAAATACTCTGGTGATCCTATTTTCGTTAAAAGCTGCATTATAGTTGACTGCTGGATAACGTTCAACGTTTTTGAGGGTGACATGGATATTTCGCAATCGACAGTGACCGAACACGGAAGCATTATGGGTTTGGTCACCACTTTTGTCGGTTTGGAAGGCAACGATGATATATCTAGGCTTTTCGCGACTACTCTTGGCAGCTAGGCGCCAGTTAAACTGTGAGGCTTGGGGAACGGCTATGGAATCGCACTGTCTCATGCGAAATCCACAGTGGATCTATTTACTCTGGATGGTTTTCGTCTGAGGGGGTGATGTGAGTGACAAACCAAGATAGTTTACTCATGACGATCTTTGCCACATCGTTGACGGCAGCTGCTCTCAGAATGGCATTGGCATCTGAATCGCGAACGAGTGAGAGTTCGTGCCTGAACCCGTACACAGTTTTGTTGTAATCATCTGCGAATTCAAAAATATGTTTCAGGGGGATGGCAAACGAAAACGATCCTTTGTTGGTGGACTTGGTGATAATGTTTCCATGGCGGGCTGCAAATCCTGTGTTCTCAGTCTCGGCATCGGTGGAAGAATCCTTATACCCAGTGGGATTTCCAGTGACACTAGAACAATAGAAAAGTCACTCTTCTTATGAAAGAGATAGAAAAGGTCTAAGAACAGGAGAGACAATTTACGCATAAAACCCGATATGCATAGGGATGAATATCTCTTAAAACACAAAACCATTATATAACTTTTATACAACCACTATAAATAAAGTATATGTTAAAGCTAAATGTGTTAATATATGATTTTTTAATTGCCAAACATGCTGTTAATTGAACAACCTATTGTTCAACATAGGGGTGTGTAAAAAACTGCCAGATTTGACTGCATATTTTTCTTTTTTTTTGAAAAAAATATATATCAAACCTTAATAATGCAGCTTTCTGGGTATCCAATTTTTAACGTGTTCCGAAATGTAGTTTCGTCACAAGAATTTTTCAAAGTTGTGTCATTTTGTCTATATGAATGTCGGTAAATTCGTATGATCGAGCTCACCGACAAGTATATCGTTGGGACAACTCGATATAATGTAATCAATATACGTGAAAGATTACCTAATGTGAAGTTTATCAAAATCATCATAACATAATTGATCAACACATTATGTTTGAACAACATGAGTCCTACAATATAAGATTTAAAGGTGCATATCATTTACATTCAACGTTTTTATTGGATTTTTTTTTACTACAATGTAACCTCGAGGTTCAACGTTGATAGTAAAAAAAATCCCCGAAATTTTTTGAATGATATTGTAAATGATATGAACCTTCGAATTCTTATAACATCGGAATAGAAAATATGTGATCCGAATTAACCATGCACGTGTGCTACAGAAGATTATGAACTTTTATGATGTACAGGGGGTAAGGGTTTTTCTTAAACAATATTATGATCCCAAATTTGATGAATTTTGTTGGCAATACTTTAATATACACACTACATATAGCAAAGTATATATTAAATCTCAATGTATTATAATTAGGAAAAATGTTTGACTCGGTAAAACAAAATCTTCCCCCTCCCCCCGTATTGCATGTAATGGTTTAAACCTAAAGGATTCGCACTAACTGCCTAAAGGGGGTCCGCTCCAGTCTTGAATCAGTGATTTTGTTTATCATAAACAAAATATTGTCTCACACTGAAAGGGTCAGTCGGGCAACATGCACAGCCCGGATTGTCAAAACAACTAAGATTTACAAAAACGATTACAAACAAAAACCATCAGTTGGACAATCTTACTGGAATCTGATTATCTCTACTGATAAATAATGCAACACTAATGACACATTTAAGTTTTGGAATGATTTTATTCACAAAGAATGTTTCTCATTGGTATACATTTCTATGCTCTTGTCTTTTCAGAGTTTATATTGGAAATTAAAAATTGCTGCATGAAAGACACTAGCTCCACATTCCTATGCATATGATTTTATATGTACGAGAATCATTCCATAAAATATCCGTTTGATGTCCTTTCAATGCATGACACTGTCTAGTGGTTTTTCTGCCACAATTACAAGGAAAACCTGGCTAAACTTGTGCTAAATCAAACACTTGAATCTTACATCGCTATTGATGTTAAGCAATTATTTAAAGGGCCATCCGGAACTGTTGGGTTTTATGACAGTCTTCCTTCCATACACACCATCGCTGCAAAATAATTTGAACATTCAATTAGATGATTATAATATTATTTGGCAATCCAAAGAGAACCTGAAAACATCAGACCACAATAAACAGAGACCCCCAAAAAAGCCAATTTTACTTTACAATGAAATTGAAAAAGTAGTTAGTTACATGTCAAATCATCTTTTGGCTGTCGACAAAAAATAAATAAAATCTAAATTTCGTAGCATTTTACCACCCCCCCCCCTTTTTTTAACTGAATTTGTTCAAGGTATGGTGGTTTTACCCCTTTTCAGATTTCAGTATGTCATGTTGTATATCTTTTATAAATTAGATGAATTTCTAGCAAGTTTCTACGATATTCTTTATCATTTGACAAAATACTATGCATTTGAATTAAATTGTTTACTATTTGAAAAAGCGCGCCTTCTTTTACTTTAATCTACTTCCCTTTATTTCACATAGCAACAAATATTAAAAACTGTCACATTTGACTGCATATCAATTTTTTTTCCCAAAAAAAATATATGTCAAGCAGCATAATTAACTTTACAAATTGGTAGAAAATCAAGATGTTCCGACTATAGGTTAGTATTAAAAAAAAATAATGAAAGGTTGGCATGATTCCAGGTTTGAACCCTGACGACACTTAAAATCGAAAATTCACTTATTTACCTATTATATGAAGATACGATGATGTGATAAACTTATCAATTAATAATTTACCTGGTGCATTATCATATTCACATTACGTTGACACGTCTCAGTTCGTCTGTGTTAGCTCATTTCAAGCTCGTAAACAATGTACACCATTTTCCGCTGTTCTTTACCGATTACCTCTAGTCAGAAGAGCCCACTGTTTACAGGGGCGATAATATTTTGTCACCGGTTCACGCACTGTACCACAGTTGGTTGAGACCTTGAGACCATACGTCCAGCAAATTAAAACTGACGATTGTGTCAAACAGTTCCCCGTAGGCGTACTTTCGAACGTAACCTTTATTGATTTGCCTCTTGCTGAGCTTCAACCACAGACTTGAACAGCTTGAAAAGATCTCGGCTAAGTCCGATCTTGTCGATGCTGCATATTACTTGCTTGAATCTTCTGCTTGGTGTCTCTCAACTCTCAATAATCTTGATAAACGTCATTTATTTATAGGATCCAACGCTGTTGAACGTCACTAAGCGTTGGTTGGAACGCCCCTAAGCGTTGGTTCGAACGCCCCTAAGCCTTGGTGCGAACGCCCCTAAGCGTTGGTGTGAACGCTCCTAAGCGTTGGTGTGAACGCCCCGAAGTGATAAATTGCACATGAAGGTATTACACAGCTGATACGTATCCATTTTCTTCCAAAGATTTAAGTGTCTGAGGCATAGGTTTTTACGCGGTTGGCATAGGTATGTGCACTGGTGGCATCGAATCGTCTTGGCAGGACTTTTGGGTTGAGGAAAGCGCTCCATCTTACCATACTGGCGGCCAGAGCTCTATGGGTCGAAATCATCTCCATCGCTATTGATCGGGCGGGGGTTGTGCGACAGCATTTCCTACATATATTCCTCTGTTTGACTGGATCCCACTCAAAATTGCATTTGCAAGGCCATTCGAACTTGCAGGGCTGGTGTTCCTCTGTGTCCAGGTATTCTTCAAACTCCAGTTTCAGGAAGAAACTTTGAACTGATCCATTCTTTACCTGAAACCTCATAGAACTCATCTAATTTGCATCGGTATTTCCCTGCTTACTTGTGGCTCGTGAGATTAATGGTTACAAATCGATAGGGTTGGGACCAGCAATGCTTACAAAGAGTGTCAGATTGTTCCTTCGTAAGATCGTTACAGTGATCGCGCCGGATAAGGCCGAGATTCTTTGCATGTTGCTGAAAGAGGAACTTTTCTTGGCTCGATTGTCGGGGCAGTTTAAAGTAGTTCTGACACAGGTAGAAACAATCGACGTTGTTGTGGCGACAGCGCACTTAGTATTTTCACACGTGTTCTGTTTGCTCAGCATCAAGTCATCGAACATCATGAGTTTCTTGCGTCTGTGGTCGTGTTCCCGGGGTCTGGTACATCGCATTCTTGCTCGAAGAAAAAGTGTCGATACCACTCGGGTGTCGTGGTGGTGGTGTAGCGGAGACGCATATTTGTATAATTATCTTGACGTATTTGCAGGAAATTTCAAACCAAATATTTTTCAAAATATACCGAGATTACTTACTTTGTGTCCTGTCAATTTCTCGTTTCATTCTTATGAAAATTAGTTTACACGGACATTGATTGTCCCTTTGAAATACTTTTTAAATAACTTATTAGGCATAATTCACTGTATTTTCATGAAATTATTTAGAATTTCTTCTCGTGTGTAAATGGCTGCTAGTTAGAGAGGTTTCGAATGCAGTATCTCGGAATTTTACATAGGCTATGCTTGATTCGACTTCTTCTAGGAGTACGCCATTTTACATTTAAATACCAAATTAAGAAAAAGTAAATGTAATTGGTTTGATTTCTGAACTTAAATCCTATTGGATACTATTATGTTACTGAATTTAGGTGCTCTGGCACTATATATACAAATGTTTTGTCCATTAACATTGCTTACTCATCAAGAGAGCCACAGTCTACTAAAGAGACTTACAAGGTAGGTGCATTTTAATTATTGTAGCCCAAACTGTTTTGAACAGTCCACTGCTCTTAGTGCAAGGGAGATAATGTTGACCCATTTACCTATTTTTTTTACCTTTTTGGCTTCGCCACACCACGGAAAATAAAAACTTGTTCATTTAAAATGTAGACTATATTTTAAAGATAGAAAACTTTACAATTAAATAAGGGTTAACAGAAGAATTTTGCAAATATATCTTGGGTGAATTTAATGATGGGACGACACCAAAAATTCAATGAAGGATAAAAAACTTAATTCAAATAGATGGGGGATGGGGATCAGAATTGCTGTTTTATTGACATCGATTTTATACATATCCTTATTGGTCAACCAATTATTCCCAAATTAAGTTAAAAGGGGGAGTTAGGGGGGGGGGGGGGGGGGGGGGTCAGTGAAAAAAAATATATGTATTAAGTTTTTTATCCTTTTTATCCTACATTGAACTGTTGATGTCGTCCTTAAGGGAATAATTTATTGTGAATATTGTATGTTGTCTTGTGTAAATATACTTGCATATGTTTTAGTGTCAATTAAGATATGAAAACTTTATCGTCTCTCTCGATTTAAGAAACAGAGACTCAGGTCCTAGAACCCAGAAGTAGTTATTGTATGTGGTCTTGGTAGCTTTCATAGTTTAATAACTTGGTTTGACTTCGAATCTGAACTATTTTATTGGTATATTGTCTTTATTCTATTTATTTTATTAGATATTCAAATCCTGCAGCATTCGCCAAAGAGATGCACGCTTTCTTGCATGAGATCCATACTTATCCATTTGTTTATAGAGTTAGAAGTTTGCATCTTTCGGTGATTTTCTAGTCGCCAACACTTTCAACATGAATAGGCCAACGTGGCCACACACCACCGAGCCTCGCTACAGTAATTCATCGGTGCCATATCGAATTGCAGGCTGTAAGTAGTTCACCATCTCTACAGGCGGTGGCAATCCATAAAAGTTGAAGTAATACTTCACCGGTTCAGGTTTATACTAGCAAGTCCAATGCGTTCCAGGACCCTCCCAGCTATCGTGATTCAAAATTCAACATTCAATGCGGCGCGGACTGGTGGTAGGGTATCTCGCATAAACACCCCTCTGAAACTTGGGATTCCTAGGGCTGTGACGGCTCTCTCCAATTCCTTATTCGACTGAGGTTTGTGGGGAAAAACTACATTGTGCACACGGATCATTTATTTAAGATGGTTCAATCGAATGATCATATGAACCTTCTTTGGTACTTCTCCTGCTGAAAGGTACTGTTTGAGGTTTCGGACGTTCAAAATACGTTTGCACCATATACCTTCCTGTGTTAAACCTTGCTGAATCATTTCTCGCATTTCCGTCTGGTGGGGAGGTGAAATGGCTAGGGTAATTTCTAGCATATCCTTATTACGAGCATCGATGCGTTCCATTTCGTCCAACCATTTTTGTTTCTGATATTCGAAGGCCTTTGCTTTTCGTTCCAGAAATTTCATTCTTTTCTGCGTTTTTACTATACTTTATTTATAGCCGAATAATTATGATCTGCTGGATATTCTAACATTTCGTCAATCTATTCTGGATCTGCCAATTCAAACCCTCTTGTGGGTAGGGGTTGTGCCATAGCCCACCCATATAAATTGTTTGCATCTAGGTAGGTTATAAACTTGGTTGGCTGCGATGGATCGTAACTGCTCATATATGGATTATTGGCCTTTCTGAGTTGGTGAGATATCTCCCCTAGTCGCATTTTCAAACATCAAATATCAACAGCATATCAGGATCGGTCAGAAGTTCCAGTCGGACCCTCGTGTATTTTAGCATCGCTTCGTAGGATAGTCCTGTGGTGTGAAATAGTGTGCCGGATCGAGCTTGTGAGTTTTCATACAGTTATCCCTGAAATTCTCAAAAATATCTTTTAGTAAGGCCACATCACTTTCTAAGTAAAAATTGTTATAATCTCGCATCGTCCGGCAACCGAATTCCTTGAACACCAGCTGGGCGTGGGTGTGTTCACCGCTCAGTTTGTTGAAAACGACTCTTTTGGTGGTAGCCGTGTTTCCTCCAGCTTAGTGGGGCTATCTATATAATCGTAGGGACATACTCCCTTCCTAATCATCAGTTCGGTGTGATCACCGGAACACTTCTGCGTTGCCTTGAATTTATCCTTGGTCAGATTCTTTGCCAAGTTTTCGATGGAGGAGAGTAGGAATCGCATGGAGTCAATAAACCTTATCTCGATATCTTCAACCTTCTTGGAGAAGCTAATATATTTTTCATCTTTGTTGGGGATACCGTTAATCTTTCCTTCCCCGAATCATTATTCTCTCACAAATAAATAGGCGCCGTACTCACTCAAATTATGGAATACAATGGGGACGAATTAAAGCAGCTGGAACGCTAAATTACACTCATTGTGTGTTTTCTTCACACCATTGAAGCCAAAAACGTTGATATATAAGTCTGAATTTTGACGCTCAAATTCATCAATGGCATTAAGCGATACTGGGGACTCAATCCCATCAACGTTAAGCTCATTATTCCACTTCTTATATTAGTTCAGTCGGTAGGCGTGATTTTTATCCACCTCATTTTCATGTAGGGCTGACAGCAACGCCCACTGAAAGCAACGATTATCTTCATTCCTAACATTTACGATTGCCTTCTTTTTGGCCAGTTCTGATGGGTTGGTATGAATGAGCTGCCGGCAAGAGGTTTAAACTGGTTCAAGTGGATTTCTAGCTGATCGATCTTTCATCCACTACCATCGTGCATATACTTGGCCATATTTTCCTTCACCTTCTCTGCCACGAGGGAAATCTCAAAATCAAGGTCTGATGATTGGGTGATCGTAACCTGATATGATCTGAAGGTGGGATGGGATATACAGGGATATTTCCTCCGGTTACAGGGTTTGATTTCACTAATTCTACAGTTAAAACTATAATATAGGAAGAGGATACCCCAGGTGTATTTTTCAACTGGAATGTCTCTTGTAAAAATGAGAATAAATATATTTATTGCATATCGGTTAAGAATTAGCTTTCCTTATTGGATATCAAGAGGCTAAATGACATTCTTTATTCTTCAGTTAATAAATCCATCGGTCGTTAACAGAAATAAACGGACCAGAAAACCGGTTGTTTAAGAATTTTAACATGTTTATAGTTTTAGAGTGATGTCAACTAATATTGAAGTTGTTGAATTGTAAACCTTATATTTTAGTTAATCATTAAATTGTTGAACACTTTATTTTGTATTCATATACTAAAAATTGCACTTATAGGAATGGTAGTGACTTATAGTTATCACTTAGACTGATCTTCACTCTTCCCTATAGAAACCGTACAATAAGTTTGCTTTGGTCAAATTGAATTTATGAGTTTTTTTAAAAAACATTGTTCCTAAATGAAATAATCGGCTCAGTCATTATCGCTATCTTAGTGAATACTACTGTCCGGTGGGCAGTCCATAAATCACGATAACGACCAGTTTTACAATCACTTCTATAAAAATAATATGAATTATACAGTAATTTTAAAGGTATGGTACATTACAAACAAATAATAAATAACTATGCTCTATACAAGATGATGTCTAAAAATAAATAAAATAGAATATTTTGTCAATTTAGGTCCTCAATGCTCTTTAACTTTGTACTTGTTCGGCTTTATAACTATTTTGATTTGAGCATCACTGATGAGTGTTATGTAGACGAAACGCACGTCTGGTGTACTGAATTATAATCCTTGTACCTTTGATAATTATTACATAACAAACAAGAATGTGTTCAAAGTACACGGATGCCCCACTCGCACTATCATTTTCCATGTTCAATGGACCGTGAAATTGGGTCAAAAATATAATAAGGCATTAAAATTAGAAAGATAATATCATAGGGAACATGTGTACTAAGTTTCAAGTTGATTGGACTTCAACTTCATCAAAAACTACCTTGACCAAAAAAAACTTTAACCTGAAACTCGCACTTTCATTTTCTATGTTCAGTAGACCGTGAAATTGGGGTCAAAATTGGCGTTAATTTGGGTTGAAAATTAGAAAGATCATATCATAAGGAACATATGTACCAAGTTTCAAGTTGATTGGACTTTAACTTCATCAAAAACTAGCTTGACCAAAAACTTTAACCTGAAGCGGGACAGACGGACGGACGAACGAACGAACAGACGAACAGACGCACAGACCAGAAAACATAATGCCTCTCTACTATCGTAGGTGGGGCATAAAAAGTTTTTAAAACTTACAAAAACATCACAGCCATTATTGTAGTCAGTAATTCCAAGATCGTCAAAACTGCACGCACACACAATGTGTTGAACAGAGAACTGTTCTGTTTAGTTGCAAGTTGATGCAAACTATAATCTAGAGCCTGTGTAGCATACCTGTTATCTATAAATTCATGATAAACTACCTCGACCAAAAACTTTAACCTGAGAAAGAGCTGTTTCGCACAATCTCATTTTCATGTTCAATGAACCATGAAATGTGGACCAAAACCTAAATTTGTAGTAGTTTTTAGAAATTCACAATCATAATGACTATGTATGCAAAGTTACAAATGGATGCAACTATAACTTCATGATGAACAACCTCGACCAAAAACTTTAACCTGAGAAAGAGCTGTTTCACACAATCTCATTTTCATGTTCAATGAACCATGAAATGTGGACCAAAACCTAAATTTGTAGTAGTTTTTAGAAATTCCCAATCATAATGACTATGTATGCAAAGTTACAAATGGATGCAACTATAACTTCATGATAAACAACCTCGACCAAAAACTTTAACCTGAGAAAGAGCTGTTTCGCACAATCTCATTTTCATGTTCAATGAACCATGAAATGTGGACCAAAACCTAAATTTGTAGTAGTTTTTAGAAATTCCCAATCATAATGACTATGTATGCAAAGTTACAAATGGATGCAACTATAACTTCATGATAAACAACCTCGACCAAGAACTTTCATCTGGTGCAAGAAAATTGATACCGTTAATTTTATTACTATCACTGGGTCGATGCCTTTGCTGGTGGACTATTAGTCCCCGAGGGTATCACCAGCCCAGTAGCCAGTACTTCAGTACTGGCATGAAAATACGGATTTTTTTTTGTGTTATTAAAATTTGCTGTTACAAAATGATAGAAATTATTATAAATTAAGGAATGTATCTCCCTCATGCAAAGCTCTGATTCCTTTCACGGATTTGGCTATACTTTTTGGACCTTTTGGATTATAGCTCTTCATCTTTTATATAAGCTTTGGATTTCAAATATTTTCGCCACGAGCATCACTGAAGAGACATGTATTGTCGAAATGCGCATCTGGTGCAAGAAAATTGATACCGTTAATTTTATTAACCTGAGAAAGAGCTGTTTCACACAATCTCATTTTCATGTTCAATGAACCATGAAATGTGGACCAAAACCTAAATTTGTAGTAGTTTTTAGAAATTCCCAATCATAATGACTATGTATGCAAAGTTACAAATGGATGCAACTATAACTTCATGATAAACAACCTCGACCAAAAACTTTAACCTGAGAAAGAGCTGTTTCACACAATCTCATTTTCATGTTCAATGAACCATGAAATGTGGACCAAAACCTAAATTTGTAGTAGTTTTTAGAAATTCCCAATCATAATGACTATGTATGCAAAGTTACAAATGGATGCAACTATAACTTCATGATAAACAACCTCGACCAAAAACTTTAACCTGAGAAAGAGCTGTTTCACACAATCTCATTTTCATGTTCAATGAACCATGAAATGTGGACCAAAACCTAAATTTGTAGTAGTTTTTAGAAATTCCCAATTATAGTTACTATGTATGCAAAGTTACAAATGGATGCAACTATAACTTCATGATAAACAACCTCGACCAAAAACTTTAACCTGAGAAAGAGCTGTTTCACACAATCTCATTTTCATGTTCAATGAACCATGAAATGTGGACCAAAACCTAAATTTGTAGTAGTTTTTAGAAATTCCTAATCATAATGACTATGTATGCAAAGTTACAAATGGATGCAACTATAACTTCATGATAAACTACCTGGACCAAAAACTTTAACCTGACGGACGGACGACCGGAAGCACAGACGGACGGACGGACGAACGGAGGCACAGACCAGAAAACATAATGCCCCTACTACTATCGTAGGCGGGGCATAAAAAAGAACTACATCACAACAACATGTATATTTAGTTTTTGTTATATTTATAGCATAGTATTCCGAGTTAGACAAATAAACTTTCGAACGCGTAGCGTGAGAAGTTTATTTGGCTAACGAGGAAGGCGTTGCTATAAATGATTTGTGACATGAATGACACGCCCATGACAGTCCGTGCAGAAAAAAAATCACGTCTGGAGAGAAAATTTAACAAACCGCATGATTCTGAAGGAAGCGATGATGGCAGACGCATTCTCTCTACCCATAGAGTCTCTACCAGATTGGCTTGAAATTGAACATGAACATAGCGATGATTTCACAATTTTGATTCTCTCTCAGGTGTGTATTATTTTTTTTAAATTGAAATAGAATGATTTACGCTTATTGGCATGTAATTGTTGAGGCACGGACCCCCCTTTTTTGCCAAAATGTTAAAAAGAAATGTTTTAATTTTTCCATATGTACAATTTACTACAATATTAAACTTATACCAAGTATTAAAAAATCATAACCAGTCGATAACAATACATTTTCTACTATCTACACGGTCCCCAAGCGAAAATATTTGTTTTTACCTTGGGCTTCAAAAAGGGGGGCCATGTTCAAAATGCATGTGCTTTTAATCGGGAATCTAAATTTTTACTGTGATGTGATGTCATTTATATGCCCCATTATATTGGACCTTTATTTTTGGAAATATAATTATTTTATTCTCTTAAAACGATTTTTTACTGTTTTGCAGGTTCTTCAAGAAGTCGAGAAAGACATGTCGTTAGCCAACGCGTTCGTCAACAATAGAGGAGAATATTAGACTGTCGCAAATTCATTCAAATATGGAATTATTTTATAACATGAGTGTTTCTCAAGCTGTGGATTATTACCACTTGGAAACATTTGACCTAGGAGATTTACTTTAAGCTCTGCATCTGAACAAATTTCATTTCAATATGTTATGTTCAATTTTGGGGTTTTTATGTTCAAAAGTACAAGGAAAATTTGTATTTTTTTTCGGTTCTATCTTGAAATTGATGCGTAGACGTTACATTTTTTTGGTGGTCTGTCTGGCGGAGAAAACCTACACATATTTAAAGATTTGTATTTTTTTATAAGAATTCAAATAAAATTGACATTTGTGTGTGTGCTTTTTTTGTAGGCGTAATCTTTTCATAAGGAGGCGGAGCTTACTCATGCAATATTGGTTAAAGTGTTGTTGGTTATTTCATGGCAGTTTTCCCATTGAGTTATATAGGCCCATGTGACCTTTCATGCAATATTATTTGGTTGCTTCAATTTAGAGCATACATTTTGGTACATGCTTGTCGTCTCTGTGTTATTCCATAAAAAGATCAAAGGAAAAAAGAAGATTCATGTTACAAAGAATGCAAATCTTCTTTTATTTCTAAACAAGTACTTATAAATCTTGACACTAGCATATTAACATTTTCAGACTCACATGAAATCAATCAATCAAATAAATTGCTCATACTTTGAAATATAAGGGAAGCTTTTACATTGAATGCTTGCTTCATTATGAATAAAATTCCGTTCTTTTCCATATGTAAAACTTTCTAAATCAACATCAACACATCTTAAAGTATAAATAATATTAGAATATCAAGATGATTAGATACATTTGCGAGTGTTAAAACTTGTGAGTAGGGCTTGTTTCAACAATTTTTTCAACTACCAGATATATAAAAAATCTAAAATTTGATTGTTTCTTGTTCAATCATAAATAAAAGTGAAATAGTGAAATAACAGTCTATAACAATTCGTTTTAGCAGCAAGCATTGGTCAATTTTGTCAACAACTGATGATGAATTATTCACTTGCAAGAGAATAACGGTGACCCAGGGGCGGATTTGGGCGGGGGTGTGGCGGGCGTGCCATCCCCCTCAAATTTGCAAAGCATGGGTAGTCCTCACAGCTGGGACTCGGTTAGCAGATTAAAATTTTGTTAATCAATGTTTTTTTAATATTTTTTTTAATATTTCCTGTCTATTTGTATTACGTTATCAACATATTTGACGATGACATCGATATTTCTTTGTTTTCTAGAAATGTGTCGTCAAATACGTTAATAAAGTATTACAAATAGACAGGAAAAACTAAAAAAGATATAAAAAAAAACATTGATTAACCAAATTTTAATCTGCTAACCGAGTTCCTGTGGTTGTCCTCAGCTCAATAAAGTATCAGAACAGACGACGAAAACTAATGTCGTCGCATTGCATCGTGATTACTAATAAACTGACCTATAAATATATTATACTTCAAAGAAAGGTGTCAAACTTAACGCGGTACTTCGTTTGATCACAAATATCATAGGCTTTTAGCAGTTAAAGTAAAACAATTGTGACAGTGTACATTGTAGTTGCGGATTTTATAAACAATTTCTTTGATAATCGAAGTTCAAAATCTTCCCTACCTCACTTTTACACGAAGTAGGTGAAAGTGTCCTACCAGCGATTGGGTTGGTTATTTCATTATGGCACGGCCAAGAAAACAGTTCAGGTTGTTCAAGTGAAAGGTTATTTTGTTTCTCACTTGCAACCTGTTAAGTTTGCCGAAGCATGCATAAACGGTCAATGCCCCAACCTGTAGGATCCAATGAAAATAAACATATGTTCGTAAGGGTCTCATTCTTATTTTAGTTGTTTGCGGTAAAAACAAATGTATAAAAAAAGTTGGGCAACACCAAAAAATAATAAAAAGTTAATTATGAAAAGACAATTTAAAATCCCTGGCAAAAATAGATTTTTTTGTATTCAAAATCTGATATTGGTCAGGTGAGCTATTGTTGAGTCAATGAATAGAAGCTCACAGATATCTTGTTAATTATGGTGATTGTAGATTGTCAGGGTGGATTTATGCGATTTTAGCTTGCAACTTTAATTTCTCGCTAATTTTACCACAAAATATTTCTTGCCACGCTTTGCTTGGCAAGATATCTACAGTGCACCCTCTCTAGAAGAATATTTCAATAATTCCGATATGTTTACCTCCAAAAAATTTAGCTCGGCGAAAATTTTTAGTTTGCGACCCCCCTTAACCTAAAATCATGGATCCGCCCCGGCAACCTGATTGAATCTGTATACATTTGAACTTCAATTTGGAATCTTAGCTAGAGGTGGATATCGCATGCATTGTTCGTGTCAAGTTATTTTTAAAAGTGAAACCAATGTAAACGTTTACGGGAAACAAAGGTTAATCTTTGGATTGACTGATTTTAATCTATAATTCGTAATTCAACTGACCAAGAAAAATCCAAGTGCACTATTTAAGTATCTTATTTATATCTTTATTTCTGTTTATAACTCTTGTATGGTCATATGAGTTTTTCAGAGGTCAACTCTATAGTTAACTAGATGGCGTCTAAACTAAAATAGACAAGAAACATATCACCGACCCAATGCCTGTAATTTGTTAATTTTAAACTTTTTTTTTTTAATTTGAATATTTTGTTTATATTGTTATAAATCAAATATGAGAGTTTTAGTCAAAACGGTGAACATGCATTTGACAGCTAGTGCTCCTTTAAAAATAGAACAAGTAGTGTAAATATGCAATGGAGTACGACATAACTCTCCCTTAACAGCTAAATTACATTACTTTTTATTTACCCCGAGAATGTATTTGTAGAATTTTAAACTTAAGGTCTCGCAATCAAACTTACTTAGTTTTTTTCTCAATATCAATGGGGCTGTTTGTTTTACATTTTGAAAATAAATAAAAGTACCCCAAATTGCTGAGCCATATGTTAATATTTGCCTTATTGTGTGGTCAAAATTATGAAAACAACTATCAATTTGTGGGATGTTTTCATCATGCACGTAGTTTTTGAGGAGGAGATTTCTAACTACTCCAAAGCGCCTATTAAACGTAAAAAAATTGTTACTAGTATCTTACCTGGAATTTTTATTACACAATCTTTGTTTCCTCTCTTTTATTTTATTTTTTATATGGGATAAATATTCCTCCTTTCGTTCCTCCGTTTGTGATTCCTGTAATAATGTAAAATCAAAGTAATCTTATTTCTACTGATATAGCATAAAGGAGCTTCATCTTTAATTCCAAAAAAAAGCTTGTCTTGTGATCTCGATTTTTTTATAAAAGAGAGGCGGAAGATACCGATGTGATTTTCTTAAGATGAAAAAAAAAATGACAAAGCCAGGGTTCGAAGTGGTGAAGTTTAAATCATCCCTTCGTAAACTTTGCGGATGCTATTGCGAGTTGGTTTCACAGATGTTGGTGGATGTGTTCCAAATGTCGTAACTACAATACTACCCACTTTTTCGCGAATTTTACCTGCCAAATTTGACTTATTACCGAGTTTGTAATCATATGAGTATCACGACGAGTGTCATATGTGGAGCAAAATCTGCTTCTCTGTGTGAGTACCTGAGATAACCACAAGTGTTTGATAGGGTTCTTGTTGCTCAGTTTTTAGTTTTTCTATGTTATGTTTGTGTACTTTTGTTCGTCTGTTGGTCTTCTTTAGCCATGGCGTTGTCAATTTATGTGCGACTTTGAATGCCCCTTTGGTTATTGTTCGCTTCTTTTTTAAGTGTAGTAGTTTACACATGTTGCTAGTCTATATGCATATGTTATATGTACTCTTCTCTATACTTTTGCATCTAGTTAATGAAAATTAATGTTACAATATGTGTTGCTAATTAGAAGTTAAATCTTGTAATAGAATCGTTTTGGTAGCCTGTATTAATGAAGATAAAATCCTGTCTACATGAAACATTCACTCAAATTCAGTGGAATCTAAATTTCCCACACATTTTCCCAGTAGACCCTTTGTGTAAAACCTCTTACTATATAACTGTTTCTGAAAGGGTGCAATGCTTTACTCTATACAGTTAACATTTATTTTCTTGCTGTATTGAAGACCCATTGTTAGCCTCCTGCTGTGTTTCTGCCATTAGGGCTTGGTTGATGTCTCTTTGACACATTCCCCAATTTCATTCTCAAGTTTATCTAATTCACCGACTTTTGTGGAATTATGAATCAACTCCTTTTATTCATATACATACATGCATGAACATTTATTAATAATACTAGTATCTTACCTCGTTTAATTCATCTGTTGTTTTAACTGCAAAATACAATAAATTTTGATACAATCTATATTTGAAGAAATCCTGTCCTACAATAGAAATTAATTCCTATTATGGATTAATATGCTGTCGATCGTGGTAAAATATTTAGCATAAAGGGCAACCCGTGGTAAAATCAATACAAATTCAAGCAAATATGGATTATTTCTTAATTTGCGTGTAGGAAGAGATACGTTTGACAGTGAAGTAACCAGTAAGGAGTCAGTTGAATCGGACAAAAATCCGACGAAGACTTAACTAATTTTTGTTTCCTTGTTCAAAACTTACATGAACGGCAAGTTGGCTGGTATCGAGAGAAACATTGACGACAAAACTCACAGTCTTGCTAAGAAGGTAAAAAAGATTGAGACCACATTCCGTTTCGAAGGTAACCAGATACAATTTAAATTGAATTCTGACATATTAGACAAAAATGAAAGAGCCGTTGAGCATATCGATAGTGAAAGTCACACTAGACGTTTGTAGCTTCTTATTCAAGAGGCGATTTAATCACTTAACAGTTGGAGGGTGACTGGAACAAGGTTCAAGAGTATCTTTCAGGTGATGTCGTCAGTAATTCAGAGGATGAAAAAGTATTAGAGCGGCAGATTGTCGAGCAGTCATGATGGTCAAGTCTTCAAAGACGGAGAAAAAACAAAAAAAAGTACTTAGAAATAGTACGGTTACAATACATACAGACATGTACAGAAAGGCAGTAAGTCCGAGGAAAACTCAAAACGAAAGTCCCTAAGCAAATAGCAAAATCAAAGGATAACACACATCAAACGAATGGACAACAACTGTCATATTCCTAACTTGTTACGGGCATTTTAAAATGTAGAAAATCAATTCGCAAGTGAACTGTTAGTACTTTAGCCTATATTTTCAACAGCTCATGCAGACAGTCAAACATTTTAGTTCAGTTGAAACACCTTTCAACTGTATAAAGTGGTCATACAAGTTGGTATATTTCGTTGATCCTTGCGATTCTGATTTAGTACATGTCGAAATATACTATTATATTACAAGATTGATCGTTTATATAAATATACATTGTTAATTTCTATTGTTTAACCCAAGCGTACATTTTAGATAAATAAATTGAATGAAAACTACGGTTCCTAATTTGTGCATTGGAATTAAAAATTCGATATGCATCATTACTTTCTTTTGTTTACAACTCTGTCTTGTATATTGTTCTGGTCGTACTATTTCAAATATTCAATTTCATGACTGTATCATGTGTATCCATAAGTTTACCATAGTACTATCATATGGTTGGGTTAAAAATTAATGGTAAACCCTTAGGCTAGTTTTTACTGTTTTAATGTTTAATCTTACCGTTTTAATTTCTTGACATAACTGCACGACTCGATTCTCAATTATATGTGTTAAGATAATCGTTGCAAAGAATCCTGCTCAAACTTTAGTGAAAGACGGGGTTAATCTTGCTTTGTTGCGAGAGTTTATATTCTTTGTTGAAGGCAATTGAAAGTGACCTGCAATACAAGTTCCATTCAACTGAGTTTAGTTATTATATGTCTTGTGTTTCTGTCTCTGCCCTAGGTTTTCTATATGAGTTTATTGGCACGAGAAACTTCATGTGAGCTTGACCTTTGCCCTCAATGTAAAACTTGTATATTTTGTTTGAATTAAATGGAAAATTAACTGTATGATTGGCATTCGTACCACATCTTCTAAGATATATTAGATACATAAGATATATTGTTAGTATAGTGTACCACAATGACCCTTTTATCAAAATCCTTTTTTTTCACAAGAATCTCTTGACCAGACTATGACTTTTTGACTCTTGACCTTTGCATATTGGATGTGTCTCTTGGTATGATTACCTTGACGTCAAGTCAGGAGTCTCTGGTTTTTGTTAGTCTTGTATATTTTTAATTGTAAGTTGATTTTATAATTTGAAGTTTGAACTGGTACACAATTTTGTTAAGAGTCCGCCTTTGGAAGAGGGATTTTCTCGCTTTGTTGAAGATATAAAAAAGAAGATGTGGTATGGTTGCCAATGAGACAACTATCCACAAAAGACCAAAATGACACAGACTTTAACAACTATAGGTCACCGTACGGCCTTCAACAATGAGCAAAGCCCATACCGCATAGTCAGCTATGAGGACTCATAAATGGCCTTTGACTGTTTTCTGCTCTTTTGACATTGTTACTGTCTCTTTTACACATTCCACATTTCCATTCTCAATTTTTAAGAATGTTTGGTTCAAATGAAACTAAATCCTTTAATTTCCGTGAATATCAAGTAAGAAAATTTACTGCTTCAGTAGCATCATGTTCTGCCAGCTGTGATAGATAATGCAAAATGTTTCAATCATTTTACCTTAGATTTCATTTCATGGACATGTAGGTATGGATAGTCTGCTTTTACATCATAAAAATTCACACAGAAGGTATACGCATTTCAATAAACTGAACTCAATGCTAAGAACCATTAAAGTACACTTAGACAGAGAGCTCAATCTAGGGAAACACTTTGTTAAGTTGGTCACATTTAACTTGATATCACTGTCTGTTACCAAACTGCACCGTGATCCTGAAAAAAAATGTGCAAGTTCAGTTTATTTAAAAAAGAATTCAATGGAAGAAAATAAGCTGATTACTGAAATAAATGTAGAATATGTCTATTAATCACAGATGCCCCTGCTTGTGAAAAAAATGAGTAAACTTCCACATATAGATGCAGGATTCGCGTAATTTTGACCGTTTTGTGACCATAAGCATTGTGAATAAGTTTCAAAACATTTGGCTGAGGCAAATTAAAGTTAAAGAACGGAAACAATAGATTTAGCAGTTTTCCTATCTCAAGGCTCCGGGTTGACATTTGTATCATTTGGTACTCGTACCACAACTTTTTACATCTAAAAAAACATGAACAGTGACGCCATCGTGACCCAATATTGAGCTTCACAGATCTGTGTTATGGGGTAATGTGAATCGCGTATAAGATTCATAACATTTGATTGAGTCAGACTTTTTTAAAACAAAGGAAACGAAAGAGTCAGCACTTTTTATATTTTTTAAAGGGACATGATAACTCTTGAACGGTAAAAGTGACACTTAAAAATTTCAAATTTGATTTTGTGTTGAGGTGGGGATCCCGCTTACATGTTCAACCCGTCTTATTCGGTATGTGTGTGCTTGTGGTAAGTCAGGAGCCTGTAATTCAATGAATGTCGTTTTTTTGTGTGTTACATACTTGTTTTTCGTTAATTTTTTGTACATAAATTTGTTCGTTTATTTTCTCGTTTGAATATTGTTTTACAATGTCATTTCAGTGCCTTTTATTGCTGACTATATGCGGTATTGACTTTGCTCATTGTTGAAAGCTGCATATGACCTATTGTTGGTAGTGTTTGTGTGATCTGGTCTTTTGTGAAGAGTTCTTATTGGCACTCATGCCACATACGGGGGAGGGTTGGGATCCCGCTAAAATTTTAACCCCGCCTTATTTTATATGCACGTGCCTATCTTGTTTTTCGTTTATTTTTTGTACATAACTTATACCGTTTGTTTTCTCGTTTGAATTGTTTTACATTGTCATGTCGGTGCCTTTAAAAGCTGACTTTGCGGTATGAACCTTGCCCATTGTTGAAGACCGTGTTGGTGACCTAGGCTACATTGTATAATTGTTAATTTCGGTGTCATTTAGTCTCTTGTGGAGAGTTCTCATTGGCACTCATGCATCAGCTCCTTTTATATATTGTGTTAGGTTTTGAAGTATTTGATTGAGGCAAACTAAAGTAAGAAGAGCAGAACCCGTTTTTATGGGACATTCGGGACAGACGGACTAGTGTAACTCTTTATGTTCCTAAATCATGGCGCCAACACAGAAGTTCTTACTATTGTGCTGGTGATACACATCCCACTAGCATTGTCATTAACACATGTACAATCAATTTTATTATAAAAATAATATTCAATCTTAATCTTGATTTCTTTATTTTTGGCCGAATGATTATATACATGCCCTTCACAACGACTGAATGAGTATCAAATTTAACAAATTTATTGTACATAATTATACATTTTATTATATTTATAACTTTTTTTCCAACTAATTAAAGCTTACCAACTTATTGATCATAACTTTCCTTTATATGTCTTTTAACATTCTGTTTTGAACAAAAAGATTTCTAACATATACTTCACATGTATTTCTTTCAAATCTGACATTATTAAAAATCCATTAAATAAAATTCAGTCGAACTTGATAATAAATGTGCAATCAAATATATATGCAAGTCGTCAACTGGTCAAGTGGCTAGATGCACATATCGTTAGCCATATACACAACATGTCCAAATTGGGTGGTTTTAAAACTTCTAGCATAGGTGGATCCAGGGGGCGCCCCCCCAAACCCTTTGTGGGGGAAATTTGGTTGATGATATAGGGAATCATTGAAGCATGACTGAAACGGGCCCCCCTTAGGAAAAGTTCTGGATCCGCCACTGACTAGACATATTTATGTAAATAAGGGATGAGTAAAGGGAAAAAAAAAGAAAACAAAATGACTGAATTAAATAAAAGGATGTTCGATATACTGTATACTTCGGTTTGTTTTAAAAATCTATACGATGCTTTATTTTTATCTAGTTTCCTTATCAAAATAATTAAAATGAGAAGATAAATACCTTATAGCTTCCTTTACCGTCGATGCTAAAATGTTTAATGTTATAAACTAATTTTAGCGTCTTTGACCTACTTTACCTTTTTATTCGGAGACTTGCGGTTATCTTCTGTTATGTTCAACGGGAACATTAGAATAGAACCCAGATGGAACCAAGAAGTTGGGTTGCCTTAACCAAACAACCCGGATGTTGAACCAGTTACCATGGTTTCGAACCAAAGAACCAAGGTTCAGAACCAGAAAACCCAGATGGAACCAAGGTTTAGAACCAGAGTGCCCGGATATAACCTAATTGCATTCGGAATTCTCATGACTTTTTATACCTTCAATGTATTTTCCAAATCATTTATTTATTTAGTATATTTATATATAATTTATTTATGTATTTCTCTGTCTTTGGTGATATTGCATTTTTTGTACTCTATTTCCATCATATGTTTTCATTGATAGCCAAACAACCAGGTCCAATCCATCACTTTTTATTAAAATGTTCTGTACTTAGTCAGGAATATGGCAGTTGTTAGCTAATAGTTCGTTTCTATGTATGTTGCTTGGTGTTTGTTTTTGTGTACTTTAGTGTTCAGTTGATTTGTTGTTTTCCTCTTATAGATGATATGTTTCTCTCGGTTATAGTTTGTAACCAGGATTTGTTTTCTCTCCATCGATTTATGACTTCTGAACAGCGGTATAGTACTGCCTTTATTTAGCTTGAGTAAAGTCGAGTCTTCAAAAAGGGTTGTGAATAGGCCTGTACAGAAGAAAGAACCAATAGATGCAACTATTATAAAAACTTTTGATTAGGGAGCTACTATTTGATTTTTAGGGGGGGGGGGGGGGGGGGGGGCTAGGATGAAAAATTGTGTCCTGCCTTTTTTTTATTTGTAATCTCTGTCCTGCCTTTTTATTTTTCAGTCTATTCGGTCCTGCCTTTTTTTTCTTAGCTTATCCTAACTGTTTTACAGCAATTGTCATCCTGCCTTTTGTTTTTTTTGCCAAGTTACTCATCCTGCCTTTTTTTTTTACTCAAAATCCTGTCCTGGTTTTTTTTCAAATTTCATCCTAGCCCTACCCCCCCCCCCCCCCTCCTAAAATTAAATGGTAGCTCCCGTAATAGACTTTGTAATCACAGGACATTTAGATATTTGCGATTATGTATAATTCGTAGGATTCTTAAAATATAGTGAACTGTTTTCAATTAAGACCAATATCCTGTCTTTCGAACCAGAATATTTAGAAATTGTCATATCTTGCAGCAAAACAGACTGCTACAGGAAAGACAAATGCGTTTTTTAGAACTGTAAGAACTTATATCCCATTTGATCCCGTAGCAATTTTGTTAGTTTACATAAAAGCAGGTGACATTGATTTAAATTTGTATATGTATATTTTCAGATCTATTGAATATGTTAAGAATTTTAAGTAATTTGCTTTAGGAAAAAGGAATGCAAAGTTGTCATATACAAGTACAAGTGAAAGAGAAATTGTTAAAACTGCTCTTTCTTTCAATGATCTAGATGCCAAATTATTTGGCCTCCATAGTTTTAGATTAGGCAGTGTTTCTGCAGCCGCAAATAATTGAATATCATACAGACTTTTTTTACGCGCTCGATCGTTTGAAACCCGAAAACGCTGTCGATGGATGGACACGTTACTGACAATCTTGATAAACATTTGCCTGTTTCTAGAAATCTCGGCATCTGACATGTTTTTTTTTAATTTTTTTGTATACTCGAAGATGATCCCCGCACTCTTAAATGGTGTTTGTCTGTATTAATACAGAACTTATTGCATTGCAAATATTTGAGACATACGTTTTTAGTTTTCGTGGTTGGTATTAGGGTAATTATTGTCAAAAATTAGAAGACAAGAGAGCACAAATGATTTATTTTCGGTTGAACAGAGTGAATTCAGAAAATAACTTTTTTTATCATGTTGGATTTTAAAGGTTTTGTTTTGCCTAAAAAAATCTTCGGAAGACCTTGTTGATAAATATTCAGTATCAACTAATACATGATGGTCTTGATGTATAGATTTTGCGTACTGACGTTATTTGTCATCTTAACAACGTGTAATACTGTTCTTTCATTTGTCTTTGTTCTATTATTAATATTACTTTTACTGTTTGAATTGTTTTCTGTGATATCCATTTGACGTGGCTCGGTACTTATACATCCCGTGTTTGTATTATCTTTTATTTTTGCTGGTGTGTTTTTAATATTCGACTTTTTGTGTTTCTTTGGTTCTTATAACTCTGTACTTTATAATATCCCGTCATTATATTATTCTTCTATTAAATGTCATGATTTATAGTTCTATTATAAATAAGAATATACGTTAAACGACAAACGACAAAATTATTCTAATTGAGTAGTGGTATTTACCATTTTTGGATTCTTAAAATTATATAGAACTTCTGGACAATTTGAAATCTCGGTCTATTTCTGAAATTAATTCTAACATACTTTTGGTGTTTTAACCCTGTATGCCAACATTTCCCATGTGAAATTATAAAATTGTTTTTGAGTAAACATTGAACGACAAAATTTCTTCCTATGTGACGTATAAATTTTCTGACGTCAGAAACGCAAAGCAATGAATGTTTTTTTTTTTAATTTTATAGATGCTTGTGTACTTTTTTGTAAAATTGTTTGTTTTAAGATTGAAACAAAGTGATGACTGCTGTACCCATATTTTGACTATTTTATTTATAATGTCTGTTTTGTTCACACATCGTGGTAAATATAACGAAATTTGATGACACTTTTGTAAAAGTGAGAGGTTAAGCGCTATAAAACCAGGTTCAATCCACCATTTTCTACATTTGAAAATACCTGTACCAAGTCAGGAATATGACAGGTGTTGTCCATACGTTTGACGTGTTTTGTCATTTGATTTTACCATGTGATTAGGGACTTTCCGATTGAATTTTACTCGGAGTTGAGTATATATGTGATTTTACTTTTTGCCTAAAATCTTGATTAATCTGTACACATTTTGGAATGAACATACCTTTATGGTCTTTTGACATTGTTTGTCCTAGTTCGCAGTTTCTATGTTTTCGACTTACAGGAATTCTTTCTATTCTTTTTCTATTATGATTTGACGTAGTCTGTTGCTGGTCTTTTCCTAAAGACTTCGATTTTTCGGAATGACCAGTAGAGTATTGTCCTTTGTCGTTATAGTACATCATTTCATCTGGGGGGGGGGGGAAAGAAGTAAAATCAATAAGTTATTTAAACGACTGCTTACATTGTGTTTGTGTGTGTGTGTGTGTGTGTGTGTGGTTATGAAGATGTAATACCTGCCTTGCCTTGCAGTGAAGAAAGCGAGTTTGAATTTAGTCAGATGATTGTATTCTGACTAGATTGATTGATTAATACTCTGGAATAAGAGTATTTCAGACAATTTCTTAAACTTAACAGTAAATGATAGATAACTATCAAGTAACGGATGTGGTGTCGACCAAAGTGATTTATTACTGTGTTGTGTATTACATGTTCTAATAGTTTACATCATATAATGTAAATATAAGGAAATGTGGTTTGATTACCAAATGAGACAGCTGCTCAAATGAAGTTGATGTTAAAAACTATTTTTTAAAAGATAGTTAAAAATTGTCTATTTGTAAATGTAAATCTACAAAAGTGCATCTGTCGCACGAGTACTAGTATATACTACTTTCATTTTCTACCCTTGAATCCGTATTGTGACACAGATTTGGCTAGTACCCGATGTAATCATCAGCTCATTAGTTGGTTTTCTTTTTGGGGGTACTGAAATGATTTATCCCAAAGCTATCTCAAAATGTTTGTAAATAAATTTTGAAAAAACACAAAGAAACTAAGTATACAACTCTCTCAGGCAAAGTTGACCTTATATTGATTTTATTATTATATTTGTGTCCTTTTTGTGCATCCTGATAGCTTCTCAAATGTGCTAGTATTTATACATCATTCGGATTAAAACAATTTGGTTTGAGCGTTTCCGGTAAAGCTGAAATCCTTAAAGTACATAAGGACAAAAATCTGACTTTGGAATTTAAAGTTGTTTCTTTAGTTGTATACCACATCTCCCTTTTTATATATAGTAAATATCTTTAAGCTGGGGTCACACATTCACGATTTGTACTGCCGTCCTTGACAGGACCATTCCCGATTAAAATTTGTCAAAAGTCTGATCAAGATCCTGTGAATCGTGGATGGAAATTCGATTTGTATCTTTCGCCAGGTAAAATTCTACCGAGTCTGTCACGACTGCGTCCCGATTCTACCGAATGTAATCCGACAGAGATCAGATAGTGACAAGACAGTGAACCGACGCTGACGGAAGTTATCCGTTTGAAAACTGTCGGCATAATCGGGATGATCAAGTACTGTCGGAACGTAATCCTATCACGGTCCGCTCTATCGCATTGCAAACGGCTTTGTCTGGTCTCAGTCGTATTGTATTCTGTTATTGTCGGGACCTCTCCAGATCATTCCCGTTCCACAGGACACCGTCCCGAATACACAGAACATTGTTAGGAATTCGATCCGATACAGCAGAATCTGTCACGACATAGGCACGATTGTAATCCGACTAGACAAAATCGGCTGAGTTTCCCCGAATGTTACGGGACGCACCTAACTGTCGGGGTGCTTTGCCGAACTATTCGGACCCTTCCCGACCAGTAGGAATCTGTTACGAACTAAAACGACTGCGTTCAGACAATAATAGGACATTCCAGATAATTGAGGATACTAATCCGACTTTTTCACTTTTCGTGTCGTATCGCTGTCTGATCTTAAACGGGAGCAATAATCGGCAATGTGTGAACCCCGCATTAACGACCATCACTATTATTTACCTTTATTCAATGTGACAATCATCAAACGTTTACTTGTGTTGTGAGAATAAACCATTTAAATTATAGTAGACTGTTAAGTGAAAAGATGATGCTTGCAGATGCCTATGCCAAGTCAGGAGCTGCAGTTCAATGTTGCAATTTGTTGCTGTATAATATACTATTTGGTTTTTGTTCATTGTTTTGTACATATATCAATCCTTTATTTTTTTGTTTGAATTGTTTATATTATTCATTTTGGGGTCAATGCTGACAATGGCATATGGGTTTTGCTCACTGTTGAAGGTCATACAGATACACTATTTTAAGCGCTTGTGTCGCTCACATAGGTATATGTGCATCTTCAACAGTGTACAGTTTCTAACATTATAGACTTCAGAATTCATCACGAAAATCTTATTTTGGGTTGATCTTTGATTGTTGATCATTTTATTTGCTTTTAGTTCTTCTCTATCTTCTGAAGTTTTTGTCCAAAACACACAAGATCAATATTAATTGTCATTCAAGATCAATTGCTCCTATACAGAGTCTTCGTACGCAAAATTTTATTTTTTTGTAGACCTTTTCTTGGTGATCATTTTAACTGTATCAGGAGGGGGTCGGTGACGAAAAGTCCCGGGACGAGTAGTGGCCAGTATTTCGTCCTTATTCGACCATCTGGATACCTTATATCAGATTATGGCTGAACAATAGACTATAAATGAATAAAACTTTATTTTTATATACAAATGTGCAATATTTACATATATCAAACAAAGTCAGATGGAACAAGAGTGTAAATGTTCTAAAAATTTGGCAAAGGTTCAATAAACCGACGATACATAAAATGTATTAATGATTTATATCCTTCATTCGAGTAGTTTTCCTACTTTTGTGAAAATTTAAGAAACTTTTTCAAAATTGTTTTGAACTTGTGTATCATCATATAATTGTTTGCATAGCAACACAGTTAAAACTATAATACCATTATATATGAATCTGTTTAAAATTTTGACGATTACAATACTTTCTACAAATTTTATATTTATTTTTTTTGACTGCAGAAATAGGTTTAAAACATTTTTTTTTCAAAAATTTTCAAATTTTTTTCTTTCTTAAAAAAATGAAAACTTGGCATTTTGTATCCATGGTAACAAAAAAATGAGACATACTTCCCCATGACGTTTTTCACATCATTGATAAGATAAGACTATGGTTTTTATGAATTCATGGTTGACTCCAACTCAGGTGTCCGCAAAATTTTTGTGAGCATTCAAAAATGGCCTCAAAGGGTATTTTTTACCTTATGCAAACCACATAAAAAGAGGGGTGTATGTGATTATGATTGAAAATGAATTAGAAAATATCAGTTATTAAATTACATTAATAAAATGCATATATTTAATAAGATCATAAAAAAAAATCTTTTTCTTAATAATTTATTATGAAAAATTATGTTGAAAATAGCCTTTTTGCGCTTAAATTCATAGATATCCAGAAGAGGTTAAACCGGTCATCGGTTGCTATGGCAACCAATGTGCTTAGCAACCAAAATTTTGCGATTTTTTTTTGTTTGTTTCATCAAGACTAGTAAATGTGTGAAGTTTGAAGAAAATCCATGACCATGCGTGCCACACTCCCTATGTAAGAGTTAAAATAGTTACAGAGAACAAGTATTAATTATTCTGCATTGGATTATAAGCGTAATTTTGCTAAGTGATATAGGTGCTATCGTAGGATTATTGTAGCTGATGCGATTTATCAGTGAATTTTTTGAGATTGGATTGTTGTGCCGTAAATCCTGGCGTAAATCCAGCTGTGTGATTCAGCGATTAATTGGATATGATAATTTTATTTAATAACGTTATTAGATACGTGTGATTCCGCATTTTGTAATATATCCGGATGTTGATTCCGCGTTGACTTTGAATAATCGAGCGTAAATTTTCAAGCCATAAACCTACTTTCTTCATACTTTCGATAATCAAAAGAGTAATTGTTATCATCCGTAATGGCAGAAGGAGTGAATTGGAAAGAGGCAGCATCGCTACAAATCGTCGAAGAAGAAATATAAATGTAATGTAATTTACAGATGCCGAATGTGTAGATTAAAGCGACGTGCTAGTTGTGGAAGAGGTTTTTTCAAAGACTGAAAACTCCGCCGCCGAAAAAAGCAACAAGAAGGACAACAAAACATGAGTTAGACATCGAAAGGGAACAGCTTGCCATCGAATGTGAAAAAACTCGAAATCGAAAAAGAGAAATTAAAAGTCGAAAGAATAAGAGAAAGAATTTATTTACAGGGAGAAAACTGCTCTAATTTTAATACAGGTATCTGTCACTACCATTTAAAGTATTATTGCAACCGCTTGATCCGAATCTCGACGAAATCTTGCTCAAGTTGGCCTCGTACCGGAATTGGCCGCCGAGGCACTTTTGGGAACCGATATTCTAGAGAGAGCTAGCAAAGAATTTGTTGGTACCAGTGCTCAAGCTATGCGGGCCGAAGATGAGATCGAATCTGACGATGATACACCCAAAAACGAGGTTGAATATGCCGTGAAATTTTTGAATATGATGCGATTGTTACTGGTAACATTTCGTCTGTGAATATTCAATGTGCAACGTTTCAACAGACAGCAGTCGAATGGGAAATGCGAGCTTTTAAATGGTACTGTGGTACAAGAAAATGTGCACGGAAGCTGCCGAGAAATGGAAACAAAGGAGAAAAAAATACATCTATTGTATAAGTTAAATTCTGCCTGAAAAAAATATAATCATAGTGTGCTCCCAGTTACTAGAAAATGCTAAAAAAACAATGCAAGTCTAGTAGACAATATAAACACAGGAACAAGCACCTCAATAATAACACGTACCGGATCAAAGAATGCCCAAAAGGCAGCATGATAGCACTAAACGTGTTTTACAACTTCTACTTTTTTCTCTTTTTAAAATTTCTCTTTTTAATAAAAATTTAACATGTATCTGAATACCTGTTTATTGTTCCATGTACTTTATTATATACTTTTATACATGTATTTATTGTATATACTACGTTCCATAAATTTAAATTCTTTTATCTAACTTACTACATACTTAAAAATTGAAATTTGTTTACACCAATGAGATTGCAAAAAATATTTAATCACCTTGTCATTTAACAATAAAATGACTAAGTGTAAAGCCATATATTATGTGTAATACATGATAACGTGTTTTCCATTTTATGAGCTACTACTTTGAAGATGTAGAGAAAACTTTGTCTGAAAGAGTGGCGAAAGATACCAGAAGGACAATCAAACTCATGAATCGAAAAGAAACTAACAAGGCCATGGCCAAAAACAAAAAAGACCAACAAACAAATAATAGTACACAAGACACAACATAAAAAAAAAACTAATGACTAGGCAACACAAACCCCACGAAAAACTGATGGTGATCTAAGGTGCTCCGGAAGGGTAAGTGGATCCTCCCCACATGTAGCACCCGTGAATTAGGTCAACAATGTTACAATGCAGATCTTTTTTAGTTATCCAAATCGGAAACACCTCCTGTTCTGTGTCAGGCGCCACTGATGAACTATGATAATTTCGATGTTGTCGCTATGTCACAGTCAGCACTTCTGTTTTGACATGAATATCAATTATATAATCATTTTTTCATAAATTAATGTTGACAATAGTGTGAATTTTTCGAAATACTTAGGATTTTCTTATCCAAGGCACACATTACCTTAGCCGTACTAATATTTGGCACAACTTATTGGAATTTTGGATCCTCCATGGTTTTCAACTTTGTACTTGTTTGGCTTATAACTATTTTGATCTGAACGTCACTGATGGTCTTATGTAGACGAAACGCGCTTGAGGCTTATCAATTTATAAGCCTGGTACCTTTGAAAACCGCTTATGAAGGAACTAAAGTTTGTACAAGAGAAGATATGATAAAGCCACATTTAAGGACGCTTAACATCTATGAAAGCATTAATCGGCTTCTGGTATTCAGATGACATTAATCTGTAAGATATTGTGATAGCCTCTTTATTTTGTTTATATTGTAATTGTAAAATAAAGATGTATAATTGAGTTAATATTAAACAAAACTTCAAAACATATTGTCTTATATAAACTTTTATAACACTGAAACGTTTCCATATATTGTTGTTGAATATTCATGATTACTTGGATTTCAAGTAATCTGATTGGTTGATTTAAAGTTTTACCGCTAAGTTGTGAGTTTCTTTGTCTAGAGTTAGAAGGACTAATGGAGTCGAAATGGACAGATGTTTATGTCCAGTAGCCATTGAAGTTATTGAGAGTTTATATTGAACAGTCATGATTCTATTGCATTGAGAGACTTGATATTTTGACAATTTGTAAGCTGTCATATAGATATCACTGTGTGATATACCAGTATGTTCATTTGAATTGGTTTGTGCCACATCAGTAACTACCTTGCTCCATAAGTTGGGTGTTTTACGTTACTGATTAATAAATATCCTGAACCCTAGCAAATTGACTTAAGTTTTCCTTGAAGCCTAAAATTTAGCTATTACATTTCGCTCCCACTACCGGTTTGATGGCACAGATCACCGCTAGGAACATTCTGATGATTTTACCTACGGTGTCAATAGCTACCACGTGTTACCGGAAGCATGGTTTGTTGTGATCACATGAGATGGCCACCACGTGTTGTTTATCAACAAAAGAGCTACATGTGCGTGTTACCGGATGTTTACATTCTACATCAAAAGACAACAGTACAGTTCATAATATATGTTCCGGAAGTTAATACCGTATCATTTTTTTTTATTTGTCTGGTAAAAACTAAACGAAGAAAAAAATACCAATTTTAAGTAAAATTTAAAACAGAAAGTTTCTAATGAAATGTCAATATCAATCGATACAAATTAGAACTTCTAGACAATTTTAAATCTCGCTCTATTTCTGAAATTAGTTCTATCAAAACTTTTGATTTTTCAACCCTGTATACCACCATTCCCCATGTGAAATTGAAAAATCGCCTAAAGAAATAATCCACAATGCCTTTTAACATAAAAATGGTAGCATACGCTATAAATTTATTACTTTGGGATTTCATAAGGCATATTTCGTTAATAGTGACAAACAAAAAGGTAAAACATGCTACACAAAAGAACAAGTGGTCAGTATGCTGGAGTTTCTTATCGACAACATATTTGTTGAGTTTGGAGGTAGACTTTTTCAACAAATTGTCGGCATTCCTATGGGAACGAACTGCGCGCCTCTCCTTGCTGACCTCTTCTCGTTTTCATATGAATCGGAGTTCCTTCAGACACTTGTCAAAAACAAGAAGATCAAAGAAGCCAGGTTATTTAATTTCACTTTCAGATATATTGATGATGTTCTTTCCATTAACAATCCGAACTTTTCTGATTGGGTTCCATTAATATATCCACCAGAACTAGAAATTAAAGAGACAACAGACACGGCTTCCTCCGCCTCATTTTTAGACTTATACCTCGAATTTGACATACACAGTCATCTTAGTACCAGAATCTATGACAAACGAGACGATTTTGATTTTGAAATTATCAATTTCCCCCACCTTAGTAGCAATATACCAACTTCACCTGCATATGGAATATACATTTCCCAACTTATTCGGTATTCAAGAGCTTGCAGCTCTTACTCAGACTTTGTAAAACGTCACCAGTGTCTGAGCAGAAAGTTGATGTACCAGGGGTATGTCAAAGAACGTCTCGTCCTTTTTCTAAAAAAGTTCACCGGAAGGTACCCAGAACTTATTGATAAATATTCCGTATCAACTTCACAAATAATAAACGATGGTCTTGAAGTATAGATTTTGCGTACTGGAGCCGGTTGTTCATCACTTGGTTACATTTAACCCTTGGTTAAATATAACCAAGGGTTAAATCATTTAACCTACGGTTACTTAACCAAGGGTTAAAATTCTGTTGTTCAACATGATTTTAACCCTTGGTTATGTAACCGTTGGTTAAAAAAAAATTAAACATGGGTTAAATTTAACTGAGGATTTATGTTCCCACAATGCATTATTCCTATGTCTTATTTCCTTGGACAGCAATAATTCAATATGGCAGAAACACCCAGCTCAGACAAAAAAAGGTTAAAGAAACCTAATTTTAGCAAAGATGAGGAACTGAAAGTTCAACATTAAGTTGAGAAATATTATCATATTTTAAATTCAAAACGAAACAACACAAAAACAACAAACAAAAAAGGAAAAAAACAAAAAATGGCAAATTGTTGCTCACCAGACCAGTGCCACTATCCGTTGGCTATTTTAAGTCCTAAGTAAATAATCCTAAAGCACAAATAAGGAAAAAACGGCCAATATTACATACCTGTTCCATGCAAATTAAGATTTCAACTGCGAGTGTTTCACAATAGTATTCCTAACCATATGTAAGCATAGTATAGTATACTGAATACACTATAAAGTTAGGGTAGACTGTAGTGTTGCTATATATTACACCAAAGAAAATATCATCTTGTACCTTTGGTCGTAACCTGTCACGTAAACTTACAAAGAAGAAAAGGGGTGCTCTCTAACACGACCGCGTTTATGTCTAAAAATAGAAACTCTAAACCCGGAAGAAAATTATCATCACAGATTAAGTTGAGCTCAGCATTAAATCGTATATTGATCATTAGTCATTTTTTGGTATGGTGAATAGATGTACATTTTTTTATTTGTTTTACGCTCCTTTTCAGGGGAGGGGGACCAATTATTTTTATATTTTTTAGGGGGAGGGGGATATTTGGAACAAACTTGGTCTGTTTTGAATATTGTTTAAGAATAGCGAAATAATTTAAAAAAAAATGACATTCATTGAATGTAATGTATTCCAAATGATTATGACGTCTTGAAAGGCTATTTTATTATTTTTTTTGTAAAGCCTTTCAGGCTAGGCGTAACAGAAAAATAATAAAATAGCCATGTCAATACCAGAAAGAAAATGTTAATTCATAGTTGGACGTGATACTCGCACACATAATAAAAGGTATTTTATATGTGGTTATGTTCTGGATAATATGCATGAGTACTAGGACTACAGGGAAACATAATTGTTTGGTTATTAACTGTCATATATATGTAGGACTCTAAAGTGCGATGGGAACGCTGAAGTACGATGGTCACGCTAAAGTGCGATGGTCTACGCTAAAGTCCGATGCCTCCATACGCTAAAGTGCGATGGTCCGCGAAAGTATAGACGTACGAAACGTACGTAGTTGGATTATGACATTAACAGTCGTTTATTCAAATCAAAAATGAACATGCCGAAAGGGGAAATAAATAATAGAAGCGAACAGATGCATATTAATGTTTACGTTAAAATGTTGTCGATTTTATTGAAGAGAATAAACGTCGGTAAAATAAAGCCTTTTAGGTACACGTACGCGTTTTCAAGCGTAAATCATAAATTGTTCTAAAACATGAGTGTGTACATTGTAGTAAAATATAACATGTATTAATAATCGCTACGAAAAAAGGGGAAAGCTCGAACAACAACCCCTCTCTCACGCATTTAAATTAAAGCTTGTACAAATAAATTTTATTTATTTCGACAATGACTGAATTTTGTATTTGCAACTGACAAGGGGATGCGTTTACATTAATATGCTGTGTAAACGGCAAGCTACATCAATTATCCAATACGCCCCTCGTCCTGAACATGCATGAAATATTTGCCACTGGACGCCCGAATTGTTAAAAATTAATTTTAAGGAAATATAGTATTTTGAGACACCTAAATAACCTAATAGGACTTAGACAAAATAGATATTATGAAATAAATTACAATTTTCTTCTCAGGAACAAAATGTTCTAGTTCTCTGAGCCAAACTTTGCACTGTTTAATGACTGAAATTGTCTGAATCTTGCTGCATCTGTCGTTATTGGGTGAAACCACAAGTATTTAAGGGTTTTTATTTTAAATACACGATTAGATTTGGTATATTTAAGAACCCCGGTGTCATATGGTATTTTGAACCCCATGGTAAATTGACCCTGGGGTCAAAATACCGCTATGGGAAATTGAACCCCCTGTATGGAAAATTGACCCCCCATGGTAAATTGACCCCCCTGTTTTTTTCATCCTAGATGATTATTAGAACATTATACATTATTTTAAAGCTTATTATAGATTAAAAAATCATTCATACAAGAAAGGGAGGTACAATTTCCATGATTGATTAAAAGAAATATCTTTTCTTGGTATAAGTGCTCTGAAGTCTTTACCAACAAAATGTCATTCAAAATACTTATTGACGCATTATAACTAGACCATGTAGCTTGAATCCTTTAATTATTTGTAATTATAACATATGTATATATATATATCAGGGTAGTTTTGATTTTCCATGGTAAAAAAGGGGGAGGGGGTCAAATTACCATGGCTCAGTTAAATTTAAAAAGTAAAATTTTTAAAACATCTGTTCCAGCATATTAAACACATACAAACTACTTATTGAAGTATTATTACTATGTAAAGGAGTTATAATAGCTAGAATTTTTAAATTTAAGGTCTGTAGCAGGGGGTTCAATATACCATGGTAAGGGGGTCAAAATACCATGGCAAAGTAATATCTTTTCCAGCAAGTTTAATACATACAAACTACTTATTGGTGTATTCTAACTACATAAAAGAGTTAGAATTGCCAGAATTTTAGAAATTTAAGGTCTATAGCAGGGGGTTCAATATACCATGTGATTCGGGGGGGGGGGGGGGGGGGGGGGTGAAAATAACTACTTATTGGTGTATTCTAACTACATAAAAGAGTTAGAATTGCCAAAATTCAATTTTTTATGAGACCAAATGAAGTTTAATTAGGGAAAACTACGAAAAACGATGTAAAAAACCAAAATTTGAATACACAGTTTAGCATATTAAAAAAATAATAATTCAAGACTCTGTTGAAATAAGTCAAGAAATGAGAAATTTATACAAAGTATTGGTAACTATTGTCCTGTATTGGTCTATTAATTATTTCTCACGGTTAGGGCCATAATCCCAAAAATCAATGCCCCTTATTCCTACAAAAATAAAGAGACGAGGGAATGATCATGATTCCCAAAGGGACAATTTTACACCTAAGTTCAAATGAAGTGGATGTAAGCAATTATAGGCAACGGTACGACCTTAAAAAACGTGAAAAAACAATACCGTGTGGTTGGCTTAAAAAAAGAAGATCCAGGCGCGGGGGGGGTGTCTGGGGGTTGGAACCCCCCTTTTTTACGATTAATGCATTTGAATGGGGACATGTAGTTGGACCCCCCTTTTTGTCCTGGATTTTGTGCTGGATCCGCCCCTGAGATTGAAAATACAGAATAATATACTAAGTCAATAATCGGCCAAAACAAAACACTTTTATGTAAGGAATCCTGTTTCTTAATGCGTGCTTACCAAAAATTGGACAATTTTATATTTGAAAGAATATTTTCGGTCAACGGTAACGGGAACCTTCCGCAAGTTTCATTTTAATCTTACTATGACTTTATATGCTGTGCTGTAAGTATAGATATGTATCAACGTCATGACGGAAACCAAACGTTAAATCCAATGCCTCATGCAGACGAATGTCACTATATGCACGTTAAAGAATCATTTAAATATCTCCGTGTGGTCTGAATGATCGTGAGCCTGTTGCAAGGCAAGATTTCTACCTTATTCAACACAGCCTCTTTCAAAAGAGTTAGTTTATAGTTGTGCTTACAATTCTTGAAGACTTGACATATTTTGTTTTTGTCCTGAATATGCATGAAATACTGCAATTACATGTGTATTCAACAGGAATCAATGATGCATGATGTTTTATTGTCTCGCCTTGGCAGAGTCAAAAAGTGAGACATAGGTATGCTGCTTCGGGCGTCACCAACGCCGTTAGTTTTCTCATTTTACATTTAATATTTCGGGGCCTTTTATAGCTGACTATTTGATGTGCTCATTCTTAAAGAACGTATGGTGACATAAAGCTGTTAATTTATGTGTCATTTGGTCTCTTGTTTGGTATCAAAACACGTACTTAATTGTAAATAAGTGTTATTAGTTGGTCAAAATCAACAATGGCAAAGTGAAATATCATAGTTTTTTAGAACCTAGAATTATATATTTGTTTTAAATCTTAACCTTAGAACAAATCAGGTACTGGGTACAGAGTTGAAGACTTATTTTATACCTCACATTAACGCGAACCTGATAGAACGCATGGCAACGTATAATTACATTGAAACTAGGGATTCATAATAATACGAATATGTACAACTCTAGATCTATCACTGGTACCTGTATATTAAATGCGTGCAATAATGTAATTAACCACTTCAACTATATATGTTAAAGATAAATGATTAAACTGAAAAAAGTTGCAAAAAGAATATATACTGATAATAGGAAAGAGTCTATTAAGTTGGTGAGATTACTTTCTCCCCGAAATTCTCGCGGTTTTCTTACATAGTAATTTAGAATATTGAAAAAAAGTTGTTTTGAAAATTTCAACCCTTGGTTAAATATTTAACCCAACCCCTAAAGGTGGGTTAAATATATCTACTTTAACCAAGGATTTAACAGAGGGTTTAATTTAACCACAGGATGAACAACAGAAAATAACCAAGGGTTAAAATTTAACCAAGGGTTATGATATTTAACCCTTGGTTAAAATTTAACCGAGAGTTGAACAACTGGGTCCTGACGTTGTTTATCATCTTAATAACATGTTATATTATTCTTTTATTTGTCTTTATTAATATTACTTTTACTGTTAAGTCTGTTTTTTGAGATATCCTTTTGACGTAACTCTGTGCTTATGTATCCCATCATACTTTGAACGACAAAATTATTTCATGATGTGACTCTGTACCTATGTATCTTGTCATACCTTGAATGACTAAATTATTTTATTTATTAATATTACTTTTACTGTTAACCAACTGTTTTTGTGATATACATTTGACGTGCCTCTGTACTTATGTATCCCGTCATACTTTGAACCACACTATTATTTTATTTATTATTATTACTTTAACTGTTAAGCCAGTTTTTGTTATATCTATTTTGCGTGACTGTATTTATGCATCCCGTCATACTTTGAACGACAAAATTATTTCATGTCTACCTGTGCGAATTTCAAACGCGCAATTTTCACCAGTACTCAAAACCCTCCTTCCTTGATGGGTGCATTTTACATAGACAAAAAAAAATCGTATAATATAATCAAAATGAGGATGTTAATTTGATGTATGCCTTTTTGTGCTTCTTCGTTACATTTGTTGTTTTTATAGTGATTAAGATGATAACACAATGTTGACTGCTGTACCCCTATTTTTGACATTTTTACCTATTGTGTCTGTTTGTTTTGTTCACGCATCGGTGACAATATAATGGAATTTGATGTGACTGTCATACAAGTGAGAGGTTTAGCTAGCTATAAAACCAGGTTCAATCCACCATTTTCTACATTTGAAAATGCCTGTACCAAGTCAGGAATATGACAGTTCTTGTCCATTCATTTTTGATGCGTTTTGTTATTTGATTTTGCCATGTGATTATGGACTTTCCGAATTGATTTTCCTCTGAGTTCAGTATTTTTGTGATTTTACTTTTTAGAACATCAAACAAAACAGAAACAGGAAATGGCAGGGTATATATCCTTCACCCATATTCCACAGAAGAATTAACACGGACCTCAGTTTTATCATATTTATTTAAAGTGGATTGGGAAACAATTTATTGCAACTTATATTAATCCCTTTCCACTTTGCGGGTGCGAGTGCTGCCTTGTAGCGGCATTAGCCTACTGTTTTTCAAAATCTACAACGGTGTCTTTTACGTGCATATAAACAAGTCTAAATTGAAAACAACATTCAAACCTATGATTGCGTTGGATAAAAAACACATTTTTTATACGTGTGTATGTAAAAAAAATCGTTGTAGAGGATTCTAAATACAGCACAAACAATATTTTCGAAAAGATAAAAAAAGTGAAAAAGTATATTTTAACAAAACGCATTTGACTAACAGGTCGAACAACTGATGTTATTGAACCCTGCTGACTGCCATTGACGATTGTCAAATAAATTGATCACAAGATTTAATAAATGGATCTTTATATTAATTAAATACAAAACAGAAAACAATAAACTTGCGGCAAAGATGGTAAACCACAAACATGAGCTGCTAATTTTTTTTTTACACCATACCTTCAGTGATATTAGGGATCGAAACAGTATTTGGAAGGCCATAACATTTACCTCAATTTAGGATAGACTCTTGAATTTTAAAGAGTCGAAATAGGATGAACGGATTATATAAAAACCGCGATTTTTATACGCGTTCATGTAGAACAAATTTCGTTGTAAAGGGTTATAAATACAGCACAAACAACATTTTCCAAAAGACAAAAATGTAAAAAAGTATATTTTAACAAAACGCATTTGACCACAAACATGAGGTGCTAATTTATTTTTTTACACCATATCCGGATTTCGACAATTAATGTCTCTTCAGTTATGTTAGTGATCGAAACGGTATTTGAAAGGCCATAAAATTTACCTCAATTTATGACAGACTTGAATTTTAAAGAGTCGAAATATGGTGAACGGATTATATAAACCGGAGGGAAAATATAATACAAGCCCAAACAAAATAATATAAACAAGTCTAAATTGAAAACAATTTTAAAACCTATGATTGCTATATATATATATATATATATATATAGGTATAAAGAAAGAAGTAATGTAAGGTGGAAATTATCAAAATTTATATAAAGTACAATTCAAAACATACCTGGCTAAAGTCGGTGTGTATTATCTTTGAGCACGTTGTAGGCGCATGACAATTGCTATAAAACATTGATTGACGGTTACCCCAGGAAGTTTATATTTTCTTGACAAAAGGTCTAAAACATTGCTTTATCAATTTAAAAAGCAAATAAAAGAGCTGGTAATGTACTACGTTAATATACTTTGGAAATTGGAGAAAAATGTAGACGCATACGTAAGAAAGTCAGCTAAATGGTTTTCTGAAACATTATTATCTCGACACCCGTAAACTTTATGGTAAAATGTATCCAGTCATCTCGCTTGAATCATTCCGATACCCTCTTCATGACATATTAAGGATCTTCCTTTGAAAAGGAATCTGACATTATGAATAATGAAGACATCAATGATTTCTAAAAAAAATATTTTAAACCGTCGAGATAGAACTTAAAACCAATGGAAAAGTGGTCACACAGCAGTTTTCGATAATTTCGAAAATTGACAATAACAAAATTGTATTCGTCAGTGTTTATGTAACAAAACTCCCTGACTGGGTTATTGAATATAGTGGAATATGATATTAGGTGTATTTTTTTAGATGCGAGCTGAAAACATGAACATTATGACATATGACATTTTATCATCAAAACAGACCTCGAAACAAAGGAGTAAGTCCGGTAAGGACCGATTTTGGCCTCAAACTTCAGGTTCATCTGACAAAAGATTTTGGACACTTTTTAAACACTCCAGTGTCTATTTCAGTTGATTCAATTAGTTTATGTGAAAGATTTTAACTGATTTAGTCCTTAAAAACGCTCCGATTCAAGCTTAAATAGGAAAAATCTATCAAATATGCCAAAAAATGACACATTTCAGATGGTTTTTGTCAAAAATGAAAGTGGCCGCATCCGTGTTCATCCTCAACCTTTACATATGTTGAGTATCATCATCAAATACAACTTACATTTCAATATTAAGAATGAACACATATTCGGCCACTTTCATTTTTGACGGAAACCGCCTGAAATTTAACTTAAATGCTAAAATTGTGAAGATTTCAGTAATTCAGGATGACTTAATGATGCTAGTACCCGATATATGTGCATTGTATTGTCAAAAACAGCCCATATTTATGTAGCAGAAGCTTTCTTCTTTCCAATGAATAGCTAAAAGTTTACCTTTTAACAATATTGTAAAACTGCTATAGTTTGGGGCCAAAAAGGGGTCTTACTGGACCTACTCCTTTACACAAACAATTCAACTGTTCTCATAGCAAATGAGAAAAGGTACTTTGCTGATGCTCAAGTCAGGTCTATCATTGGCCACACAAGCATCTTGAGTTTTGCAATCTATCAAAGAACTTTCGACAAGGCAAGATGATTGACTCTTGCAGTGACGGTAAAGAAGTTGATGCAAATGCATTGCCTGTTCCAAACAAACAACTAAAGTAACCTTCACTCGTTCAAATAATGGCACTTCCCGCTCCGACAACATCATAAACAACAGTGTCTTTTTCGCATGTTATGATAATGACAGAGTTTAGAAATAAACTTTTGGGTATAAACTTTAGTAAGATATTCAGCAACTTTGATACTGTTCCACAATGACAGTATTCCATGCATGTTGATACATTGGTGTGTTTCTTGTGTGAGGAAGTTGGTAAAATGTTTTCCTCAAAACTCTTTTGGAGCAGTTTTTGTGTAAGGAGCACACCTATGATGATGAAGTCTGTAAAGTGTGAACATGCACAATCTTTTGTAACCTATCAATCGGGAAATGATGAAGAAGAGGGTTAGGTGCTGCTTAAAATAGGAACTTGGAAAGTTAAAATCATCACGGTTGTCACATTTGCAAATTTGAGGTCATCCGTCTGTGTCAAAATAGAGGAAACGATCAAGCAGATCTTCTAGCTTCTATTTAGCCTAAATTCCAAACACAAAAAGATATATGAAATGCACGCACTCAATTAAATTTGAATATAGATAAACTCATCATAGATACCAGGATTAAATTTTGTCTGTAAGCCAGACGCACCTTTCGTAAACAAAAGACTCATCAGTGACGCTCGAATCCAAAAAAGTTAAAAAGGCCAAATAAAGTATGAAGTTTTAAGAGCACCAAGACCAAAATTCCTTAAAGTTTTGCCAAATACAGATAAAGATAATCTATTTCTGAGGTAGAACAGCCTTAGTATTTCAAAAATTCAAAAGTTAAAAAGGCCAATTAAAGTACGAAGTTGAAGAGCATTCAGGACCAAAATTCTTTAAAGTTTTACAAAATACAGATAAAGATAATCTATTCCTGAGGTAGAACAGCCTTAGTATTTCAAAAATTCAAAAGTTTTGTAAACAGTTAATTTTAAAATATGACCATATCCATGATAATTCATGTCAGCACAGAAGTGCTGACAACTGGGCTGGTGATACCCTCGGGGAATTAAAACTCCACCAGCAGTGGCATCGACCCAGTGGTTGTAAATAAACTCATCATAGAAACTAGGATTAAATTTGGTCTGTACGCCAGACTTAAAAGAGTGATTGGACATCTTTACTATAATTTTAAGTTAAGTGATAGAATTTCGAAATACTTTTTTTTCATCATTTTAAGTACACAGACAAGTTGGCTAGTATGGATTCAGAATTAGTATCCATTGAATTACCAGACTGTCTTGTTTGTTGATATGTCTATCAGGTTCGTGTTGTTTATTCTTTAGTTTTCTATGTTGTGTCATGTGTGCTATTGTTTTTCTGTTTGTCTTTTTCATTTTTAAGCATGGCGTTGTCAGTTTGTTTTAGATTTATGAGTTTGACTGTCCCTTTGGTATCTTTCGTCCCTCTTCTATCATCAACACACATCAAATATATTTGAAAAACAAATCCAGCATTTTGATAATATCATCAGTGTTATCTTTGTCATTGGTTTCATTACAGTTCTTCGCAAATTATTTGTTTTTCTGACTTAAAACAAGAAACTAGTATCTATTACTTTTTTATTTAGAGAAAGCTCTAATCAATGAGAGAATGTGTTCGATCTTTCAACTGCACATAGGGGATAGTAGTGAAGGGTACAAACATAAAACGTTTTGATATAACTGCAAATTGTAAATATTGTGATTGATAATTTTGCTGGGTCATTTGAAGTCCTCGTTAGAAACACACATACGCTTAAAACTTCAGTGAGAATGTGGTAGATAATTCTGATACCTCTTGTAAGGAAAATATCCCGTTCACTCTTCCGAAGTTGGTTCTTTATAAACAAGAATGTGTAACGCTATCTCTAAGATGTAATCGAATTCTAGTGCTAGTCTTAATATTCCAAGATTTATCTTTTTTTGATACGTTCATAACATACATAAAATCTATTTTGTAATGTTGTTTTTCTTTTTTATTCGTAATATATACATACATTCTAAGAGTTCCAGTCAAGTAACAAATGGTTAACTGTTTTACTTGAGAGTAATTATGATACTATTTATTTGGTAAACGGACAGATGGTTACAGGTAAAAAGTAAAATCACAAAAATACTGAACTCAGAGGAAAATCAATTCGGAAAGTCCATAATCACATGGCAAAATCAAATAAGAAAACGCATCAAAAACGAATGGACAAGAACTGTCATATTCCTGACTTGGTACAGGCATTTTCAAATGTAGAAAATGGTGGTCTGAACCTGGTTTTATAGCTAGCTAAACCTCTCACTTGTATGACAGCCGCATCAAATTTCATTATATTGTCACCGATGCGTGAACAAAACAAACAGACACAATAGGTAAAAATGTCAAAAATAGGGGTACAGCAGTCAACATTGTGTTATCATCTTAATCACTATAAAAACAACAAATGTAACGAAGAAGCACAAAAAAGACACGTAATTAAATACCGCAAAATATAAAGTCACAAATTGTAACAATAAAAAGTCACCGGACAAAAAGTAAAACTTTATTAGTTTTCAATTGTTCCAAAAAGTTATCGGCATACTTATGAGAATCAACTGCACGCCACTAATGGCTGACATGTTCTTTTTTCATATGAATCGGAGTTCCTGCAGAAAACCACTTGTAAAAACACGAAGATCGAAGAAGCTAGATAATTTAATTTCACTAACAGTGATGTTTTTCCATTAACAATCCATTTTTTCTGATTGGGTCCAATTAATAACACCACCATACACTATAAATTGAAGAAACCACAGATACAACTTCCTCCGCCGAGACGATTTTAATTTTAATTTTGAAATTACAAATTTTCTTCCCATTAGCACAATCCCGCGTATGGAGTATACATTTCTTATAAGGAAACTGAAAACTGAAACAATATTCAAGGGCTTGCAACTGCTACTCTGACTCAATAGAACGAACGTCATCGATGTTGGAGCAAACAATTAATTGGCCAAGATTTTGTCAAAGAACGTGTTGGTTTTTTTTCTCAAAAAACCTCATAGACTCAAAGATAGATTTTCAGTCTTCTTCACAAATAACATAATATAAAAATAAGGACATGTGGTATAATTGCCAATGAGACATCTATTTACCAAACTTCAAATGAAGTTGATTTACTCAATAATAGGCACCGTACGAGCGTTATCAATTGGAAATACCCAAACCGTATAGTGGATTGAAAAGGCTCTGGCATGAAAAATATGACACCATTTATTGATAAAAATAACGACCTAATTAATAACAAAACAATTAACGAAAAAAAATATGACTACATGAACCAACAACAACAACTGAACTACAGGCTCCTGACTCGGGAAAGGCACATAAAGAATGTAGCGACGATAGATATGTTGGTTATCGCTCAACCTTAACCTGGGACAGTGATGTTAAAGCACAACATAAGATGAGAATAAAAAAAATCAGTTGAAAACGGCTCAATTCAACAAATCAATATATACAGAAAATAATCTTACAAAAACACTGACCGGATATGGCATGGAATTTATCCATTCCTAATCTCTAACAAAAAAAACCAAAAAAAAAACACTAAGTACAGATCTCAAAGTGTAAGGAATTTAGTACAGGTTTCAAGTAATTTGTGGTATCTAAATCCCTAACTTAATAATTTAACAGTAATACATGGATTATGCTCATTTAAATCCTAAACGTCCCTAGAGACACGTGCATAGCGAATAAGTTTGGAAAAATGAACAGTTTGGTCCAAATTATGTTTGTTTGGGTTACACACACACAATGTTGTTAATATAATGAAACTATAAACAACTATTATACAAGTGGGGGATAGCGAGCTATACAAACATGTTTTCCGGAAAATGCCTGTACAAAGTCAATAATATAACATTTGGCTTTCATTCATATCGTGTGTTGATATATGAGAGAAAATTCTTAGAATGTTATCTTTTTATTTCACCTATGACGTTAATATCATTGACAACAGCTCGAGCGCCCTTGTTTCCTAGAGATAATTTTTCTTATCATATACTTAAAAGAAAATAACTTAAAGTATTTACAGTATGACAAAAGTATTAAATTAACGTGAATTCAAGATTTTTCTAATTGGTGTCTAGCGGGCTGATATGAAAAATTTATAACATGCTTCAGCTATTATCACATGGCTTTCCGTTTATTTAAACGCTATCGCATGGCATTTCGGCGTTACTCGTAAAATTCCGGAAAATGCACTTCAATGGCACGCTTTCTGTAAAAAAGATAACAAAGAAGGGTACAAAACAATTATTAGGAAAGTTTCCAGCATAATTTAGAAAGTTACTTTACAAATATTAACTTTTTCAAACAGTGTTCATTGATTATGTTTTGTCGAATTTTTTTATCGTCATTATAAAATTAATTGTAATGTTGTTTTCTCCATGGTTGAAGGAAATGATAAAAGATCACAACATGTCATTTTTTTTTTATATCAGATGTATTATCAGCCCTCGGTAAATAACAGCCCTCGAGCTTTCGGCACTTGTATTGATATTGAACCTTGGCCTGATAATACAGATTCAGATTCAATTCATAATTAGAGTCTCTACCTCAGGCATAGATTACCTTAGCTGTATTTGGCAAAACTTTTAGAAATTTGGTCCTCAATGCTCTTCAACTTCGTAATTTATTAATACAGTCATCATAATATATACATTGAATAAAACAGTAATTTTATAAATTAAAATACAAGTGCTTTTCTATAAAGAATTATGAGAGACTATATAGAAATCAATATAAATTATAACTATATAATTATCATGTCTATAAAAACAGTTCCGCTATGTTGAACCATATAACTTCATTCATCATGTATATAAAAATTTCAGGTCTGTAAAAACATAACTATCAATCAAGCATATGAAAAAAACTCTTTCATTTATGGTTTTGATTTCATAGCGACCTGTTTCTATTCGCAAGGGGGGCCGCGCCACAGCTAAACTTAGCAAATGCACTTCTGTGTCGTATTTACATGTTCTTCCTCACATACATCTCTGTTTGAAAGATATCTTAAAACAATTTATAAGTACGTAATTTTTTTCCAACACTTTGTGACAATATTCTATCATGCCAATTTATCTTATAATTTTCTAATAAAAAATATCTTCTTACTGTGTAATAACATTTTTATGCGACACATTATCTAAATTAGTGTATATACATCTGATATGAAATATGCCATGTAATAATCTGTTATAATACTATACTGTGCTTAAAAAGGGGAAATATAAGTCAGTAAGATTAAAGGAAAATTCCGTAAAAAAGCGATAACAAGTATTATGAAGAACTTTTGGTTCTTCCCTCCCCGGGATTCGAACCCATGCTACTGTGATATCGTGACACCAAATCGCCTGCACTGCAGCCGTCCCGCTAGACCACACGACCACCTGGGCTCTCGTAACAATAACATATTCATGCCTTATATATCATGTACTGTAGTACGCCGCTAGATTAAAACTGACGTGGAAAGGTAACACATGCCCACCGAAAGCTCTTTTTTTGAGAGCCGGAGTTACTGGAAACAAGTGATGACAGGAAAATGAGGGACTCATTCTATGTTTTTTCATTTATTCCCTCTGGAGAAACTGTCCGTAACTTTCTTATCCAAAATCTTTCCCGAGCGACTCTGTCGACCTTCGACCAACCCTCGTTGTGGTCTATGATTGTGATGGTAAGGTTTTTGAGATCAGCTTGTGTGTGCCCAGGTGATCTCAAATGACGACTTACGGGTAGGTCGGGCTTGCAAGTGTAGTCACTTCGATGACCATTCATGCGTTTGTTGAATGGCTGCTCTGTCTCGCCAACATACTGCATGCCACATCGACACTGAAGGAGGTATACAACATTCTGGGTTTTGCAAGTTACATTGCAAAATATAGTGTACACAGACCCAGTCGAGTGGCAAGTAAATGTTTGAGTATTTAGTATTTGTTGACAAGTCAGACAACGTCTGTTACCACATGACTTGCACCATCCTGCAATTGAACAGCTTTTATTTGAGGAGACGTCAGCTCTAACAAATAAATCTTTCAGACTTGCTGGTCTCCGAAAAGCTAAGACAGGAGGATTGGGAAAGATCTTGGATAATTTAGGGTGTTTGGCAATAGTTTGCCAATTGGCACGGATCAAACGTGAAAGGTTAGTAAAGGCACATATATGTGTGTATGTTTATATCAGGTTGTATCATCGTGGTCAGTCTTCATAAGGTCCCTCGATGATTAATTAGATTGCGTACAGACTAAAATACATACGAAAAGCTGATACATAATTTCGAGTTTAAGCATCATAAATTGATTAATTTAGACCTTTAATGATTGGGATATATAATTGTTTTAGTATGTTATAAGTCGAAAATGAGAATTTAGGTCAAATCAGTGAACCAGAGTGAATAATTTTTTTTAAATATTTTTAAGAAAAAATATCACCAAGGTTACATAAAGCTCTTTTGCTATAGTCTTTAAAATTCATTTCAGGTAAACTGATTATATCCCATGGTGGAGGAGACGAGTAGTGACTGTGAAGGTAAAGACAAATACGATTTTAAACAAATCATTACACGGTTATGTGTCATATAATCTATAAGATACCAACATTATTTGATTAAAATCAAGAACTTTTTCATGAATCTACCTCTACAATGAAGCCGGGAAACTCCATCATGTAGTTTCAGATTTGCTCCCTTCAATTGACGACGTGCTCGAAGGCCACACTGACAAAGGCGATTTCGGTCAGATCGGTTAACAGTTTGTTGTTGGATTTTCCCGTGTATACGCCTGGCTGTAGCTACTGTAGTCATGAAGTGATTGTGCAACAGACACATTTGTCGGTGCGTACGTAACAATTTCACAAAGTGTGTGATCAATCGGTGTTCTTGTGTCCTCAGACAAACATCAAGTCTACAAATCTATAAAGTAGTTTGTAACTGTAGTTTGTGACATTTCTGCTTGTGACATCCCACTGACTCTTTCCATCTCATCTTGACGTAGACATACGTTAATTTATGTGTAAATTCTATCGTTTTCAAATTTGCCTTTTGTTTACTGAGTTTAGCGACACAATTTGTTACCTTCATAACAATTCAAACACACCAGGATAAAGCAAAATTCAGAAATAAGTAAAACTCATGTCAATTTCGGAAAACGACGTTACAACCTTACGGAACATATTCACACAATCAAAACTGATATAAACATTGTACAACATAACTATTAAATGTTAAGATACAAGAAATACAAGATATACAGTACGAACGACATCCACTGATACCACTGGAAAAGCATTCACATAATTAAGCGGGGTTAAAATTTATGCGGGTGCCCAACTCTCCCCTTACAAGGACAATGATGTACCAGCATAACAAGAGCAAACTATAAATAGTTTAAACGAGCTTGACTTATCATCCTGGACAGTACAGTCTTGACACTGACTAGACTTTTCAATCTTGCACAATACAGCAGTGTTACAGTACAACACATTAAGAACTGACTAAAAAGTTATCAAAGGTACCAGGGTTATAATTTAATACGTCAGTCGCGCGTTTCGTTTGCATAAGACTCATCAGTGACGCTCATATCAAAATAGTTATCAAGCCAAACAAGTAAAAAGTTAAAGAACATTGAGGATCTGAAATTCCAAAAAGTAGTGCCAAATACGCCTAAGGTTAATTATTCCTGGGATAAGAAAATCCTTAGTTTTTCGAAAAATTCAAAGTTTTGTAAACAGAAATTTTATAAAAATGACCACAGAATTGATATTCATGTCAACACCGAAGTGCTGACTACTGAGCTGGTGATCATTGGAAATAGGATGATTTTTAAGATCAGAACGAAGCACAAAAAATAACTTACAAAAAGACAAAAGACACGAAGTGCCGATCTTAGAGCACTTGTAGTTACTGAAATGAAGACCAAAGTCAATTACAGATATATCATAATTCTTCCAAATATCTATACACCAATCCTACTTTATTTTAGATAACCCATATATAAATTGAATAAAACATGACCTTGTGAAATGCAAATATATAAGTATATTTTATCGACAGGATGAACTTTTCATATAGCAATAGTTATTTTGTAATGTTTAAATCGATAAAGACGAAATAGTTTAATGTTAAAACAACAAAATCCATATACTTAGCATTTTCTAACAGTGTAAAACTTTAAATCTTTAAAAATAATTTTATTCAAAGAAGACCCATATTGCCAACCAAATTATTTGAATGTATGAAATAAATATAAGTAAAAGTTTATGCATTTGAACTAAATGTACCAATATAGAAAAGGGCAATTGTTGTTACTCTTAAACTATACTATACGCATTGTTATGTTCTAAAGTTTAAAAGGATATTTAACTGATCGAATATATGCAAATTTAGTTTTAGATAATGAAATCCGAGTGGTGTTGGTAGGAAAAACCGGAGTTGGAAAAAGTGCTACAGCTAATTCGTTATGCAATGAGGAACACTTTTTTTTATCAAGAGCTGAAAGTTCAGCTGTAACTGAAACATGCAAACACAAGAAAGTAAAGTTAGACAACAAAAATGTATTGGTTGTTGACACGCCTGGGTTATTTGATAGTCAGCGTTGCAAAAGAGAAACAGAAGAGGAGATTAAAAATGTGTCAAATTGTGTGCTCCATCTATTCATGCTATTTTATATGTAATATCATTGTCAAATCGATTGACACCCGAAGATGTTGAAACTTTCGAGAGCTTTACTGCTTTTTTCGGTGAAAACATGTATAAATATACTATCGTCATCTTCACAAACCCAGAGAAGCTTTCCGAAGAAGGACAAACATTGGAAGATTATATTAAGAACTCACCAGAGTTAGATGCATTCGTAAAAAAATGTTCTAACCGTAAATTAGCCATTAATAATAAAGCATCTAAATTGTTTGCTGATCAGCAGAGACGCACAATTATTACAAACATTGAGTTAATGATAAACAAAAATAACGGTAAAGGCTATACCAATAGAGAGTTCACTGAGGCGGGGCAGAAAATTGTAGAAACAACGTTAAAGAGATTTAAAAACGAATACCAGGAAAAGTTAGACAAGGCAAAGGAGAAGTACAGAAAGGAAATAAGGATAACTTTAGAGGCAGAATATAAACAAAAAAATAAAGTAGAAACTAAACGTTTTAATGATGAAAAGAAAGAATTAGAAAAGCAAATAAAAGCGTTAAAAGAAAAACTAATGGAACAATCGCTTGACGAGGCCAGGATCGAAATAGCGAATACAATGGAGAGCAAAGTTTGGTAAGTTTATTTTGTTTACTCTTAATGGTTTCCTTTCATACTGTTATACGTATGTCTGAAGAAAGGTTCCCATAGAAGTTGTTCAATAATCCTAGCAAGGAATTCTTCATATCAAAAGAGGGACGAAAGATACCAAAGGGACAGTCAAACTCATAAATCTAAAACAAATGGACAACGCCATGACCAAAAATGAAAAGGACAAACAAACAACAGCACACACGACACAACATAGAAAACTAAAGAATAAACAACACGAACCCCACCAAAAAACTAGGGGTGATCTCAGGTGCTCCGGAAGGGTAAGCAGATCCTGCTCCACATGTGGCACCCGTCAAATTTGTGTTTTGAATTGATATCAAATGAAAAATCTATAAATTCGATCAAGAAACGAAATGAAATTAGTGTTCTGTTTAAGTTGGGTTTTTTTAATTGTTTTGTTTATTTCGGTGGTGTTTACGATACAAAATAGAATGCTTATCGAGAATTATCAAAGAGGCAACAACTCGATCAAAGAATAGAAAACAGTCCAAGGCCCCCAATGCGTCTTCTTTCTGCCAATTTGGTTATATTGATATTGTTATAGATGTAGAAACTAGAGTATCAGGAAAAAATCATTTTCAATTAAATTGAAGTCCTACACACCTTACCATATGCGTGATTTGATTTTGTAACCCCAAGTTTTGAAGGCTTTTGATTGCTGTAGAAGAACTACTAAGATGACTCAGTTTATTATGTGTTATGTACATTGATATTGCATATGTAACCAGTCATTTTAAGGTTCTAAAAAGTTTTTTTTAAACAGGAAATGTAAATAAAATGTGGCACACTAGTTTTTAGTGTATTTGAAATTTGCATAGCTGATTTAAATAAAAATTAGAGAGTTTTTATTCAAGGAATTTTCACGCTAGAGTTTTGGAACAGGGAATGATCACATCAGTGATTTTGTAGCCGAATGATTGCATTAGTTATTTTATACCGAGATTAATTACACTAGTGCTTAAGATCCATACGTTGATTAAGTGTTTAGTATTCATTTTGAACACACGATAACACAATAATGCTTATTAACGAATAAGTTTAAAAAAATGTTTTAAGCAAATCTATAAAATCCTATGCTTTTAAAATGTCACTAATTTTTATATTTATATTTATTGGAATGCCGAAGTTTTTCTGTGTATTTGTAACATCCTCATTTTGCTTATATCAAACGATTTTATTTATCTATGTAAAATGCACCCATAAAGGATGGAAGGTTTTTAGTACTGGTGTAAAATTGCACAGGTAGACATAAAATGATTTTGTCGTTCAAAGAATGACGGGATACATAAATACAGTCACGTAAAATAGATATAACAAAAAACAGACTTAACAGTAAAAGTAATAATAATAAATAAAATAATAGTGTGGTTCAAAGTATGACGGGATACATAAGTACAGAGTCACGTCAAATGTATATCAATTTGCATAGCTGATTTAAATAAAAATTAGAGAGTTTTTATTCAAGGAATTTTCACGCTAGAGTTTTGGAACAGGGAATGATCACATCAGTGATTTTGTAGCCGAATGATTGCATTAGTTATTTTATACCGAGATTAATTACACTAGTGCTTAAGATCCATACGTTGATTAAGTGTTTAGTATTCATTTTGAACACACGATAACACAATAATGCTTATTAACGAATAAGATTAAAAAAATGTTTTAAGCAAATCTATAAAATCCTATGCTTTTAAAATGTCACTAATTTTTATATTTATATTTATTGGAATGCCGAAGTTTTTCTGTGTATTTGCTCTTCGGACGACTTGGATATAAAATCCTATCTTCTTTGTCAATATCAAATGATGCTTCTATAATTAAAACTTTATGTAAGAACAAATTTGCTCTTTAAAATTTGGATTATATCAAGTTCAATGTCCAGCTGATCATTGATAAAGTTTTTTGAGTTATAAAAATATTTTATTGGTAATTAACCATACAGGGCAGAACCTTAATGCCATTGTTGTAACATTAAGGAGATTTGTTAACAACTATTATAGTAAAATAAAGTATCTGAAGTTGTAAAAAAAAAAAAAAAAAAGAGTTATAAAAATATCCTCCTCGTCATTATCAATATTATTTAATAGATTGACTCAGATTAACGTAACTGGTTCCTTGAAAATTATTTTTCTTAAAACCCGTTTATGCATGTAAACAATAAACCGGTTTAATATAAACAAAACAACAATATCATCAAGATCGACGCATTCACTATTTCTAGTGAACAACAGTTACACGGAATAAATACACGGCGGAATGAAAGTACGCTTACACATAGAATTATGGATGATGAATAAAGACCGCATTTTGACCTCTAGATGTATTCTGCTTTTGCAATCTTTGAACCGAAGTATAAGAGAGGTGAGAATCTATGAACATTGGGAGGAATTAAAAATTTCGACACTCACATAACAGGTGCGTTTGAAAGATTGCCAAACAATGAAAACAACTTCGTGCGTCCAAAGCGCTTTTCTCAATTTACCTTCATCAAGAACGCTCAAAGCCGATATTTGAAATCCAAGTGATGCCTAAGGACAGAAAACGTAGAAAAGCTATACATCAAAAGTAAAAAAAAGTAAAAGTAAAATCACAAAAACTCCAAGGAAAATTCAAAAAGGAAAGTCCCCAATCAAATGGCAAAATCAAAAGTTCAAACACATCAAACGAATGGATAACAACTGTCATACTCCTGACTTGGTACACGCATTTTTCTGTAGAAAATGGTGGATTGAACCTGGTTTTATAGCTAGCTAAACCTCTCACTTGTATGACAGTCGCGTCAAATTCCATTATATTTTCACCGATGCGTGAACAAAACAAACAGACACAATAGGTAAAAATGTCAAAAATAAGGGTACAGCAGTCAACATTGTTTTATCATCTTAATCACTATATAAACAACAAATGTAACGAAGAAGCACAAAAAGGCATACATCAAATTTAACATCCTCATTTTATTTATCTATGTAAAATGCACCCATAAAGGATGGAAGGTTTTTAGTACTGGTGTAAAATTGCACAGGTAGACATAAAATGATTTTGTCGTTCAAAGAATGACGGGATACATAAATACAGTCACGTAAAATAGATATAACAAAAAACAGACTTAACAGTAAAAGTAATAATAATAAATAAAATAATAGTGTGGTTCAAAGTATGACGGGATACATAAGTACAGAGTCACGTCAAATGTATATCACAAAAAAACAGACTTAATAGTAAAAGTAATATTAATAATCAAAATAATGTTGTCATTCAAAGTATGACAAGATAAATAGGTACAGAGTCACATCATAAAATAATTTTGTCGTTCAAGTATGATGGGATACATAAGCACAGAGTTACGTCAAATGGATATCTCAAAAAACAGACTTAACAGTAAAAGTAATATAAATAAAGACAAATAAAATAATAATATAACACGTTATTAAGATGATAAACAACGTCAGTACGCAAAATCTAAACTTCAAGACCATAATGTATTATTTGTGAAGTTGATACGGAATATTTATCAATATGTTCTTGGTACCTTCCGATGAACTTTTTTAGAAAAAAGGACGAGACGTTCTTTGACATACCCCTGGTTCATCAACTTTCTGCTCAGACACTGGTGACGTATTAAAAAGTCTGAGTAGGAGCTGCAGGCTCTTGAATACCGAATAAGTTGGGAAATGTATATTCCATATGCAGGTGAAGTTGGTATATTGCTACTAAGGTGGGAGAAATTGATAATTTCAAAATCAAAATTGTCTCGTTTGTCATAGATTCTGGTACTAAGATGACTGTGTATGTCAAATTCGAGGTATAAGTCTAAAAATGAGGCGAAGGAAGCCGTGTCTGTTGTCTCTTTAATTTCTGGTTCTGGTGGATATATTAATGGAACCCAATCAGAAAAGTTTAGATTGTTAATGGAAAGAACATCATCAATATATCTGAAAGTGAAATTTAACAATCTGGCTTCTTTGATCTTCTTCTTTTTGACAAGTGTCTGAAGGAACTCCGATTCATGTGAAAATAAGAAGAGGTCAGCAAGAAGAGGCGCGCAGTTCGTTCCCATAGGAATGCCGACAATTTGTTGAAAAAGTCAACCTCCAAATTCAACAAATATTTTGTCAATAAGAAACTCCAGCATACTGATTACTTGTTCCTCTGTGTAGCATGTTTTACCATTTTGTTCACTATTAACAAAATATGCCTTATGGTATCCCGAAGTAATAAATTTATAGCGTATGCTACCGTTTTTATGATGAAAAGCATTGTGGATTATTTCTTTTAGACGGTTTTTCAATTTCACATGGGGAATGGTGGTATACAAGGTTGAAAAATCTAAAGTTTTGATAGAACTAATTTCAGAAAAAGACCGAGATTTAAAATTATCCAGGAGTTCTTTAGAGTTTTTAAGAATCCACATATGGTTAATACCACTACGCGAGTAAACAGTTTCACAGTATTTCTGAAGACCCTCTTTCACTGCGGACAGAATTTTAGTCAATCTAATGGACAATTCTTTAGTGGAACATGCAGATGAGCCGGCAATGTACCGTTGTTTGTACGGAATTGTGTGAAGTTTAGGTATCCAATACAAACTAGGTAAGTCCTCCGATTTGTTGTTCAATGCAATGTTCATTGAAGCCATGAAGGACTTATGATTCGCCAAAATCTCATCCTTGTCAAATGATATGTTTTTATATGTGGGATTACCTGAGTGCTAATTTATTCCTAATTCTTTTACAAGACACTCGTAGTAATACGATTTACATATAAAGACAATATTATTTGAAGCTTTGTCCGCAGGGACAACAATATACTTATCTTAAAGAGATGATAGACATTCTCCAGCCTCTTTGTCTCTGAAAACGGACTTTGGTCGATCATTCACACAGTTTTTCAACTTATGAATACGACGTTTTATCAGAGACCTGATTGTTTTGACACATTCTGACAAAGTGTCCAGTTGAACTTCTTCTCGTTTAGCTCATGCTCTGGCGTAGTCCTCAATGGAATCCATAATTATTTTGAAGTTATGGTTCTAATTGATGTGTTGGGGTTCTCTAAACTTAGGACCATGAGAAATCACCTTTCGGAGATTTTCATGTTGAATTATGTTTTGATCCCCAGTAATGACATGGCCAGTGGGGCTGTAATTGTAAGGCGAGTGGGAACATTCACATGTCAGAGGGTTTTTTAGTTATTGTTCTAAATCAAGGTTCTGTAATGCTTGTTTATAGTTAAATATTTTGGGTGCAATGGTTTTGGTGTAACTGTAGGATACAATAGGAACAGACTGATTTTGAAAATAAATAGGAATTTTAGAAGTTACCTCCTTGTGATGTAGAACGTTGCTGATGTTGATTGCATCAATTCCGCTATTGGTTAAAGTAAACAGGAAGAAATTTCCTCTTTTCCTCATGTAAAGGTTCCGATCTTACTGGTTTAAAAAGACGGAAAAGAGCTACATCACAAATTATACTGACAAGTCTGTATATTGGAGAAAATGTATTGGTGCCTCCTTTGTCAAGTGCATAATCTCTCAAACATTTTCGAAAATTAACAGGCAGTGAAAAAGGAATGGTTCTAATGTTATGTAACCCAAGCGGATGATGAAGATGAGAAAGAATGTCATCAAAGCTTCCACAGGGCGATCTAAATTTGGAAGACTTTTTTACATTTAAAATACCCATACTCTCGGACTGTACCCGCTCAGTCAACAAATTTTAGGAAGTTGGTTAACTTTTTTTTAAATACAAATGTATATTAAATATCAACATAACTGAAATCGGGAAACTTAAAAAATAGCCAAATTCATATTAGGTTAATACCTTAGTTCCTGTACAATTTCAAAATTTGTAAAAGAAAAAAATTATGTAGTTATTCAAAAATCCGAAGTACTGATTACTAATATCTTCGAGAACTGATAGTCCACTAGCAGAGGTATCGACTCAGTGAAGTTAACAACACGTTAAAAGTTTGAAGCAATTTTCAGTATTAACCTTCATCAGCATGTCAGCGAGCAAAACGACGACCACGAATTCCTTGTTCTAAATATAATAAAATATAAACTTATTTTATTTGAATATCAAATGAATCACATATTTAGATAATACAATGAAATATTATATAAAGATAGTAAAAATACGAATACTATTACGTCACGGGCAACAACACTATTATATGGTGGTCGATTAAGGCCATTTCACGTTTTCGCATTTTTGTCCTTCATATTCTATATGCGAAATTGCGAATTCGATACGCGGAAACAGGAAGGAGAAAACGCAAAGTCGAATTTGCGAAAACGCGGAATACAGGAGATTAACAGATTAAACCATCGTGACTTTTTCATGTAGTTATAAAAGTTTTTATTTCATTTACATTTTAACTTTTAATATCGATTCCAGATTTCAGTTATGTTGATCTTTAATATACATTTGTATTTTTAAAAAAATGACCAACTTCCTAAAATTTGTCGACTGAGCGGGTACAGTCCGAGAGTATGCTCGCTTAGATTGAAGTTATCAGAAGTAAACATATTTTGTTTTAATACTAAGGAATTTTATCAAACCGTTTATGGACAATTCTATCAGATAAATGTTTGTATTTATTCGCATGCTCGAGTAGATTTCTACCGAAACAAATGGATGGAAAGCCGAAAACGCGAAAACGCGAAAAGCCGAAAATTCCAAAGAGCGAAAACGCGAAAATGTGAGAAACGTGAGAAACGCGAATACGCGAAATCGGAAATCTCTTTTGTTGTGCCTAGCACATCATTATGATAGTCATCTGACCTAGCTTTTTGAGCCAGCACCTCTAAGTCTTAATAATATTTTTCATTATCATATTCATCATAGATACAGGAAGATGTGGTGTGAGTGCCAATGAGACAACTCTCCATCCATTCTCATATAGGGAGGGATGTTGGGTGATTTTCATATGATGAATACTTAATATTTCGAACAGTTTAAATGAAGTCTGGTGCTCGATATCGTCAGTAACTGCTAGTAGTTTTTTTGTTAATTTGTGTTGATCATCGTCATTTTGCTTATTTTATTATGTTATCTGTTCTAACATAGACACGAACTTCTTCTCAACTGAGTTTTAATGTGCGTATTGCTGTGTGTTTGTTAATTCCACATTGGCAAGGCGTATAGGGGAGGATTGAAATCTTACAAAACGGTTTTTTTTTCGAGCTGTCCCAAGTCAGGAACCTTTGTCCTTTGTTATTCTTGTAATATTTTTTTTTAATTTTGGTTTATTCACCCCCTCCGTGTTTTGAATTTTGTATTGAAGACCCATTTGTGACTTTGTTCTGTTTTTGCTCTTATGGTGTTTTTCTCTTTGAGACATTTCTCGTTTCCAATTTCACAAAATTCTCACAAAATTGATTGACTTTATGAATCAAAGCTTCAAATCAACCGTTTTGCTTTTTCTAGTTTCCTTGAATGGTTTATACATATCCATAAATACTGTATTGATTATATCAGAATGTGTTTTTCTTTACATTTGGAGTTCGTGCTACCACTTGTGGCATGATACATTGTACTTGTACATGGAGTAGACATCACAGTTTTTACCCTTTTTTAGAAGAAATGTTCATCAATTCGACGGGGAATATCGTCCTTGTGATTAGTTTTATTTGAGAGAACATCGTTCTGTCTCAAATTTAACTTCACCATTCTATTCGGGATGCCGTAAATCGACAAACGAGCACACTTCTAACAGGTTAAGTGTCGTACAATATATATTAAAAATAACAACAACGTTACGCAAGCAAATTGATTAATCAAACATGCGCAAACACTAGTCTATCTCTTATATTTCCAGAAATGATATGAAGTAATATAATCTGTGTTTTTATCTTTGTATCGACGAAGGCGGAAATTTTATTGATGCACCACTAAACTATTCCAATACTCAAAGGGGTGTTTAAGTAAGAGACCGGAAACGGGTTTTTTTTTTTTTTATCATATGTACAATTCACATGAACTTGTTTTATTGATAACGGCATTCAATGCAATTTTTTTTGGTTCTTTTTATCGGTACATAAACGCACAAACGGTTTATGATTACTGACGCATACTCCGAATGTTTTACTGTAATTCCGGTACTAACTTTCATATTTTTCTGTCTGTTCAATTCAATTATAATTGATTTATATTCTTTAAAATAATGTCATACTATATGTTCAACTTGTTACGATTTTTAAGGCTTTTTTAATTTTCATTCCAGTGTAGTCTTGTAACAAAGTACAGAAGAAGACTTTACGAAGATATTTTTGTTATTCTCTTTTCAAAGACTTTTTTCAAATCCTCTGGTTCTTGACAGTATTGTGACTACTGTTTTTATTGTCACCAATCGCATCTTTCTTTATTGATTCTCTAATTTATTTAAGATAGGTCCTGTCACTCCATACTCAATATCTAAATGATTGTCTTCATCTCACATATCCTAGTGAACATGAGAACTATCGATAGTAGAAATGTTGCTTCATGTCTCAAACTTTTCTTCCATATTGACACATATAGCCGACTTTAAACTAGAATCTATAACTTACATAATTCTTTCACTTTCCATTTTTTTTATCAGAAACATACTCTTTGCTCCATCGTTCGGCGTACACATATCCAAAACAATATGTTACGCTCGTATATTCTCATAATATCAGACTTTATTGACAGTAATGGGCTTACACAAAGACTACTCCAACAAAAGTAAAGTGAAGATCGACAAAAATCAACTTTCCAAAAGTTTTACAGTGATCATTACAAATAGGTTGACCGATACGATATTTTGATGTCTCAAATCACTGAAAACGTGTTTTCACGGTCTACAATCTGAAGACACCGGTAAAGTCTTCTCATCTCTAATATTACCGATTGTCTCTAATTCTCAATTGCAAAATTGTTTGCAACTTTAAGTATAAGTTTTTTCTTTTCCGATTTTTGTACAGTAATAGGTTTAATTGAGCCAAACCGCTTGTCTTATACATACCAATCGCCAGTGCGTTGAAATTGAAACCAAATTTGATGCATTAAAACATTCCAATTTTCGTAAAAAATAGTCATTCAAAAATTTGAGAATGATGATCGTTACTAAAAATTAAAAATGCTCAAGATGGTCGTAACGTATATTTGTGATGGTCGTCACTCTTTATTAGATTAGACCGAATAAGACAAGAGTTTTAAACGAGTCTTTTATAATATGAATATATTTTACGATATATTTGTGAAGTGTTTGGGTTTTTTTTTTTTTTTTTTTTTTTTTACATACAACGCATAATAAAGCAATTTCATTCCGTGTAAAACTTATCAATTCAAAGTTTTCAAGAGTTTACAAATATCATTTTTTTGAGAATTTTGAAAAAAGTTTGATTTTAAAATTCCAAAGTTTTAAATGTTTTAGAAGTCGTATTGTCGTTTGGTAAAATCAAGCTGATTATAAGGTGCACAGTTATGGCCAATGATGTTCATGTATGATTATTATCGTGGTTATAGAAAATCCTGAGTACGCCTAGTGATACCATGCCGAATTGCCTTCGTTGAAATTATTCAAACATCCAATAGAGCAAATAACACGGATAATTAATATCATAGCCGTGTTTTAAGCGACACATACATGCAGGTTATAAATTTATTTGTTGAATGAATTCAAATCGGTAACTACTGATGGGTGCCTTAGAAGGTCCACAGGAGTTTTGAGCGAGAATTTCTTGGCATGGGTTGTAATACTGAATCCATGGGGTCGCAATGAACATTGTGCTAGCTTCGGACGTACGAGGTTGTTGATATCTATTCTACACTGCTATCCGCTATACACATTGAACTTAAGAATGGAATCAAATAGATGTATGAGTAGCTTGTAGCCAGGATAATATAAAAAATATAGAACCTCTTGCTTCAACTTAGCGTGCTGGTCCTTAAAAGCTTAATACGTTCATACAATATAAACATATAACATACACATCAATTTTATCATGAACGACCAAAAGCCGAATAAGTGAAGGCCAATGGTTTATAATAACTGCAAAATCTGATTAACAGTTAAAGATGATTGTTCAAAATTGTACGTTGAAGGTTCAATAGTTTCATCTGCGACATGATGGCAGATAATAAAAAGTCGTAAATTAAAAAGAAATATGAGGGAATAGACGTGTATTTAACCATTTTATGCCTTAGCGTACAGTAAAAAAATCTATTAATACTCAACCCATACATACTATTTGGCTTGATTCGAGTTGATTAGTTTAAATTTTTCACTGTTTCTCCTAAATGATGAGCGTTTAGAATACATCGGAACTGTGTATGTTTAATTACTATTCTTTAGCTTAATTTCTGCAAAGCATTATCAGAGTAACAAATAATATTGTTTGTAGCAAACCATATATGACATCTGAGTTTATTACTTTTACTTTTAAAATACTTAAATAAAAGTTCGTCTTAATACTCGAGTTTCGGTCGTATTTGAGAGTTACGACCATCTTGTGTCGGTTACTATCATCATCAAAAATACTATAGTTGACTACAACCATCACATATTTAAAGTTAGGAACATCATGCTCGAATTTTTTAATGACTATTTTACAAAAATTAAAATGATTTTATGTATCAAATTTGGTTTCAACATCAACGCACTCATGATAAGTGTATGTAAGACAAGCGGCTTGACTCAAATGAACCTTTCACGCCATGAAAATCGGAAAAGAAAAACTTATCCCTAGAGTTGTCTCCTATATTCGGATGGTTTCTTTCCTGTTTCAGTGCATGCGATCCCCTTATATTTTGTTTTTAACATCGGTTGCCTAACCATCAATGTTATTGTTTAATCCTATTGTCATAAAATATCTGAATGAATACTTTATTCTCTTAAAACAATTGTTACAGAGAACATATAGATATTAACAATATAAAACTTATATAGCACGTGTGAATTACATATTATACATATATAAAGTGATATTAAGAAGTTCTAACCTGGAGGAACGACCTTCTCTTGGACGTTCTTAATAAATTTACATAGTTTTTCTAATACAATTACATTGTTGGAATCAAATAGCTGTTCAAACTTATAAATGTTAACATTTTCGTGACAAAAAGGGGGAAGCAGATTTATTCTTTCATTGATAAAGTAGCTACATGTCATTACATAGTGGTATTCATCACCGATATCCATAGAGTCACACAGAGAGCACACTCTTTCGCTTCTTTGCAAATTGCGCCATCTCCCGGTCTCGACTGGTAATCTGTGACTACCACATCTAAATTTACAAAGGATGTACATATAATAGGGTGATAACTCTGAGATATATTTTTCAAAACAAAAATGAGTTTTAAATAATCTATAGCACAATGCCTTAGGAGACTTGAACATTTCTAATACCAAAATTGTATAAATTGATCCTTAAGTTTCTGTTCAATACACTTTGAAATCCATAATGACGAAAAAACAGTTTGGTTTTGCCAAACATTTGACATAATGAATAACTTGAAATCTTTGATAGGCTGAATGAATGCATCAAAACAAGTTATTGAATTCTTCTTTTTGTAATTATTCTAAAGAGTGTTGACCAAAGTTCCTGTTTAAAAACGTGCACAATGTTAACGCTTTTATTATCCTAAAAAATTACTGAAAAAAGGACATGCATTCAAAACTAATAATTACATTTTTTTACTAGGACCATGGAAACACGATTTCAATCAAGTTTTTCATTTAATTACCTGTGCACATTTTTTCTGAAGCTCGTGTCATCATGAAGATTACATTTCATTTTGAAATGAAGGGTAATTTCAGAAAGCGAGATTGGTGTTAGTTAATCAAAATAATGTAGTATAATGAAACATACATGTCATGTAATTGTTGTTAAATGAATTATTGTCTGTTGATTGGCTTGACATTAGAAAGCCTTGATGTTGCACTGGTTGAGTTTTTATCATTCATATTAATAAAACTTGACACAGGCACAGTGTTTTGGTTTTAATTGTATCATCCAACATTTGGAAAGCTATATTAGTTGTCTGGGAAAAATAAAATTTTTCTAGAATAAACCAATGTGATGATGTCATTAAAGTCTTTTATATTAAAAAAATCTCGTAAAAGTCTTAATAACAGATGTGCCGTTTGTTCTAATGATGTAATGTCATGAAGATGTAAATAACAACACATTCGCAGCATATGTGCAAAATATGCAGGAGTTAAAAGACCAGGAGGTGGGTTCTTCAAGACTAGTTGTTGAATTAAACAATGTTCTTGTGGACAAAATGATGAATTTGAACAAAAAATCATAACAGGTTTGACTGTTATTAATTTCATTGCTTTGTAGTTATTTTCTTGATTCATGAAATTTAACAAAGATTTCTGGTTTTGAGTTAATTGGATGTCTTTGACTGGAACAAGTTCTTTTAAATAATCATCAGTGCATTTGCTAAAAGCATAATGTATAATATCTAATGATATCAAGTAATTACTATGACTATAGAAGAAGGAAGCTAGCAACATCCATCCTGATAATGCATCTGATTGTGTTCCTATCACCAGATGACTGAGGTCACGTTTGTACTTGTAGTACTTCTCTTTGTTGTTTGATACAAGTTGGTTTTGTGACATTTGTGGAACAACCTGGTGTGCCCTGGGCAAATATAAGGTAAACATATCTCGGGATAGTACAGTTTTAGAATGATGTAGCAAGTTATATAGCAGGCTATGATACTTAAAAGGTATAGTGAATTCTAATGATTCTAATATTATTGTAAAATTTCCTTTCATTAAATCAATTTTTTTAGTTAGTCCTTTATAATCGTTCAGAGTTTGTGAATATTTAAAACACTGAATTCCTTGTTTATATAAATTACTCAGGATTCCAATTAATTTGTCTTTGTTAGTCGTATTGAATCTTAAATATAACAAATTATTGTCAGGAATGAAATAATGTAATATTGTCTCATATTCAACACAGTACAATAGTCTCTTTAAACAAGCCATGAAGCATGGTATGATACTATCTGGTCTCCATATTGATGGGTCTAATTCTTCTGATATCCAAAACATTAAAGTCTTTAGAAAGTAGGAACACAGTAAACCTTTCAAATCCATATGTTTATCCACAATTTCCTTGAGCAAGATTTTCAATAAAGCATAGCATAAAAACTGGGTATGGCAGAAAGAAAGGATGAGAAATTTTTCCGCTACCGAAAAAGAAATTCTCCACTTGAGATTTTCATTGCAGGATCCTTTCAAGCCAATTGGAACAAATAATACACCACATGCGATTATTTTTGTAATGATGTCCATTGTTGGCCATGATGTACGTGGCCTGTATATCCATGGTTTGGCTTGAGATATCCACTGGTCACATTTTAGGCAGGATGCAAAATCACATAGATTCATTTTGTCTGATATACAAGGCCCATGAATTTTGTCAATGAATGATAATGATAGACCTGAAACTATATTCAGAAGAGACATTTTGTATAGTTCGTTTGAAAGTAGACTTCCGTGAGAGTTATCTTCTACCATTTGTTTGAGTTCAGTATATTGCTCATAAATGTTGTTGAAAAGACGTAGTAGCGTGAAACAGGGTGTAGTATCATCTGTATCCATAATCAAAGGAATGTTATTATAATTGGAACTAACCTCTCTATAATGTCTATCGGACTCGTAAACTTTAAATCTAGTATCAATATACATTAAATCTAAATCACTGCCACTAAGATTAAGACCTTCACCTTTACTACCACTAGTTATACAGTCCTTTGTTCCAATGTCAAGTATTATGTAAGCCAATCGCCTGATTTTTACATCCTCTTCAGATCCAATCTTTTTGCAGAGGTACTTATAGAAATTAACTGATAAATTTTTATCTGTATACATTTTCGTTCTGAAATAGAAAATATAAAAAAGAAGATGTGGTATGATTGCCAATGAGACAACTCTTCACAAAATACCAAAACGACACAGAAATTAACAACTATAGGTAACCGTACGATCCTCAACAATGAGCAAAGCCCATACCGCATAGTCAGCTATAAAATGAAATGCCTAAATGACAATGTAAAACATTCAAACGAGAAAACTAACGGCCTTATTTATATAAAAAAATGAACGAAAAACAAATATGTAACACAAAAACAAACGACAACCACTGAATTACAGACTCCTGAGTTTACTGACATTTTTTTTTATTCAAGAACAAAATGAGATTAAGGAATATTCTTCAGTAAGGCACCAACCTAACAATACACCAAAAATCAAGACCTACAACAGGGATTTTATTGTTGGTTCTCTGAATGTTGGTTCCTTTAATACAAAGTCCAGCCTGGAAGTTAAAGATCAGTAAGTCAGGAGCATGGCAAGGCACTTGATTACCACAAATTAGATCTCACTTTAGCCAGGTAAACAAAGGTGAAAAGTTAAATTATTTTGTAGGAAAGTATGACTTTGTGAAGAGTTTTAGACAAATGGGCAACCGTCATCAAGTGAGGAAAGGTCTCACTAGTAAGTTATTATGGAATTTTTGCATTAAATTAATAAAGATCTGTTATTTGACAAAGACTAATGTCTTATGAACATTTGTAGGATTATATTCGGTAGATTAATATACTTATACCCATATCAATATCAGCAGATGACAGGATCGAAATTATTTACTGCACCGGAAATGCATTTCCCTGATAAACTGTACAACTTCATTTTAATTGTCACAACTTTATATGGCAATACAAGTACCCATTAAGAGGTGTTACCATTATGGGGTGTTCCTAAGATAGGAATCTTATACATAAGAAGGACAGTACCCTCGTCATGCTTCTTGATATTCAAATTTAATGGGACCAAAAGCTCATTTTGCAACTTGCACTTTATACTCGGGTCCGTTATATTTGTTGACTAAATAGTGTACAGCAGTTTACAAACGTTCCAATCTCATAATAGATAAAGACGACAAATCAATGTAACAAACAAAATATGAAAAAAACCTCATGAATCCCAAAAAGAAACGAGACGTTTTAGATCAAGATGTTCGACAAATATGGATAAAGTAAATAATATAATTTTCACAGATTTTAAAGTTACATGTTAAGGTTAATTTCCAATTAGTACTACTGAGAGAAAAAGCAGGATCCATACGATTTTTGTTGAAAAGAAAAAAAAAATTCTGAAGCAAAACGTAAACAGCTTTAATCATTTCATTGGATGTCTAATTCAGTGTTTTGACTGAAAAATAAAATGTACCAAATGCAATAGAAATAATTGCTCACAGAATCATCAATCAACCATATGCTACTGATCTTTTAAGTATGTTGCACATGATCTAATCATAAAGGTCTTGAATGAGTAAGTACTACACGGAACCTTCTCTTGTTTTCAACTTTGTTTTATAATAAATTTTGAAATCTATAATCTCATTGTTATCCCTTAAATCTTAGTTAGAAATAATTAAAAAAAAATGACAGTTGATAACAAGCTAATTGTTTATAACTTACATTCTGACTCGCAATTACATAACACCACAAACATACCAACAAAAATCAACACTGAAGGCTATATTAGGTTAAAATTTAAAATTGATGTGATTATTTATTTTTAAATCAGTTTAATTTCTAACAATTCGTAGAACACGACCACAATTGACACTTGTAAAAGTTAAGTTGGGAGGAAGTTTTGTTTTCTTCAATCATATGATTCATCCAATTATATTTTATATAGTAACTTTCATCACTTTAATCATGTTATCATTTATTTATAGATATATATTTATCTATAATGTAAATGATTGTTGGATATGTAATATAGAAGTGTTTTACTACGAAATGATTTTTTTTAATACAATCATATTAAAAAGTCTGTCTTCTGAATTACTTCACATTTGCGCAATTATTATTAGAACCGTTTAGTACTGTGTGTTGTTTAGTAAAACCTTGAACTGGACAACAGACAAATGTTGAAATAGATTTCAATATTCCCAAATGCAAACATTTCTACACCATACCAAATAGAAATGATAATATGTAAAAATGTCAATACCAATTAGTCAGTAAAATTCAAAATACCGAACTCCGAGGAAAATTCAAAAAGGAAAGTCCTTAATCAAATGACAAAATCAAACCCTCAAACACATCAAACGAATGGATAACAACTGTCATATTCCTTACTTGGTACAGGCATTTTCTATTTTGAAAATGGTGTATTCAACCTGGTTTTAAACTTAGCTTAACCTCTCACTTGTATGACATTTGCTTAAAAATCCATTGAATTGACAACGATGTGGGAACAAAACAGACATATTAGATGAAAATATCAGAAATAGGGGTACAGCAGTCAACATTATGAAATAATATTAATCTAATTAAAAAGTACGTAAAAAAGGCATATAGACAAAGCACATTAGCCATAAATGAAAAACAAGAATACAGAAATTATATATATAAGTAACCAATCGGGAAAAGTTGACAACAGTGGACTTTTCTGATGACGCATATTTCAGACTGAAAAAATACGGATTCATAAAAGCTTTGATAATTATATAATAACTTACATTCTGATTCGCAATTCACAATCACCACAAGCAAAACAACAGTTACACTGGAGGCTTCGTCAGGATTATATGTATTGATGTAACTGTGGTCTTCTTCCAAAGTACTTGAATTCATACAATTCTGAGAATACTCCCACATATATAGCTTGTTCAACTTAAACTAGAAGTGTTTTCTACTTATAAGTTAATCATATGCTACGTCCATGAAAGATTGTATCTAGTAACCTTCCTCTTTAAGGAAAATTGACTTTTATGTGTAGATAGATTAAAACTGACGTGGAAAGGTAAACATGCCCACCGAAAGCTCTTTTTTGAGAGCCCAGGTGGTCGTGTGGTCTAGCGGGACGGCTGCAGTGCAGGCGATTGGTGTCACGATATCACAGTAGCATGGTTCGAATCCCGGCGAGGGAAGAACCAAAAATTTGCGAAAGCAAATTTACAGATCTAACATTGTTGGGTTGATGTTTAGACGAGTTGGATATATATATATATATATACATTTGATGATATATTTGAATGGTTGTTTCATATCTAACATAGAAGTGTTTATCTACGCACAGAAATATCACTATACCATCACATTTAATAGTCTGACGTCTGGATTCCTTGTTACTTCTTTTTTTTTTTTTTTTTTTTTTTAATATTTGGTTCTTAAAGCTGCGTATTTGATTTGGCTTCACATGTTTAACGTTAGCGACACTGATGAGTTGAATGTAGACGAATCGCGCGTCTGACGCACACATTTATAAGCCTGGTGTCGTTAATGAGTGTGTCGCTACCACTCGCGTGATTATCATAAGGTCCTTTTTTGACCTTGTGGGTGCCCACCGAAACACAGAATTGTCAAAAGAAAAAAGTAGGCACAAATTTCGATATTCCTGATATGCAAATATTCCCACACATACAAAAGAGAAATGAAAAACGAGCCTATCAATAAAAGAAGGGGGGGGGGGTTCAGGTTTAATACAACTCAAAATGAAAAAGTTTGCCATGCAATTGATAGAAAACGTTTATATATTATAAAAAAATATGTTAATTTAAACACTGCGTACATGAATCAACAGGGACTATCAATCATTCGGCAAAGTAGAAAGAAAAGGATTGATAACACAATGAACAATAGTTATCAAAGGTACCAGGATTATAATTTAATACGCAAGACGCGCGTTTCGTCTACATAAGACCCATGAGTGACGCTCAGATCAAAATAGTTATAAAGCCAAACAAGTACAAAGTTGAAGAACATTGAGGATCCAAAATTTAACAACATCGACTCTGCTTTTGACCATGTAGCCGGGACAAATTTATAAAATTGTACTGTATGATAAAAAATGAACTCCCGAAAGGCACAGAAAATGCAAAAATAAATGTTGGTATTTACAAATACAGATCTAATGAGTTATGTCTATTTAGTTCTAGAATTGAATTAACCACATTCAGATTTCTAAAGATCGGTAACATTAACTTACCAGAAATAGTTTTCCATATCAAAACCAAATGACTTTCAATACTTTTACAAACACCAATGTGTCTACGTTTTAGGTTTTCATTTTATAATTCTATCATTATCATTTTTGAAATGCGTATTGATAGTTACATGAGCCAAATAAAATGACCGACGAGATAATCAAAAGTTCTTCTCGTCAGTCTTAAGTATGAAAACTCCTTAACAAAATTATCCACTTTGAGAGCAAGGACATCGTTTTACTATATTTAGTGATTAAAGCAAAATGCTGGTTGGTGAGGGAAATCATCACGGTCATCACGTATATTTTATACTAGTACTATGGCCACGGAAGTTTATATTGACATGGTTAATATAATACTTCCATGCTATGACTGATTTTGAACAATTCCGCTTAGTTTGTGTCCAACTGTCTATGTTTGTAGAAAATAAATATTATGTTGTGTATTTGAAAACGGGGGGGGGGTGTTATTTATTTAAAAGAGGGACGAAAGATACCAGAGGGACAGTCAAACTCATAAATCGAAAATAAACTGACAACGCTATGGCTAAAAATAAAAAAGACAAACAAACACACAATAGTACACATGACAAACTAAAGAATAAAAAGCAACACGAACCCCACCAAAATCTGGGTTTGATCTCAGGTGCCCGGGAGGGTAAGCAGATCCTGTTCCACATGTGGCACCCGTTGTGTTGCTCATGTTATAACAAATCCGGTAAATAGTCTAATTCGGTAGGTCACATTCATGAAAAGGAAGGGGATTGTAGTTACGACGTAAGGAATATATCCGATATCATCTGTGAAACGGTTATTCCATAACGGTCAACCAACTCGTGATGGCGTCTGTAAAATTTACGAAGGGATGATTTCAACTTCACCATTTGGATCTCTTGGTTTAATAGCTTCCTTTTGAACAGCAACCCTCTATCAAGAAAATCATGATAACAAATACAAGCACGGGAATATCGTATCAATTGGGAGATATATATCCCGTATGCAGGTGCTGCTGGAATGTTGCTACTTAGAAATTAAAAGTTCACAATTGGAAAGCTGAAATCATCTCTTTTGTCATAAAGTTTTGTTTTAAACCGACCCTCATTGTCAATGTTTAGATGTAAGTCAAGATATGAGGCCGACTTAAAGTATCTGTTGTATCCTTTGTCTCTAGTTCGATTGGATAGATGCGTTCAACATAGTCACAAAATTTTGAATTATTTAGTGAGAGAACATAATCCATATAGCGGAAAGTACAGTTAAACTTCTTATCTTTCTTCCTAAGAAGTTCCTGTATGAAGTCAGCCTCATTATAATAAAGAAGAGGGCACAATTGGTTCCCATTGGAATATCTAACTGATGACTTAGAGGTTACTCGTATTATACCGGTATGTAAAGTTTCCTGAAGTATAACCGAAAACCCCCAAACATATCATTCTTTGAATTTATATTCCAGGATGGTGAACATTACCTATAGAAAAAATGCAAAAATAACAGACTATGAGTTTTCGTATGTACAGTTTGACTATGGTTATTCAATCGGATTGGTCAAGTAAATCCTACAGTGTACTGACGAATAGATCCTATCAAGATAGATGACACATACGGGGAAGCCCAACAAAGTTCGCATTAAAGATGACATAAGCACAGTACTGATCACGTAGTACTGGTTAAGTAAAATTAAACTTAACAGTAGTAAATGATAGTAAAAACAGTTCAAAGCACCTAATATATATATCAATATAAAAATAAGAAGTTGTATGATGGTCGATGAGACAACTGTTCACAAGAGATCAAATTATGAACAACATGAAAAAAGTAACTGTATGGCCTTCAACAATGAAAAATACCATAATGTAAGCAATAAAAGCCCCAAAAAATGAGAAAATGAGAACGGGAAATCGGACAGCTGGTTTATATTAAAGATTATAACCAAAACTCAAATATGATAGGCAGCAACTTAAAAGAAAACCACAGAATTATAGGCTCCTAAGACAGGTAGCACATTTTTAGATGTTTCACATATGATATCGGATATATCGTAACTACAATCCCCTTCCTTTTTCACGAATTAGACTATTTACGGTTTTTTTTTATAACATGAGCAACACGACGGTGCCGCATGTGGAGCAGGATTTGCTCCCCTTCCAGAGCACCTGAGGTCATCCCTAGTTTTTGGTGGGCTTTGTGTTGCGTAGTCTTAAGTTTTCTATGCTGTGTCTTGAATATTATTATTTGTCTTTTTTTTGTCTTTTTTTTTTAGCCATGGCGTTGTAAGTTTATTTTCGATCTATGAGTTTGACTGTTTCTCTGGTATCTTTCGTCCCTCCTTTATATTCGATGTTATATATTGATAACATCCTTATATACAAAAGCTCATTAATTATTAAAGTTAAAATGATAGACACATCAATGTAACATGCTGACATTGGTGTATCAGCTTGTTTGTATACATGTGTTCTTGTACGCATATGAAATTGTACATCTTGAAAACGCCATTTATCACTTGAAAAATGAATGCAATAACTATTTCATTTCTTTGTTTTGCGATGGTGATGTTTGGATTGGCAAGAGGTATGTCTGTTTATTAAATTTGGCCTTGAACATAAGATCAATTGTTGAAAAAATGATATAAGAACTTAAATTTGGAATATAAAATCAATGTTGAAATATAATATAAGAACTTAAACAGACTGCTTGGCTTAAAAACGAAATTTAAATATTTCATGTGACAAATATAAAGATCTCGAGGAGTTAGGGAAAGAATCGCTGGGTATACTGCAACAGCGACAATAATGCCTTAAAGAGTACAGAGTGCCTCAATATCTATATAACGTCAGTTCTGTGGTGTGATTTTTTGGTGAAAACATTCTTTACAGATGTCAGGCTATGGTGTCTATGGTTTGAAAACCACCCAAAATTCAACTTATGATGATTTTTATAACTCCTAAATATACATACATTTCTAAATAAAACTAAATAAAGTCAGGCAAGATGAACGTACAAGCCGCCAAACCATTATTTTTGGCAAACCTGGCTTCACTGGTAGGCAATGAAAGCTACAATCCTCTACGTTAAATGCTAAATAGAGAGATCGTATGAAAATGAACCCCGATACGTAGCAAATATTCCCCATGAACTCTTTGGTTTCCATTGCAGCTTATTAAGGTAGCACTACAGTCAGAATTTTCTGACTCCAACCAACAGTCTTTAAAGATTAATTTCTCCAAAACTACTCAATGGATATTTAAAATCTTTAACTCATTTTAAAGCTGAAATATTACTCCTTCTTAATCTGTAGATAAATTTATTTTTGGTATGATTCATCTCAAAATATAGCTCATTAATTGCCAAAAAAGTTATCTTCCAATTGGATGAAAATGGCACATTCAGGTCAAATGGTAGTAAAAATTTGTTTTCATCACTTTAATCAACCATTCACTAACTACGAAACCGTGTCTCAGATGTTTTGATATATGCCTCCAGTAAGAAGATATATTGATTTAACTGCTGGGTGCCAAACCTCATTTCACCTTTCATCTTTGGACACCTATAAATCCATTTAGAAACAAATTATCTAAAAACTGGGACATGGTATTGTAGGGAATACTCCCTTTAATCACATATATCAAAGTCAAACCAAAATGGGTACCTTTAAAGTTTCTATTTTAATTTCCCCTTAGAACCCATATAAATGCTACATAAATACAAAAATTCCACTGAGAACACCCTAGGAGTGTTCTGACACCATTATTTTATCAATAGTACCACACATTGCGTGTCTTTGATGCTCTAATACTGTAAATTTTGCATTATGTGTAAAATGACCAACACTAACTTGGCATTTGGCGGGAGTTGACGTCACAAATTTGACCAACATCTGTGATGTAGTGATTAAATATAAACAAAGCTCCGCCTTTGTCCAGACAATCTAAGGACACTAACAATCAAACCCAAGAAGTAAACAGACTAAAAAACCAAAGGACGTTTACATCAACAGTTATAAATAATAAATAAGAAACAACACGAACTCAACTAAAAACCGGGAGTGAAATCAGGTGCTCCGGAAGGGTAAGCATTTCCTGCACCGTATACGGCACCCGTCGTGTTATTTCTTTGTTCAGTTCGGTAATGATGGAAGGTTATTATGACTGAGGAAGAATATCAGTTATGATTTCTGACACACTTTTGTCATAATGGTCAATCAGCTCATGATGGCGACCGTAAAATTATAAGAGAATAACAAGAATTACCAGCTGCATATAATAAATATTTAACATCATTATTATCACTATAAAGAATGATTTTCATTTGTATTTAAAAAGAAATATACTATGAAATTAGCTAGAACATTAAAATCATGCAATAAAAGACATGTTCAGAAAAAAATCAAGACCATATATATATATATATATATACCTTCCTGAAAATAGACTGTTCCACATGAATTTTTAGTTTAAAGGAATCATAAAATTTCACATAAACTTAAAATTGGTTAAAATACCTAAAATCCTAACAGAGGATTCAGAGACATATTCTTCTTGTTAGAAACATTAAAAGTTTGTCAGAGACTTTCAAAGATACTTTCACATCTTATACATATATTTAGTTTTGTTCATTTTGGTTAGATTTTTACCCTTTAGATTTTCTCCTTTTCATATCTTTCCATTTTCTTTGTTTACTTCCATGTTATATAGTTTTGTTGCAATACACATGATACAATGAGAAAATAACACACTATCTTGTGCTCAGGGGTTAACAGCTTGACACTAGTATCAACAGATGATTGACATATTAGCCCCTCCTAAATGCTTATATACTTAGATTAATTACCATGTGCTTTTTTTTTTCAAAGTTCATTTTCAAATTACTCCCTGTTGTGATGTGATAATGACTTTGGGATTTTTTTCAAATTGTGCAGAATAATATTTATTTCCAAATTATGTGATAAAATAAAAATCTTCAAAAAATCACTGTTAGACTGTAGGTAGTGCTACCTTAATTATAAATCTCAAAGAGAACACCTTAAGTTCCAAACTGGGACCAATTCAGGAACGGTCTCTTTGGTACATTCAAAGAAGACCCAATCTAATCTCTGTGGGAACACAGAAGAATATAACCCCAAATATAAGCTAGCGTACAATCTGGGACATGTTCCATTTTCATCTTGCCATATCCAGGAATCTGATGTACAGTAGTTGTCGTTTGTTTATGTAATTTATACGTGTTTCTCGTATCTCGTTTTTATAGAGATTAGACCGTTGGTTTTCCCATTTGAATGGTTTTACACTAGTAATTTTGGGGCCCTTTTATATTTTTGTTGTTCGGTGTGAGCCAAGGCTCCGTGTTGAAGGCCGTACATTGACCTATAATGGTTTACTTTTATAAATTGTTATTTGGATGGAGAGTTGTCTCATTGGAACTCACACAACATCTTCCTATATCTATAAACCCACCATTGTCTTTTGTAAAATATTTTGTACCAAGTGAGGAATATGACAGTTGTTTTTACACTGGTTCGATTGATTGATAACGTTTGATTGTGTCAGTTTTTGTAGACTTCCCCCTTTTTTGAATTTTCCTTTAAGTTTGATATTTTTACTTATACTTTTTTTAATACTAAGACATCAAAATTCAAAGAAGTAAACTCTAGCTGTATGGTTCTAAATAAAACTGGATTTCTGTTAACCGACTTATTTTCGCTGATATTTTCTTTCGCGTTTAGTTCTTTATAGCCGATGATTTTTTTTGCGATTTTCAAACTTTCTTGTGCATTTATATAAGGAGAGATACAAGTGTCACATACATGCGACTATTTAGATTCGCGTTATTTTTCTTCTGCCGAAAATAAAATGCCAGCGAAAAATTACAGTTTATTACTTTGCTCTTTTTTAGTCGAATGTTTTGATGCGGACGCACATTTTATCCCTGTAGTTGGGTTGGTAAGACATTTAAAGTCAGCGTAGACACTACTACAGTTGGGAGTTGGTCATTTGATTTCACAGGGAAGGGAAGCATGCTGGAAATGTTAGACCAAGTCCTTCAGTTAGAATGTGTGAAAATCCACGGACAGTTTATTATTTTACGGTACACTATAATTTACATAATAATTCCTCTGAAACTGCTAGGCCAAATGTAACCATACTTGGGCCACAATCATCATTGGGGTATCTAGTTTTAAAAATGTGTCCGGTGACCCCGCCAATCAACAAAATGGCCGCCATGGCTAAAAATAGAACATAGGGGTAAAATGTAGATTTTGGCTAATAACTCTGAAACCAAAGCATTAAGAGCAAATCTGACATGGGTAAAATTGTTTATCAGTTGAAGATCTATCTGCCTTGAAATTTTTAAAACGAATCAGACAACCCGTTGTTGGGTTGCTGCCCCTGAATTGGTAATTCTAAGGAAATTTTGCTGTTTTTGGTTTTTATCTTGAATATCATTATAGATTGCTATAAACTATAAACAGCAATAATGTATAGAAAAGTAAGATCTACAAATAAGTCAGCATGACCAAAATGGTCAATTGACCCCTGAAGGAGGATTGCCCTTTATTTATTTAAGAAAGATAAAAAGTTAGCAATATTCTTTAACAACTTTTGGAATTTTGGATCCTCAATGCTCTTCAACTTTGTATTTGTTTGGTTTATAACTATTTTGATATGAGCGTCACTGATGAGTCTTATGTAGACGAAACGAGCGTCTTGCGTACTAAATTATAATCCTGGTACCTTTGGTAACTATTTAACTCTACTTTCGGCTATATAGATGATGTTCTTTCACTAAATAATTCAAAATTTGGTGACTATGTCGAACGCATCCATCCCATTCAACTAGAGATAAAGGATACAACAGATACAGTAAAGTCGGCCTCATATCTTGACTTACATCTAAATATTGACAATGAGGGTCGGTTTAAAACAAAACTTTACGACAAAAGAGATGATTTCAGCTTTCCAATTCTGAAATTTTCATTTCTAAGCAGCATCATTCCAGCAGCACCTGCATACGGTGTATATTTCTCCCAATTAATACGATATTCCCGTGCTTGCATTTCCTATCATGTTTTTTTTGATAGAAGGTTGTTGCTCACAAGGAAGCTATTAAACCAAGAGTTTCAAATGGTGAAGTTGAAATCATCTCTTCGTAAATTTTACGGACGCTATCACGAGTTGGTTGACCGTTATGGAATAACCGTTTCACAAATGCCATCGGACATGCTCCTTACGTCGTAACTACAATCACCTTCCCTTTCATAAATGTGACCTACCGAATTATACTATTTACCGGATTTGTTATCTCATAAGCAACCCGACGGGTGCCACATGTAGAGCAGGATTTGCTTACCCATTCGGAGCACCTGAACACCTATTTTTTGTTGGCGTTCGTGTTGTTTATTCTTTTGTTTTCTATGTTTTGTCATGTGTACTATTGTTTGTCTGTTTGTCCTTTTTATCCAGCCGACCAATTAACATGGCCGCCATGGCTAAAAATAGGACATAGGGGTAAAATGTAGATTTTGGCTTACAACTCTGAAACCAAAGCTTTTAGAGCAAATCTGACAAAGGGTTTAATTGTTTATCAAGTCAATATCTATCTGCCCTGAAATTTTCAGATGTATTGGACAACCAGTTGTTGGGTTGCTGCCCCCAAATTGGTAATTTTTAAAGAAATTTTGCCGTTTTTGGTTATTATCTTGAATACTATTATAGGTAGAGATAAACTGTAAACAGCAATAATGTTCAACAAAGTAAGATCTACAAAGAAGTCAACATGCCCAAAATGGTCATTTCACTCCTTAAGGAATTATTGCCCTTTATAGTAATTTTGTTTATAGTTTTCATTTATTTGGTAATTTTACAAAATATTTTCCTCTGTAACTCAAGAGCCAAGTTTATTATAGATAGGGAAAATTGTAAGTAGCAAGAATGTTCAGCAAAGTAAAATCAACAAACACATCACCATCACTAAAACACAACTTTGTCATGAATCCATCTGTGTCCTTTGTTTAATATGCACATACACCAAGGTGAGCGATACAGGCTCTTAAGAGCCTTTAGTTTGACATAAGATAAGATCGACTTAAACTGAAAACAGATATCCATTTCATGCGTTTCATATTGTTGTGCGACGATTCATGTTTTATGTGAATACATTTTGTTTAAACAGTGATAAAACAAACTATGCTTTTCAATAACATACAAAAACAAGAAACTTTGTTTGAAATCTAAAGTTTTATTAAAAAAACATAATTTTCAATGAAAACAGCCAATAGTTTTTCAATTCATAATCGTCTTAAGAATGAAATAATTTTTATGTTTTCAAAAAATTAAGCATTAAAAACATCATTTAAAAAAAACAATGCAACCACCCCCTTTTTAGAAATTGATCGGTGTTGGGTATTTTTGTTATTTTACTTTTTACAGACACAACAAATAAATGGTCGGTTCATCAAGGGTAGCAAACTCTGTTCAACCATTTGTAACTATTTACTATTACCACAAGTGCTACCACTAAATTATAGTAATGTTTATTTATAGAAAGATAGGGACAGATATGATGAGTTGTATGTCTATATTCAACATTACGGAAGATGCCTTTAGGTTTTACTACAGACACCGATATGGTAAGATAACATGTGATAAAAAACATGCTTTATATCGTTATCACAGGAGTATTTGAAAATAAGGAAAGGTAAGGTATAGTTTGGTTTAACCATACGATCACCCTTTGATGTCCTTGAAATGACGGTTTGAATTAAACAATAAAACTAATTTACGAAAGAAAATAATCTGTAGATTGTACGTATATTCTGTTTTCAATATATATTACTATTTTGATTAACTGCTTTGATTTGGGAATGACATTTTAGGAGGTACCGACACATCACGGATAGCTTTACGATGGTATACATGGTGTAGCCAAGGTCTCCATGTGGATTTTAGTAAAACAGATAATGAACTGTGGTTCTCTTTAACTTTTTATTGTTAGGTCTGACCGAGTGCTTTGTCGATCTTATAGGTCGAGGTCTATGGATTTGTTTCGTGTTTTTTTATGTTGCGCGTCAACACCATCGTACCAGGTTCTGAGAGGGTATACAATATGTATATTACCTGCCATGTTATGTATGTTCTAATCCGTTGTACTTCAGTGGTTGTAATTGGCTATTGTCTGCGATGTTTGCTATCCGTTTATTTTTGGGGTTATGGCTATGGCTTTGTCTTCTTTCATCTTTTGGTCCTGTGGATAGTAGTCACATTAACAATCTCATTACATCTTTTGGTCCTGTGGATAGTAGTCACATTAACAATCTCATTACATCTTTTGGTCCTGCGGATAGTAGTCACATTAACAATCTCATTACATCTTTTGGTCCTGTGGATAGTAGTCACATTAACAATCTCATTACATCTTTTGGTCCTGTGGATAGTAGTCACATTAACAATCTCATTACATCTTTTGGTCCTGTGGATAGTAGTCACATTAACAATCTCATTACATCTTTTGGTCCTGTGGATAGTAGTCACATTAACAATCTCATTACATCTTTTGGTCCTGCGGATAGTAGTCACATTAACAATCTCATTACATCTTTTGGTCCTGCGGATAGTAGTCACATTAACAATCTCATTACATCTTTTGGTCCTGTGGATAGTAGTCACATTAACAATCTCATTACATCTTTTGGTCCTGTGGATAGTAGTCACATTAACAATCTCATTACATCTTCACATTTTGATTATTTGTGTATTTCTAAAAAAACATCGCCTACTTTTTTACTGGTCGTTCAAAATACGGACGACTTCTGCTTATATTTATACAAACACATTACTAAGTTTACAAAAAAATCATGTAATTGTTTACATCAAAAAGTAAGAAAAATATTCCATTACAATGCTAAACATGACCTTTTTGTCTAGTAATATACCAAATTACAAATGATTAAATTCTCTGAATAACCAATTATGCAGCGTGCACGGTACTTAGAAGTACACCAATTACCTATTTTACAATAATCAATGCAAATATTGAATTGATTGTAGCATCATTCTTCGGCATAGGAGATGACATATATCCATTTATTGGGGTATATCATACATAATGTACATATCATCATGTACGCAATATGTAATATGAGATCTGCTCCCCAGTTTGTGTTGCCCAGTCTTCATTTCTGTATGTGATTTGTTAACTATTGTTTGTTTGTTGGTCTTTTCTGTTGTCAGTCTATTTTTGACTTTTGAGTTTGAATGTCCCTCTGGTATCTTTTGCACCTGTTTTTTTGGACGGAAGACCATTACTTATTGTTGAACACGCACCACATGTCTGTGCATCAAGGATACCTTACGTTTCCAGTTTTGAAAGCTAAACAGTAAAATCAAAAAAATATCAAACTGCGAGGAAAATTCAAAACCGAAAGTCCTTAATCAAAGAGGGACGAAAGATACCAAAGGGACAGTCAAACTCATAACTCTAAAACAAACTGACAACGCCATGGCTAAAAATGAAAAAGACAAACAAACAATAGCACACACGACACAACATAGAAAACTAAAGAATAAACAACACGATATAAAACATGCCCACTAATAAAACAAGAATTCTATACGTCAGAGGCGAAAAAAATTGGTTGCTTATATAGGGAATCACTGAAGCGTGACTGGAGCGGGCCCCCTCTTAGGTCAGTCAGTGGGCCCCCACTCATGAAAATTCCTGGATCCGCCACTGTACGTTATTCGACATTTGTTGGTAAACTTCTCAGTTCATATCGAATCTTTGTTGAACACGCACCACATGTCAAGGATGCCTTACGTTTCCAGTTTTGAAAGCTTAACAGTAAAGTCAAAAAAATATCAAACTCCGAGGAAAATTCAAAACCGAAAGTCCTTAATCAATCGACAAAATCAAAAGCCCAAACACATAAAACAAACGGATAATAACTGTTATATTCCTGAATTGGTACAGTTATTTTCTTATGTAGAAAATGGTTTATTCAATCTGGTTTTATAGCTAGATAAACTTCTCACTTGTATGATAGTCGCATAAATTTCCATTATATAGACAACAATGTGTAAACAAAATAGACAGACAGAATAGGTAAAAATGTCAAAAATTTGGGTACAGTAGTCAAAATTCTGTGATAATCTTATTCGCATTTTTTTTTCAAGTGCTAAGGATACTTTCCTTTCTATTTTTACAGTGGACAATCCAAAAAGTGTTTGTGACGTATGTCATGATTTCAAGCCATTCATAGCCAGAGGTAACAAATTCTTACTTATATCATTTATCTTCTGGTCTATAAAAGAACGATAACTCCAAGATCAATTCGACACTTAATCATAAAATATGTAATAACTTATCTTGTCTTTTACTTTATAATGCGGAACGAAAGACGAGAAATACCAATGGGTGTAGGGATTTAAAACCTACAAATTGATTGATTGATGATTTTCTTATAGGTGTTTAACGCCACTTTCAACACTATTTTGCTATTTCGTGGTGGTCATTTTCTTATTGGTAGACTAATTAAGCCATAGTGCATGGAGAGAATCAGTCCGGCGTTTTCGATGAGGAAACGGACAATCCTAGCCAAATTAGATTAGATCCCGTGAGGGATTCCAATTAACAAACTCAGTGTTGGCAGACTAGTGAAACATTTGCTCGACTACTTTTCGCTGACTGCTTACTTTTGGACCATTCAGCCCATGAGGACCAAACAATAAATCTTTAAAAAAATCTTAAATTATTAGAATATTTGATAAGCAGCTCAATATTGATTAATTGTATCGTGTGTCGAGTCCATAAGACATGTTTCTACTTCTGATACTTTGAAATACGAGAGGTACCACAGTATGATTAACACGACAATTCCCGCATTCTTGTTTCTTTGTCATTTCTATGTATGTACATGTATTGTTAGGTTTCAATCTGAATCATTTGAATTAATTTATTGCAGTTGGTGGTAAAGTGGACGGTGAGTTATCATAATTACTCATTTATCATAAAATCATTTTTTTACTGAGAAAACTTATGAATAACAAGGTTATATCAAACTCTATGGTTACTTTAAAAATGGAAAGTTTATACAGACTGGAAATAAACAAACGTTCAAATATATCAACCAACGGAGCAACTGGGGGAAAACTGTCATAATCCTGACTTTGTATATGCTTTTTCTGAAAGTGAAAACATTTGGATTTAACCTAGCTAGCTAAACCTCTCCTTGTATGACTGTTGTGTATTGTTCCACAGATACATATGGGAAAAAAAACTCCAAATGCAGATTTAGCAAAATAATAAATATAAGAGATATGTGTATATACGAGATAACAGGTTGAAAGATCATGGTTTTGTTTCTCATTTCCTATATTTATAAACTTATTAATTTTGATTAATGTATTTTAATACCAATCCCTCATTCTCAGTCTAAATAATAAGTCTACAGCAGGCTAAATGATTTTTAATACAATCTCTACTTTAAAGTATTCCGGTCAGGTCATGAAGAGGGTCAATAGGATTTGAAGAAAAAAGTAAAATCACAAAAATACTGAACTTAGAGGAGGATCAATTGGGAAAGTCCATAATCACATGGCAAAATCAAATAACAAAACGCATCAAAAACGAATGGACAAGAACTGTCATATTCCTGACTTGGTACAGGCATTTTCAAATGTAGAAAATGGTGGATTAAACCTGGTTCTATAGCGCTAACCCTCTCACTTTAATGACAGTCTCATCAATTTCCGATATTTTTACATTGATGTGTTAAATAAACAGACACAATAAATAAAATAGTCAAAATATGGGTACATCAGTCATCATCGTTTAACAATTTTAAAAGGGAACAATTTAACAGAACACAAAAACATCTACTATCTACGAACACATTTATTGATTTGAGTGTCTGACGTCAGAAAATTTTATACGTCACATAAATTTGTCGTTCAATGTGCGTACAAACAATTTTAATTTTTTTTCATGGGAATGTTAGCATACAGGGTTAAAGAAAAGACACGGAATAATCAGCAAAAAGATTTAAGAAATAGAGAATATTGTAATGGTAAAATAAAACGACAGTAGTCAACCGATGTTCAATCTCAAATCGGTTAAGAATACACCTATGAAATAAACTCATCATAGATACCAGGACTAAATTTTGTATATACGCCAGACGCGCGTTTCGTCTACAAAAGACTCATCAGTGACGCTCGAATCCAAAAAAGTTATAAAAAAAAAAAAATTAAAAAAAAAAAAAAAAAAAAAAGCCAAATAAAGTACAAAGTTGAAGAGCATTGAGATCCAAAATTCCTAAAAGTGTTGCCAAATACAGCTAAGGTAATCTATGCCTGAGGTAGAAAAGCCTTATTATTTCAAAAAATTCTAAATTTTGTTAACAGTTAATTTATAAATATAACAATATCAATGATAATTCATGTCAGCACAAAAAGTGCTGACTACTGGGCTTGTGATAGCGACAACATAAAAGAGAGGCAAAAGATACAAGAGGAAAATTCAAACTCATAAGTAGAAAAAAATAATACTTTCAAACGTCTTCAAACAAAATCATATTGTTTTTTATTTGCCTGTGTTCGTTGTTTATTTAAAGCTATTTTGTCCAATATAAGAGTGATATTATTGGTATATCTGTTTCAATATTGTATTATGTCCCCCATCTTCGTAGATATATATCGACTGCATATTGAATATACATTCCAAACTCATTTTGTATTCAAGATGTTGCAGCTGCTACTCAGATACTACAAAATGTCACTAGTGTATGAACAGAAAGTTGATGAAGAAAGGTTATGTCAAATAAGATCAAAGAGGGTCTCGTCATTTAAAAAAAAAGTTTATCGGAAAGATTCCAAAAAGTAAAATAACAAAAATACCGAACTCTAAAAAAAATTAAAAATTAAAAACAGAAAGTCACTTATCAAATGGCAAAATCAAAGGCTCAAACACATCAAACAAATTGATATCTACTGTCATATTCCCGACTTGGTACACTCTGTAGCATTTTCTGGTGTAGAAACAAGACTTTGTTGGTAATTATTCCTATCAACTTCACAAACAATACATGATGATCTTAAAGTATAGATTCTAGTTACTAATGTTGTTTATCATGTTAATAAATTTCATACTGTTCTTTTGTTTGTCTTTGTAAATCATTTTACTAATTTTACTTAATTAAACTTTCAAATGGTTATCAAAGGTACCAGGATTATAATTTAGTACGCCAAAGTTACTGTTTAGTCGTCAATTTTTGGTAATATTCGTTTGGCATGGCTTTGTACTTGTACATCTCGCCAATGTATTGATTTTCTGTTCTATTTTGAATTCTTGTCTTTCATTTTTGCTTTGATTACATGCCATTTTCATTTTCTTTGTTGACATTTGTGTTTTTATAGTGATTAAGATTATAACACAAGTCAGGAATATGACAGTTGTTATCCATTCAATTGATATGTTTAAGCCTTTGATTTTGCCGTTTGATAAGGGACTTTCTGTTTTGAATTTTCCTCGGAAATTAGTATTTTTTTAAATTTTACTTTTGACTGCTCAACCCCCCTTTTTGAAATTTTTACTCGTTATATCGGTGAGTTTTGTTCACACATTGGCATTTTATTACGACTGTCATACACGTGAGAGGTTTAACTATTTATAAAACAGGGTCTAATCCACCATCTTCTACATACATGAGAAAATAACTGTAACAAGTAAGGAATATGACAGTTGTTTTCGATTCATTTGAAGTGTTTGGACTTTTCATTGGTTTTAAATGCTCCTTGCTGTTTCTATGTGATACTTGAACATTAGTTTGCTCTTTATGAATGTGGTGGTGTATACATTACACTAGATGCTCATCCTGTGTAACAAGTTACTAGGAATTTGTGAGATAAGTGTTTATATTCCCCTCATTTTCTTTCGTAAAACAATTTTCTGTATTTTAGGGCAAATTGCAGTTTCATTTCCAAACTGCATTTATCCAAGGAACTGTTCTGACCTGAAGCCTAGATCAGCAATATGTGATGACAGGAAGGAAAATAAGATAGAGGAAGGAACATGTGACAGAACACCTCCACCAATGCCAATGATGCCTGGTATGAACATGGGAAAAGCTAACAGTAAGAGGGGACTGATCAGGATCTCCCAATCAAAAATGGCACACAACAAAGCCATGTCCAGACTTATGAATGGTAGGACCATGTCAATGGCGATAGAAGGATGAAAGGGCATGTGAAACAGAAAGTTTATACAATAAAAAGATCTTCAAATGTGACATTTTTATTTAAATATAGGCAACAATAGTATACCGCTGTTCAAGAGTCGTAAATCGATTAAGAGAAAACAAATCTGGGTTACAAACTTAAACTCAGGGAAACAACAACTATAAAAGGATAACAACGAAGCAAAAAACCGAACGACAATGCCACTATAAGATAAAAAATGCCATTTTCCTGACTTGGTACTTAAAAGAGTTTACACTGCAATATAATATAAACGTATCAGGGCCATCAACTAAGACAAACCTTTACCAGAATACAAACCTTATCTTTCATAATCTATGTTATTACTTTGGAATTTAAAATAAACCTTAGCCTGTAATTCACTGTGTCATGGTAGCTGAATTTTTTCGGATGTCAGTGAGTTACTGTTTTCTTGTTTACATTTTGTCAATTAATTGCTTTAAATAGCAGCCCATCATAGTATGGGTTTTGCTCATTGTTGAACGCTGTAAGGTGAACCTAGTTCAATGGTGTGGGTTTTGCTCATTTTTTAACGCTGTAAGGTGACCCTAGTTCAATGGTATGGGTTTTGTTCATTGTTGAACGCTGTAAGGTGACCCTACTTCAATGGTATGGGTTTTGCTCATTGTTGAACGCTGTAAGGTGAACCTAGTTCAATGGTATGGGTTTTGCTCATTTTTTAACGCTGTAAGGTGACCCTAGTTCAATGGTATGGGTTTTGCTCATTGTTGAACGCTGTAAGGTGACCCTAGTTCAATGGTATGGGTTTTGCTCATTGTTGAATGCTGTAAGGTGACCCTAGTTCAATGGTATGGGTTTTGCTCATTGTTGAACGCTGTAAGGTGACCCTAGTTCAATGGTATGGGTTTTGCTCATTGTTGAACGCTGTAAGGTGACCCTAGTTCAATGGTATGGGTTTTGCTCATTGTTGAACGCTGTATGGTGACCCTAGTTCACATTGTTGAACGCTGTAAGGTGACCCTAGTTCAATGGTATGGGTTTTGCTCATTGTTGAATGCTGTAAGGTGACCCTAGTTCAATGGTATGGGTTTTGCTCATTGTTGAACGCTGTAAGGTGACCCTAGTTCAATGGTATGGGTTTTGCTCATTGTTGAACGCTGTAAGGTGACCCTAGTTCAATGGTATGGGTTTTGCTCATTGTTGAACGCTGTAAGGTGACCCTAGTTCATTTTTTACATCTACCACATTTGGTCTCTGATTTTATATGTAACCAGTGAACCCCTCACAGAAATTTTGTTTTGTAGTTATGGATTTTATCTTACACTTATGTGTTTGTTCTATTTATGGAAATTAAAGAAAGTCCAAAGGTCTGAAATCATGTCTATACTTTGCCGTCATTATATAATGTGTTCTGTTGAAGACTAAATAAATCCAAACCATTTCACATTGTAATCTTTTTATTTACATACAATACAGACAAAACAAAATATACATTAATAAAACAATTAACATAATTCTATGCAATGAAGAATCTGTAGCACTTAAAAAACAAAATGAAAAAGTTGCTCAATCATACTACATAGACAAACATCACATGACCCCAGTTCTTCTCAAGACATGTCACATGATTCCTTCTGCAGTCAGAGACAAACATCACATTCTACTTCAGAGAAACAAGTTCTATATATCTTTCGACTGATTATTTCAAAAAATATTTCAATCAGCAGCCACTGAGACTCTTTTGCTAATGTGTTTGCAAACATCATTTGAATGCTAGTCTAATAATATGAACACCAATAGTTGTTATCATGGACACAGTGATATCAAACTTGTCATGTGATACTTGTCTGACCAATAATTGAGCAGATAACTCTATGCATGTTGGGACTAGACTTGAATTGTGGGAGATTATAGGCATTCCATCTATCACTAGGCAACCGTCAGAAATGTATGTTCACAGAAAGTTGATGACATCTGTACTTTCTGATTAATGATTAAATTTACATCCAAATTTATTAACACAAAATACAGCAAGATGAATACTCACTATACACTGTTGCCAAGTAAAATTTGCAATGCCTAGATTGTGAAAATTGAAAATTAAAAAAAAATAGCCAATCACTATAAAAATACAAAATTTGATGAAAATAAGAGGGAAGACATTTTTGGTGCTAGGAGGGCTGTGTAACACTGATTAAGTAGACAACAGATCTAATGATCACAGGTATACAGCATGATATAATGTGAAATGTTCAAGTTGTTCAGTCATATATATATACGGATGTAGGTGAAGACATATTTGAAAATAATAGTGTATTCTAAAGCTTAAATGTATTATTCAAATTTTAGACTTTCAAATATTCAAATAGATTCATAATTGAAAATTGTAGGTTTTTTTGGTTCTTTTTTATATAGGTCTGGCAACTTTGACCAACACAATGTTAACTCCTTGGGTGTTTTTTTTTCTGTCTAGTTTTGTAAAACAATCAATTACGTTTTATTTTTCTCTGAAATTACTTTCACCAAAAAATTCTTTCTCAATTTGAAGGTATAATGTAATTAGTGACTCATTTGACTTGAAATGATTTTAGAGTGTGAAAAAATGTCTACTGGTTTTAGATATTACTTATTTTGGAAAGTCTATGCTAATGTAGCATTTAACTTATACACTGATTAAAAATACAATGCAGTACTTGAATAACCATAGTGATTTCCGCACATGAATGGTATGTAATTTTTGTGTACCAAGGTGATTTACACTCATGAATTGTGTACCAAATTGATTTAAACACAAGAATGGTATGTAATGTTTGTGTACCAAGGTGATTTAGACATATGAATGTTATGTAATTTTAGTGTATTTTGAGATAAAAACTAGCACAAATATAAAATGTATTTACAAAACCGTGATTACATAACAGCACCAAAATTCTATAATATAAGCTATTTAAAAACAATGTCAAAATAATATGATGGCAATGGAACTTTATATAAAAATATAGATTATTCTTAACTACTATAACAAAACGTCATTTCTGTCCAAGCAAAACTTTTAATGGAAATATCACATATTTAGAAATGTGTGTGTAGAAATATAAACTTTTTGTTAATTAAGCAGACAGTAGTTTACCTATGGTCAAATCCCCTTTATCTATTATGAAGAGAAAAATTACTAATTTCAGTCTTAAAACCAAGGAAACTGTTCAAAATTTACACTAAGTATGCCCCTGGTAGCATTTGCATGATGTAAGAAAACAGAACTCAACAAATATCAAATATATTAAATAAACGTATAAACAGCTTTTGTAATATGGTGAAAGTTTTTTCTCTTCCTTGTTCTTTTCATTATCGAAATTAAAAAATGTTTTTGCTTGGACAGAAATGAATTTGAAGATTTTGTTTCACAACCTACTTATGACTGAGTTATCTCTCCTGATTTAATTTTCATAGTCAAGCAAATCTCTTGCTCAAAATATTACCATGGAAACTGCTTTGACAAGCAACTGTTTTGTTTGGTATGTTACCATGGATATCCCTAAGACTTTCTCATATACTAACAACCCTTTTGCTTGTTATTATAGATCTAATTAAGACCTTATATTTATCAAGCAATTTTCTCTACTAAACAACATGATGAATATTTCTTTCAAATAATAGATTGAAAATATCCTCCTTAAAAATAGTTCATTTCTTTAAACAACATGATGTAATTTTTTTTTCAAAAAAGATTGCAAAATATCCTCCTTAAAGAAAGATTCTTTATTATTCAATTCTTTATGTAAGTAAAACTTGCAAATATTCGAGTTATTTTTGTACTAGCTCAACGTTTAAATATTCAGTTTGAATTCTAACTTCACAATTGGTAACCAATATCCTAACCTTCATATCATGGTACACAACATTCCTAACCTTCACATCATGGTACCAATTTACTAATTAACATTAATCCCCCTTAGTTTGAATTCTTTACCTTCATATCATGGTACCAATTTACTAATTAAACATTAATTAGAAAATGTACACAACTATCACTATTAAAAAAGTGAATGAATCTCTATTGCACAATCAATTTAACAATAATAAATACATCTTTAATTACAACAACATATATACAATCAATGGGGGATAACTCTAACAATATCTGAAGAATGGGAAATTTCTGATATAAAGGGAGAAAACTCTCCCATGCTAATGATTTTGATGAGAACAGCCAGCATTAATGTGCTAGCACCGGTCAGTATTGCAATTACATTATTTGTCAAAATAAAATTAGTGCTATCTTTTTTTTATTAAAAGCAAATCAGTTGCAAAAATACTATATAAATATGGCACTGCTCTTTTATGAACATAGTTCTTAGTAGAAAGCATGAAATGAGAAATGACAAAATTAAAGCTATTAGTTAATGTCTTTTTACAATAAATATGGATTTAATAACAGTAACTAATGATTGAAATATGCTAATCATGATTGCTACTAATTGATTACTTATAAATCATACAAAACATGAGGTACATTGACTTGGAAATACAAATAATTTCGTTGCCTTGGTTAAAACAAACTGTCATTTCAAACCATCCATTAATCGTGAATCATGAAATATCTTTGCCAATTGTTATATCTTACATCAAACTTATCAGTTTAAATCATATTTTCTCCACAAAATATTTCATGATCAGCATAGTTGGCAATATTATATTCTGGCAAAATGACAGGGATATGAAGTGATGCATATTTTTTTTCGGCAGGATTTTAGCAGAGTTATTTTGTAAAAGATGAAATTTAAATCAAAAAGTGAAATTATGACGGGAAACTTCCTCAAAAAGTTTGAAATTTTTAACATAAATTAACCAAAACATGTAAAAATTACCAAAAAAGAAGAAGCAAAAACAGTGCTTTTAATTATCGACTGCAAGACAGGTAGGTATTTAAATTTTAAGAGCTTTTTTACATTGAGAATTAACTACATTTTAACTCAACAATTTCATAAAATACTTTTCCATACAACATTATCTCTCAACATGTTTTACAACTGAGAAAGATCTATCACTTTTCTGTTGTGTATACATGTCCACAACAAGAAATTCAAGAAAATACTGTTCTTATGGAAAAAACATCATATTGTCTTACAATTTTCTAATAATTTTATACAACCTCATACATTTTGTAATTTATTTCTTCATGCTGGACAGCACAAGCTCTCCTTATGTTTATGCTTCTCCTTAAAGGAAGGAACACCACAATCTAAACATATTTTGTTGCACTCTAACTAGAGTACTGCTATACTTTCCTCCTATTAGGATGGAGCACCACATGCTTCATCATCACAGATACAATATGGATTTTTCAGGAATACTTCTACAACTAGAAGCTTTGCTAAGCAATGTGAACAATGTCTTCACAAGATCTCACTAGCACTTTATAACTATGATTAAAGCTAGCCTGGCAGTCAGTATTGGTAGCCATATTGGCTAAATGTCTTCTCACAAGAAGTCTTACGGGAAATCACAGCATGTTTAATTTTACTACTTGTTGACTAGTATTTAATTGTTTCCGAATATAACTCGGTTCTCTTAGTCAACATATAGGAACTTTTAACTGATTCATTTTCTCGTCTTTAGGATTATAACCCATGTTTTTGCGCTGAAGAAACATATGAATTTCTCTAAACGTCGGTCGTGCACTTTCACTACGGTTCCAACATTCACACATTAAGTCATAGATTTCTTTGGGACAATTTGGTGGATGAGGAAGGTAGACCTCTTGTTTATCATTTCTATAGTAATGCCCTGCATTTTCGATCACCATTTCATCAGTAAGGGCGTCGTACGGCTGATCATGGGCAAACGTCAGAACTTCCCATAGAGTGACTGCAAACGACCATACATCACTCTTGGTGGTAAACTTACCCTGAAAAATATTAACAAGATAAGTATAATTCAATGTAAATAAATTAGTAGTCAACAAGAATGTGTCCATAGTACACGGATGCCCAACTCGCACTATCATTTTCTATGTTCAGTGGACCATGAAATTGGGGTCAAAACTTTGATTTGGAATTAAAATTAGAAAGATCATATCATAGGGAACATGTGTACTAAGTTTCAAGTTGATTGGAGTTCAACTTCTTCAAAAACTACCTTGACCAATAACTTCAACCTGAAGCGAACGGATGCATGAACGAACGGAAGCAGACCAGAAAACATAATGCCCCTCTACTATTGTAGGTGGGGCATAAAAATTGATTGAGAGAAAACATGAATGAAGGGAGTTAACTCTAATTGTTATAATTAACATTTTCTTTTTTACAAGAAGATAATCATTATAGTTCAGTACAGTTATGTGGGTTTTATTCCAGAAAATTAATATATCCAACAAAACAAAACATGTGTACCTTAATGATAATAAAAAGAAAGAAGTTTAGATATTACAATGTAAATTACATTGTAATAATGTTTGTAAATATAAAAGAATATATGCAAAGTAAATTAAATAGTAATTGGCATGCAATTCTATTACTGTAAAAACCAAGAATAACACCACAGACAGCACTGATTGTAATGAGCATGACAATTTTTTGTTTACCTAAATTTTTAAACATTCTCATAGACAATTAAAACTATGAAATGAATGTAACTGCAGAGTTGACTATAAAACCCTGATCTCATTCAGTACTTACCAGTAGAATACTTTCCCAAGCCATCCATCGAATGGGTAACACAGCTCGTCCTTCTATCCTATAATAATCAGCACTATACAGACTCCTACTCATTCCAAAATCAGATATTTTTATGGTATAGTTTGTGCCCACTAAACAATTACGTGTAGCCAAGTCTCTATGTACCATATTTAATGATTCTAAATATTTCATTCCCGATGCAATCTGTGACGCCATGTATATCAAACAGCCGTAACTCAATGTCTTTGCGTTTGTTGCCAGGGCAACAGGACTTTCCGGTACATGATCCAGAAGGAACTGATTAAGATCTCCATATTTCATGTATTCCACAATCATACAAAGGGGTTCCTCCCGAGTACAAACACCCAAAACACGGACAATATTGGGATCCTTTAACTGAGACATTATCTTTATTTCTTTATGAAAATCACCTCTGAAATGAAAAACAAAAGGTTACAAAAGCTGTGCAGTAGAAATGTGTCAATAATATTCTAAATCAAGTAAAATAGGGGTTAGAATTGCTTGCTTATCTAATCCTAAAACTATTCTATATTTTTACAAATGTTTTGATATTTGAAATGTATTCTTCTGTCAAGATATTTAATATGTTTATTTCAAACAGTCGTTTATTAAATCAAACAGTTTATGAGGAAGGTTGGTGTATTATTGTAAAGACTGTCAGTGTCAGCCACGTCCACTCTGTGTTTATGAGGAAGGTTGGTGTATCATTGTAAAGACTGTCAGTGTCAGCCACGTCCACTCTGTGTTTATGAGGAAGGTTGGTGTATCATTGTAAAGACTGTCAGTGTCAGCCACGTCCACTCTGTGTTTATGAGGAAGGTTGGTGTATCATTGTAAAGACTGTCAGTGTCAGCCACGTCCACTCTGTGTTTATGAGGAAGGTTGGTGTATCATTGTAAAGACTGTCAGTGTCAGCCACGTCCACTCTGTGTTTATGAGGAAGGTTGGTGTATCATTGTAAAGACTGTCAGTGTCAGCCACGTCCACTCTGTGTTTTTGTTAGATGTATTCCTATTTATATTCATCAGATGAGTTAATCCTTTTTCAACTGATTTGAATAGTTCGTTCTTATATTGTACTGTTACACCACTGTCCCAGTTTAGGGGAGGGTTGGGATCCTGCTAACATGTTTAACCCCGCCACATTCTGTATGTATGGGCCTGTCCCAAGTCAGGAGCCTGTAATTCAGTGGTTGTCGTTTGTTGATGTGTTACATTTTTGTTTTTCGTTCATTTTTTGTACATAAATTAGTCCGTTAGTTTTCTTGTTTGAATTGTTTTACATTGTCATTTTCTGGCCTTTTATAGCTGACTATGCGGTATTTTCTTTGATCATTGTTGAAGGCCTTACAGTGACCTATAGTTGTTTATTTCTGTGTTATTTTGTCTCTTGTAGAGTTGTCTCATTAGCAATCATACCACATCTTCTCTTTTATAAGTTTGTCATCTGGAGACAATAGTGACCTCTAAATGTCTTCTGGTATCGTTAATGTTTTTCCACTAATCACTTTATTTAATAGTATTTTATTGTTATTTGTGGGTAGCTGTCTCACATTACACCATCTTCTAGTATTATCACTTACCTGGCCCTGTCATCTGCATTTCTCCGTAACATTTTGACAGCCACTAAAACAGGTCTATTACTATTTCTGTTTATGAAGTAGTCGTCATTTATGAACTCACTAACATTTAAAGCCTCACATAAATGTACCTAAAAATAGAATATAAAACAGTAAAATACAAAGTAAGAAAACATTATAGGCCTGTATGGGTGATTCTATCAGATATACAAATCAACAGTGGATCATTAAATGTCATATGAAGAAAAGACAAAATTTGCCACCAGTAGCGTCTTCAACTGAATATTCATAACTGAATGATCAGAAATTATGTTAAAGCAATGTTTTACAAGATATCTTCTGAGAAATGTAGAGGTATAACTAATGCTTTTGAAATGACACTTTCTTCCAGTAATCAAACCAAAATAAATATAGTTTTTTAAATTGTTATTTCAAGTACATCTATGTCATACTCTTTTTTGTTTGCTAGCAAACAAGTTTCAATTTCAATTTATAAATTCATGATTCATATTTAATTTTCTGAGAAGTCTTAAAAGTTTACCTCTCCGAACTGTCCTTCTCCCAAAACCTCGATAAACTGTAGATTGTCTCTAGGAAACTGAGTCACGGAGTGCTCCAATGTTAGGAGGATTTCTGCATTAGGAACAGCATAGACATTATTACCACTGACACCTTGTAAGCTGGGAATGTTGGGTACTTGTACGTTGATGACATCAGCGGCAGCATACAGGGCATCGTAAGTGGGTGGTTTGTCAAGGGAGTTAATCAGTATTGGTTGTCCTTGTGTTGGGTTGGGTGTTCCTCTCAATGATGGCTGTGGGGGCTGAGGAGGCAGTGCCACCACCAATGCTGACTTGGTAACATCAGGAATAGCATAATCTCTTGAAACTGTTATTAAAAAACATCCAATTATTATTATGAAATACTAAAACTAGAGGCTCTCAAGAGCCTGTGTCGCTCACCTGTTAATGTGTTTACTGATGTCGGCCATCTTCGTTGGTAGGCGGGGTCATTAGACACTTTTTTTTAAAATAGATACCCTAGTATTATGATTGTGGCCAAGTTTGGTAAAATTTGGCCAAGTCGTTTTAGAAAAGATTTTTATACAAGTTACAAAAATGACGAAAAGTTGTTCAATATTGACTATAAAGGGCAATAACTCCTTAAGGTGTCCTCTAACAATTTTGATCATGCTGACTTATTTGTAGATCTTACTTTGCTGAACATTATTGCTGTTTACAGTTTATCTCTATCTATAATAGTATTCAAGATAATAACCAAAAACTGCAAAATTTCCTTAAAATCACCAATTTTAGGGCAGCAACCCAACAACAGGTTGTCTGATTCAACTCAAAATTTGTGAGGGGATATATCTTATTCTGATGGACATTTAAATCTTGAAAGATTTGCCCTAAATGTCTTAGTTTCAAAGATATAAAGCAAAAACTGCATTTTACCACTATGTTCTAATTTTAGCCATGTCGGCCATTTTGTTTGGCAGGCTGGGTCATCGGACACATTTTTTAAACTATAAACCACAATGATAATTGTGGCCAAGTTTGGTTAAATTTGGCAAAGTAGTTTTGGAGTAGAAGATTTTTAGAAAAGTTACAAAAAATGACGAAAAGTTGTTAAAAATTGACTATAAAGGGCAATAACTCCTTAAGGGGTCAACTGACAATTTTGGTCATGTTGACTTATTTGTAGGTCTTACTTTGCTGAACATTATTGCTGCTTACAGTTTATCTCTATCTATTATAGTATTCAAGATAATAACCAAAAACTGCAAAATTTCCTTAAAATAACCATTTCACAGGCAGCAACCCAACAACAGGTTGTCCTATTCGTCTGAAAATTTCAAGGCAGATAGATCTTGACCTGATCAACCATTTTACCCATGTCAGATTTGCTCTAAATGCTTTGGTTTTTGAGTTATTAGCCAAAAACTGCATTTTACCCCTATGTTCTATTTTTAGCCATGGCGGCCATCTTGGTTGGTTTGACGGGTCACGCCACACATTTTTTAAACTAGATACCCCAAGGATGATTGTGGCCAAGTTTGGTAGAATTTGGCCCAGTAGTTTCAGAGGAGAAGATTTTTGTAAAAGTTTACGGACGACGGACGACAGACGACGGACGACGGACGCCAAGTGATGAGAAAAGCTCACTTGACCTTTCAGGTCAGGTGAGCTAAAAATAAACTATAACTGACATGATTTTTTCATTTAATTTTGATCGGTCAGTCCTTGGTATGCACTTAACTTTTTTTTTTAAACTTTAGTGTTTCAATTTTGTGCAGCTGAAATGTTTTTTTCTCTGATTGATTGTAAATTGATCAATCATTATTTTTCAATAGAATTGTAACATCACATTCTTCATATCTAAAGATCATAGTTTATTGGGATCATAGTTAATTGGGATACTAAAAATGTAACATACTTTTTTTCAAACTTTCCTTTAAGGTTAATGTTTTTTTTTGGTGAAGCTCTTTTTTAATTGAAATTTTAATAATGTAAACAAATTTGACCATCATATTCCATTAATTGTGACTTTCCACTAGTGACCTCTCATGTGATTTGACTTACATGTTTTATCACCATTACACATGTGTGCATCACATTCCACATCGTCAGTTGCCACACTGTTATAAACGTTACCATTTAAAACCTTCCCATTCCTAGTGCCGTGTATATCGTTCATGTTGATCGGTATGTTTCGATCTACAGCTGGTTTTAGACTGTGTCTATTGTTATTCTGTTTGCTACGTCTTTGCCGCCAGAAAATAAAACAGACTATGGCGACTAAGAGAGCAATCAGTGCTGCTAAGGTTCCAACTATTATAGCTATAATATTATCATCTGGAGCCGCTTCTTTTGAGGGGGGAATATCCTCCATTGTTTGTTCTAAAAGATAAAATCAGTACTGTAAACAATTTTGCTTATTTTTATGATACATTCTATCCTTTCTTTTATAGTAACTCATTGCAACTTTGTACAAATTTAAAAGTGAAGTCATGCAAAATTCCCATTCAGCTTTAAAGTTAAATGCATAGATAGGAAATTTCAACCAACATATATTTTTATATTTGTGAACATATGTATTGTAAATATGTTATTTGTATATTATGATCATACATGTGAATTTAATTTTGAAAGTGTGAAGTTTGTATATTGTCAGATTGTGGACATTTTTAAAACAAGTTTAATTTATAAATGGCGAACATATTTTATTTTTATATTGTGAAAGTGTATTATTTGTATATTGTGAACATTTGTAATTCATAAATAAGAACATATGTAATTTTTATAATTCTGGAGGGGCAGTATTTGAAATAGATTTATTCAAACTAGTATTCTTCATAAACAAATTAAAATTGACTGGTTCAGTTCTCAAATAGATTAAATGAGTAGTTTTTTGTCAATGGAGTCTATAAAATTTAAATCCTGGTTTTTCTTTAATCTCAATTCCATATGGTTTACCTTATAATGACTATCCTTGTTTTAAAAAATCAAATAGGGAACATATATTACATTATTGTAGTAATAAACCATTATTGAAGACGTTCTTCAGTTTCTTTATATTTCTTCTTAACTGCATGGTAGACAAATGCTTGGTCTACACAATGACAAGACAACATATGTACCAATACATCTTCTACATTTTACAACTTTATTAAGTACATACCAACTCTCATTGATAGGAATTATCTTTATTTTCCGTAAGAATAATAATTGTGAAATATAGTTATACATACTTGGTTTATCGTAACTTATAGGAACATCAAAGAAATCTTGTTGGGGTATCACAGGTGCTAGAGTTGAAGGCCCTTTGGTTGTAGGGGGCTCCACTTCTACAGTAAAATTATCAGCTGGCTCTGTAATAGAAGATAAAATATTGTAGTCACATGGTAACAAATAAAGTGACTTTTGAGGTCAATATAATGATTTACAAACGGGCCAGAGCAAAACTGTGTGTACTGGGTTTCCTTCTTACTTACTATAGGTCAATAAGCTGGGAATTTCTAATGTAGACAGGATACCAAAATATGTGCTTTTGCCAAGTCAATTATTGAGTTTAATTATTTAACACAATTTCATAACATCAGGGTTGGAGTTAATTACGGTTAGAGGAGGAAAACCCTAACTACACACTCTTTATTAGGCAAACCTGATTAAGATTATATATTACTGCAATAAATGGATATTTTACTATTGTTTTAATGATTACAGAAAGGAATTTTGAAATCACAGATAAAAAGTGTTTGTTTTACAAACTTCCTTTCATCAATGTATGAAAAAACGTGTCAGTTGTTGACAAAATAATTGAACACAAAAATGGTGCTCCCCTCAATATATATGTATTGAGTAATGGGTATTATATGCAAGAATTACTGTACAAATATGTATTTTTATCAAAATGGAATGAGACTCTCTAATAAATATAATTAACATTGTTTGAAGCATATTATAATTGTTTTTCCTATTCATACTTCAAAATCAAACTTACTTGAGCCGAAGTCAACTTCGCTAATCATAATCCACTTGTCATCAAAGTAAAGATAAACTTTGACGTAACGTCCAATATGATTTCCCAGAGAGATGTTGACATCTCTGGCATACTCCACCCATTTGTCTTGGTACTCAGTATGAATCAATGGTTTCTTCTGGTAAAACTTCCCACCAACACTAAAATATATCACAGCTTTGCTAAACACTCGCACATCTTTACTGAAGTGGTTGTTTGTGTGTATCGTCATGAAAGAAAAGTTACGAACTTGTTCAAACTTGAAGATGATTTCCACCGGTTTATTTCTGACCATAGAGTCATTCTTCCATCCGACCCAGTCGTACCCCTTTATACCAAAATTATGTTTGTCCGATCGGAAATTGTCTCCCCTGTTTCTCCATCTATTAACTGTCCCATGCCGTTTGATAAATGGTTCTTATAGAATATTCCATCGTATGTAAAGTCAAACAGATCCACTTCAGCGCCACGTCTATCTCCTTGTGGCATTGAATAAGCCACTACACCAGCTGAAATAATAAGATTAAAATCCTATAATATATCATCTTTAGTAAGTTAGATAATGTTAACTTTCTTTACATTGACTTAATTCCATGCTTACAGTTTGCTAAGAGATGTGTTTGTATTGTGCCAAAAAACTGCTTAGAGCACTTAAGTTATTTTTAAAATAAGAGAAAAAAGTTTTATATCCTTTTCTGAGGTGAAATAAACTAAAGCGACAAAAAATTAAAATGTAGATATGAAACTTGATCTTTCTCCAATTTTTGACATTTTGGGCGGCTATTATATATACATGTTGGCTAGATTTGACATTTTGGCGGCTATTATATATATATATATATATGTTGGCTAAATTTGCTCACACCTTGTCAATATTATGCAATCATATGTGATTGTCATACAAGTGAGAGGATAAGCTAGCTATAAAACAGGTTTAATCCACATCCACTACTTTCCACACAAGAAATGCCTTTACCCAGTCAGGAATATGTTATTTGCATTTCTTTTGCATATGTTTGAGCTTTTGATTTTGCCATTTGACAAGGGATTGATGTTTTGAATTCTCCTTGGTGTTATGTATTTTTGTCATTTAACAGACGTCTTAAAACTATATGAAACATCTAGCTTTAGAGAGTTGTCAAACTGAATATAACAATATGAAAGTCAGAGAAAAACATTTTAATACTCATACTAAAATTACATCGAGTATCTATTCAAGCACTAGCTTAACTTCACAGAATTTATAACTTTTAATACATTGAGTTTGTATGCTCATATCTTTTATTTGTATACAATATAGTTTAACTTACAGAGCCATTTACAGCCATACAATTCTACCCTCATACAAACAGTTCGTCTCTTCTGACTGAATGGAATAAACCGGATACGTTTACAGACTATGGGAGGTTCTACCTCACACATTTCTGTTAAATAGGTGTTCGTATTTCCTTTAAAATGCTGCAACAGAAAAATAATCATGATTATTATTTTCATTGTCTTAAATATACAAAAAATATGAAAAGTGACCCAATGCTCTGTGTTGAAGGCCTTCCTTTAACTTTTATGGTTTTCTTTTTACAAATGGTGACTTGGATGGAGAGTTTTCTCATTGGCACTCATACCACATCTTCTTATATCTTTACAGATAATGAGTTAGAATTTTACTACTGATTGTGTGGTAGATAAGTTAGAGTTATCTCCCTTTGAACACAACTGTGAAAACCCATCTCTTGTATATAAAATCAATGGTATACAATGCAATAACTGTGGTGAAAATGATTTAATTTCTAGAGAACCACTGTGATTTCATTGTCATGGACGGCCATTTTGATGTTAATCTCCTTATAACAATGGAGATTTTTCATTAAATGAAGAGCAATGACAAGTCAAGGACGTAATACAAAACATTTCCCTGGTAACGAGAGAAATCATTATTTAATATATCATAATTAGATTTGGAGTTTTTTCATTTAAGCAAATTTACACATGAAAGTATTCTTTTACAACTTTATGGGATAAAGTTGAAATCAATAGATGAGATATAACAGATTCAGATTTTAGAATATTTAGCAGTATGTGAAATTTGTATCAATACTGAACTTTGTATTACTAAACCTTGTGTGCTTGGATTTTATGTTCACCCTGTTGGCCCATATATTTTATTCATATAATAAATCTTTGAGTGTTTATTAAAATGTCTTTTTGATTTCTGTGTTGTTGGGTTGCATAGATAATCTTGAAATAATTTAACAATATAAACTTGTACCTCAATTCCTTTCCTGTTTTTAAATCTAACCCATTCTCCATCATCTTCACGCTGATATTCCAGTAAAAAATATTCTGTAAATTCTTGACCCTGTAAAAACAAAAATATATTAAAATAGAGAATGGAAACAGGGAATGTGCTAAAGAGATATCTCGGCAAAAGAACAGCTCAAGGCCATCAATGGGTCTTCAATGCAATTAGAAGATCCTGCACCTTGAATTTACTATTTTATTCTTATGGTGAAATGTTTTTGTAACCTCAACCTTGACATTGACCTCTAGATGTGCTTTGCCTTTTTAGAGTTGTTGGTTTTGATGTATGTAACACATCACAACATAGTTTGAAAAAAATATCGGTCAGTCATTTTCAACATTAACATACATATGTAAGTATAACACAAACCAAATGATAGTTATATATTATTGAATTTTATCACATATTTTGTACTGATATGTACATTTTTGCATGGCCAATAATAGCCGGAAGTCAAGGTTGGTTATCCGCCCTCGGGGCCGATATCGATATCAGCCCTCGAAATCCATATCAAGCCCCCGAGTTTAACTTCCAGTAATCTGTCAATCAAAGGCTATTTGTAAACAAGTTGAACACAATGAAAAGAAATTTAAAAAGTTACAAATGTGCTGTAGAAGAAAAAAGTAGAAATCACAAAAGTTCCCGTAAAATTTTGACGTCATGAAGAATTTAGAAAATATATGACGCCACACTGGAATGAGTATCGATATAGGATTCTTCCTAAGCATTTTTTAACATTTGTAATTTAACACTTTAAAGTCGTTTAATATTTGCAATTCTTAGAATTAATATGTTTATTGTTAATTGTTTCTGAAACTTTTCACAAAACGTTGTTAACCTACTGTGATACTTTTTTTAACTCACATTGATACATTTATTTATTTTTTTTGTTGAATATCTTTTGATTTTTGATGAAATATCAAACATAATTTGTTGTAAGCTATTTGTTTTCTCCTGCTTGAAAATATGTGATAAATAGATTATAACATGTCATTTTCCATATGGTCCATGGTATCAGCCCACGACCCATATCAAGCCCTCGGCTAAAGCCCTCTGGCTTGATATGGGAGTCTAGGGCTGATACCAGGGCCATATGGAAAATGCATGTAATAATCTATAAGAATAAACCCTTCAAGATGTTCATTTTTTACTTTTTTTAAGTTTAATACCTGTCCATTTCCAAAGCGTCCTTGAACTTCGACCTTTGTAATGACTGTTAACTGACCAAGATCAACCTGTAAATACTCATAAGATTCCTTGGTGATCATCTGTTTAGGACACCAGGCTCCTCCATACAACTCCTGTCTTATTCTGTAAATAAACATCACTGTTACTCAAAAGTTACTCAATACATCTGGTCCTTAAGTTACCAGTATACTCATTGATTTTCAACAATAAATGATAAATCTTTGGGAACTACACTTCTACATTTAGCTTCTTTTTTTTAAAATCTCAACAGACACCCAATGCCCTGTGAACAAATCTTACAAACTGTTATTCCCAATCCTTGTACATAAAAGTATTGACCTTGACCTTGCAGACACATTCCAACCTTATTTGGAACAACTTTTACAGAGAAGGGCAACATAAACTTCAATGCATTTCTGAGATGGGTTAAATGTTAGGATGAGACTGGTATGAAGATTCTGTGATCATGGAATCAAAATTTATGTTGAAGAAAATTGTCTTGAAAACTTCCTTGCATCATAGTTAAATGTATTAGAATTGGTACACTGATGTAAAATAAATCCAAGCAGAACTATAATGGTCTGGTATGAGAATCTGGTTCCCCTATCTACATAGACAATATGTAGTAATTACAATGTGTTCTGTCTAGTCGTAAAGACTACCAATCATTATGGCCCATGTCATGTAGAGCATGTAGTTTTTTATCAGGAAAATTCTTTTTTTTTTAATACTGTAGATGGGTTGTTTTTCTGAATTGTTTCATTAATTTGGGGTAAAGAGGAACACAAAATCTAAACTATTGTATGAGGTCTTGGTTTGTTTTTGTTTACATGAGCATTTAAGAAATTATTTAAAAATGATAATGCAATAGAAAACAAAATATAATATATTCTATAAACCAAATAATGGATTAGATGTACGTAATACATTATTTTATTGAGAAATTATCAATAAAAATACAAAATAAGATATTGTCTAAATAATGAGTTCAGTTTTTGTATAATAGATTAGATGCTATAAGTCCACTTTTTACGTCTTCAACATTTCAATTTACTTAAAAACTCTTTAAATCTCTGCACTTTTTTTAATCCAAACTTCAAGAGTTAGAATATAACCAATTCAACTTTTTAACTTTCCTACAAAGAAAAATCTGTTTTCTTGTTAAAACCTCAGTTTTACAAACATTCCACATAAAACATTCAACTTCACCCTTTTTTTCAGGTACCAGAACAACGATAGCATAATACTGACAAACAGCTATTTCCTGAAGTTTATTTTTAGAATTATGGCTTTCTTGATACAAATTGTCAGAACCTAATTACTTTATCTTGCTAAAGTTTTTGTCTGTAAGTATTCTGGTAAAAGATGTGCAGAGAATTGCAAAAAATCTTGTTTTTTGGTGTTGCAATCGCTCAGTATCTAAGAACTTAATGACAGTTCCCTAAACAAATGGAAGTTAACTTTGGCGGAGATGTTTTTCTTTCCATCATGTTTTTCTTCTAAAATCATTGATGTATATTTTCTTAGTAACTTTTTCATCAAGGCTGTGAGCTGAACTTTGAAGGTTTCTATGAAAATGAAACAAAACACATTTCTGCTGCCTGTAAAGTGTTAATTTTAAGGTTACCAATGATTGAATAAAACTTTTTATTTTTTTAAATTAAAAAGTCTGAAATAAGATAGGTAGGTAAACAGACATAGTGTTCTATATAACCCAATAAATAGTAAACAGGTATTAAATTGGACAATTACCTCCATCATTTGACAATCAAAACAGGGCCATGTGGTAGGTATGGTATAATCATGGCATCACCATGTGTAGCACAATCTGGTCTATTCACTGATCAAGTTTTTTATATATTTTTTTATACAAGACAATGTAGTTGTTGATAGATCCTGCAGTATTGGAGTCTTGCTATAGTTTACTTTTGAATTTTAAGCACTGGTGTCAAATAAATCAGCATGGAACAGATTTCCTTAGTTGTTTTTTCTTAATCTAATGCTAAACATATGTATGTATTCATTCATGAATATAAAATCAGGCTCACATGTTATTTTGTTTTTTAATTGCAGAGAAACCTATCCTCCATAACTAAATTGTCAGGTTTTGAGGAACTTTCTTATTTCATTTATTGGTTTACAGTCAGGAGTCTACTTCGTCAAAATTATCTCCCCATTACGCCAGTTCATTTTCACAATCATAGAAATGGAAGCCATTGTAGGGATGACGCGCTGCCAATTTTGCTCTCGGAAACTGATAAATTTATCCACATTGCACCATTACAATCCTTATATGTCAGTTGTATTTTAAAAGACAAATGTATCAACTAGCTAATGAGCACCAGTTTATGATCTTGTCTGCATTGATTCAACTTAAAACTATTGTATGATCGGTTGTCAGGTGGAATTTTCGAAAATTCATAAACATTAAAAAAAATTCTAATTAAATATTTCGTGGAAGGGCAGACTAGATTTTTTTAGTGGTTGAAAACTACAAACCCTAGTTTTCACACATAAAAAATTATAATATATCGAAGATATGCATTTTCATCATCAAACTTGAAAGACTGTCGTCAAGTACTTTCAGTAAAAAATAGCTATTCGAACACACCTACTCTGTTTTTGTGATTCATCAGATAGGTATTTCACTTGACCCATATATTTCATCTTTTAGTACTGTGATATTTTCATGTTATAAAGTCAACCTGTAGCTTTGATATATAAAAATGATAGAATCTGAAGCGAGACGATGTATGAAACATTCTTGCTTTGTACGATATCAAGACAAAATATTCAACTCAAACACGCCCCAACACAAAAAGGTGCACTCGATTTTCTCTTTTCGATACAATTGTTACCCAGTTTTTGGATTTTTTTCTTGAGTCACACAATGGAAGGGCAGACACAAAAATTATTGAACTAATAAATTGATATGTTTTCCGTCTGTGGTAAATTTAAAACAAAAATCGGAGGTTATGCATTTTCTAAATCCAACTTGAAAGATACCCATGTCGTCGACTTGATATCTAATTGTTCTGCTTAACTATGTACTAAATAAATTGAAAACTTATGCAAATGGTGTTTTTAAAATAAAATACTTCGTAATTGAGAAGAAAATTGTAATTTTGTTTGTTTCTATTAACTTTTAAATTTTTGTCACTATAGTAAACATTACAGTAAGCATTTATCGCCTTCTCTAACAAAGAACTTCGATTCTTTTGTTCTATTTCAACCTGGTTTCCGACTGTTTAAATGTCTCAAATCTGCATAAAATATTTGCCGCTGAACATTAAGTAAACAACCATCAATTTATCAATCGACAAATAGCTGTCTTACTTCTCTGTATATATTCCTTCTTTTTAAATGTAATTTTTGAAATGATAAGTTTAATGTTTTATACAGCCTTTGTAAACAGCATGCTATAGTTAAGTAATGGAATTCTAACTTTGATATTATTGTTTATATTCGCCATAGAAATGATTTCCTGAATGAGTTGTTTTTATCTCATAACCACTTCTATCTTGGAATGTTTCCTAGACAGTTGAGGCATAATAATGATTAAGTAATACATATGAATAAACAATCAGCCATTTTCATTACTTGGAATGTTTCCTAGACAGTTGAGGCATAATAATGATTAAGTAATACATATGAATAAACAATCAGCCATTTTCATTTCCCTCCCATATTCCATATAAAACATTTTATCTTGCCTTAAGACAACACTGTACACTGACTCTTGGAATACATTGTCTCACATTTCTTATATAACTTTATTGTTGCCTCAAGAAAACGATATACCAACTCTTGGAATATAGTCTACATCTCAAAACCCCAACACACAGATATAAATGCAAATTACTGCAATTATTCTTGCATCAGTATTAACACTTTTACTCTCAGAGAATAAAATATAATTCTAAATTCAAAATTTTATCTCTAACCTGGAGCTTCAGAAGCAATTCACTGTAATTAAACTCTGAAAACCAGGAACTGTTCTGAGCGACTTTAAAGTGCATTATGGAAATTACATGGAAAATTCTCTGCACAGATGATTATGTCTACATTTCTTAGAGAGATTACCATATTTATCTACACATAAGCACACCCTTGTTGCCCTTAAATTCCCACACTGAAATTTAAAAGATTTTAGAGGCACCAAATTTTACTTAGTAATTTGCTTTAAGACTCTGAAAATGGCCAGTAAAACAGGTCTGCTGTATAAGTGAATTAAACCTTATTTTAATGGTACAGGAGTTTTAATATGAGACTATTAATCACTCATCAGTTGTTATATAATATGATAGGATAAATACAGTATGTTTTGTACTCCTATGGCAGAAGTCAGAAAGTCAATACGGAGTTCGCTGCCCCTTGACAATTCCCTGGAAACTTGTATTTATTGTGATGACTTGTATATCAATTAATTGATGACAAATTTTTGTTTAGCCATAGTTTTATCAGGTACATCTCTTAGATCTCCAATCAAATGTCACATGATTTTCAATATTAACAGATTCCATGTGTGGAAACGGAGCTAAAAATCGATGATAATTCTCTAACACAGACAAGTAAGGAATATAAAATTAGAATTGATTTACTATCAAATTAAAATCAATTAATATGCTTTGTTACAAAAAACAAAAATGATTTGACAAATTATCTTTTGAGGCACTAACAAATTTTTCCCCTAGTATAATTTTTAGTTTTTTCTGTATTTATTTATAAGAATAACATGGATTTCCTTCAAAAGTTAATGATTCATTGTACAAAAAAATGTACTTTCAATATGAGAGTCTTGGAATTTGAAGGAAACAATTCATACAAGTTTGCATTTATTATAAGCAACTTCTTGGTTTGTCGAATTCCAAAATCCAAATACAAACTTTCAGATGTTCACTAAAGTGTGTTATAACTAAATTTTATCATTTTTTTTTTTCTTTCTTAAAGGCAGTCATAATAGCCTCATAATGTCAGGGCCATTAAGTCATTATTTTTAAGCTAAAAGTTCTATATTTTAGTCCAAAGGTTACATCAATCTTATCATTAGTTGATTAAAACATGTTTTTAAACAAAGACTCAAGTAATATTCTATTTTGGAAAGTTCAGGGGCTAGATATTGGTTTTTATTGTACCTACTCCTTAGAAATATTATATTTTGATATACCTTTAAATTGGAATGGCCAAACTAATGCATAAACCAAGTATCTTTACACTAAAATAGCCATAACCCTGTATAAACTAAGTACTCCTCTTAGAAAAACAGCTCTAACTTGTAATACCGTTAATACATGCAGACATAAAACTCTCTTTTCTAATAGCTATCACCTCTAAAACAGAAACATCAAAGCTAGACATTTCCCTACACTTTTCTGTGTTATATTTAAAAACATACAGAAGAATTACATAACTAAACTGTATAAATTACTCATCTTATTCCCACAAAGAAAATAAATCATTGGGAGTCTTTAACAATTTCTACTGATTTATTAGAAACTGCTGATAATAAAGTAATGGATTTGGATAAAAACTCATCCCCTGAAAAAAGGCATCTTGATAAATCATGGACAGACATATTGCTTAAGGGAAGTTAGGAAACTAATAAGTCATGCATTTTTGTTTGTTTTATCAAATATTAATAATTTCAAGTTGAATTACATGTGAGCTTAGAGAAAATGTCCCTCTAAATTTCACAAAATTTAAACTTGTATAAGTTGAAAATGTCTCCATAAAACTACAAATCATTACACATGAGCCCACAAAGTCAACAACACCTGAGTCCACAAAATATAACACAATATAGTCCATAAAACCTTACAAGTGAGTCAACAAAGTCACAAACATTACATGTGAGTCAACAAAGTCCACAAAACATTACACAACAGTCACAAGTCCAAAACTTACACAAAGTCACAAACATTACACAAATCACAAAGTCACAAAAACTTTACACAAAGTCCACAAAAACTTACACAAGCCCACAAAAACTTTACACAAAGTCACAAAACTTTCAACATAATTACATTACATGTATGTTTCATCATAATATGTTATTTTGATTGGCTAACAGCAACCTCCCAGTCATTCTGAAATTTACCTTCAGGAGATTCCACCAGGAGATTCCACCAGGGATTCCACTGATGGCCTTGTATGGGTTTGCACATTAATTTAACTGGTTAAAAAAACATGTGAAAATTAGTTTACTTCAGAGAAGACTTGTGTTGGTGGCTGTTGTCTTTTCTTGAACAGCCAAACTTTTTATTTATTATTTATACTTGGCTTACCTAGCACTTTTTGGACCAACTGACTGATCTTCATACGAAGAACTGGCTGTTATTGCAGAATCTGGTATCTTGAAATTCTCCATACCCAGGGAACCTTCACATGAAGCTAAAATAAAGGAAATACAATTATTAAACAAGTTACCAGTATTAAAGAATAAAAGCATTTATATACAAAACTTGAAAAGACAACATCAACTAAGAATACAAGAGAAATTCTGGTCTATAAAATTAAAATTAGCCTAACACTATCACTGAGGAACAAAGCAGAAGAAAATATCCATTTGGTCTGGTCCATATCATCTTTCTATTATAATTTGGGGGAATTCAGGGTCACACAGGTCTGGGGTGGTTGTGTTTTGAAAGTGTATCAATGTTGTGACGTGGTGACTGTCGTTATTGTTTTCTGTATGATACCATTGTATTCACAAAGGTTATCGGAATAAACTTGTTAAACTAATGTTTAAATGTTTATTATGTATATGATTTCAATGGGATTGGCATTAAATATGATGATAATTATATTTCTATAGTTTTATGTTGAGTTTGCTGTATAATTGATGTTTAACCAGGTCTTTAATGCGCATTACAAAACTATCAACTATATGAAGAAATGTGTAAGTCAACACTTTTAAACAAGGATTTTTATTTGCTTGTTTAAAATATATCTAAGTTGTCTATAAATAAATAATGCTATGGTAAAAAGAAAATAGGAGACAGGCAAACTGTCTGCATAATAGATATACTTGTACAAAATAAACATGTGGACATTTATCAACCATATAAACCATGCAGTCTATAATAAAACTGGGAGTTTATGAAGCAATTTACTTTAACATTATAACAAATAGCATGCCTATCTGAGTGATGAAAATCTTTCATCATTGTGATGGAAAGTCTGTCTTCACAAACGCTGTGTTCTCTCACTAAATGGCCATTTCTGGCACACTTCTTCTGAAGTCAATAATTAATAAGCTACATTATCTGTTGATAATGTCACCATTTATATTTTGCCCCTTGGCTTAGAAATACCTTGTCACAACTTTGACCACCCAATCATAAATATTGACAGCTCCAAATGCTCTACTACTATTCAAAGTGACCAATCACCTGTGACTTTACTGATGCCACCACTGATTAGCCAATTAAAAGGATGATAACATCTTAAGTAGTCACTAATCTTTACATTTATGAATAAATAAACATTGAAAAACATGGTCACTGATATGTTTTATACAAAAAATTTCTGTTGATTTTTAAAGGGATTTGTTTAATATATTCAATTAAATATAAAAATATTTAAAGTACATTTATCAAAATAATGTACATTCATCCTTTTATATCTACATTGATGAGTGATTATTAAACCTCTTATGGCGCCTAATAGCTTCGTGAGGCTATAAAACAGTTAGAGAATACAAAAAAAACTGGCAGTCTGCACATTAAACACAATTTCCACAGCTTCGAGATCTCCTTTAGAAAGCCTACACTTATTAATGTATTCAACCAAATACATTTCGTTTTCATTTCATTTCTTTTTTATAATCAAAATATCTTTCTGGTTTCATTTTCTGTCAACTGAATGAGGTTGTGAATTTAATGCAATTGGAAGAATTTGAAATATTTGAATGCAGATTAGATTTGTAAAACATACTAATATATAAAGCATCAATAGTTTTATGAATGAAACTGGAAACTGGCAGAAGATTTATACTTAAATGGTCTTTATTTTTCATTTGGTTCCTTACAGATAACTGACTACAGCCTTCTTTCTCACTTAACTTTACATACCCCTCAATTTCATTTCCTCCAAATTTGCACTATTCATGCCTACTTTGACTCATATAGGGCTTATACATAAATGATGCCATTCACTTTTAATCATCCATTATCCCTTTTTATATTAGAATCATCTGAACTTGTTTACCTATTTGAAAGCGTCAACTCCAAGAGAAAGATTATTTTCTTCCAATATTTTGTTTTTGAAAATTTATCAGATCATTTTGTCTTTCAATGGTGTATGCAAAAACAGTGGATTATCTCCCCTGATTCAGCTCTTTGTAATGTCTTTCATGATGAAGTAAGATAAGATAGAAGAAAGATCTGTGTAATATGTGAAGTTTATTACACATCCCGTCAGATTGTCTCAGTAAACAACCACTAATTATAACCAACCATCATTGTTTCATTGTTTTATTGTGGGAGGAATCAACAAAAATTGCCATTTGTTTCAGAAAGCCAGGTCAAACTGCCAAATCGTATCTCTATAACATGGAACAGCTAGTCACAGTGTTTCCTGTTATAATTTGGACAATAATATAAAACAGCTGTTGGTAATTGTAGATGAGAAAGATGGCAGAACAAGTCATAACCTCTTGTCTTCTGAATAGCTTTAACATTCATAAAGAAATCACCAGTCAGACAAGAGAGGGACAGAACAAGTCATAACCTCTTGTCTTCTGAATAGCTTTAACATTCATAAAGAAATCACCAGTCAGACAAGAGAGGGGCAGAACAAGTCATAACCTCTTGTCTTCTGAATAGCTTTAACATTCATCAAGAAATCACCAGTCAGACAAGAGAGGGGCAGAACAAGTTATAACCTCTTGTCTTCTGAATAGCTTTAACATTCATCAAGAAATCACCAGTCAGACAAGAGAGGGGCAGAACAAGTCATAACCTCTTGTCTTCTGAATAGCTTTAACATTCATCAAGAAATCACCAGTCAGACAAGAGAGGGGCAGAACAAGTCATAACCTCTTGTCTTCTGAATAGCTTTAACATTCATCAAGAAATCACCAGTCAGACAAGAGAGGGGCAGAACAAGTCATAACCTCTTGTCTTCTGAATAGCTTTAACATTCATCAAGAAATCACCAGTCAGACAAGAGAGGGGCAGAACAAGTTATAACCTCTTGTCTTCTGAATAGCTTTAACATTCATAAAGAAATCACCAGTCAGACAAGAGAGGGGCAGAACAAGTTATAACCTCTTGTCTTCTGAATAGCTTTAACATTCATCAAGAAATCACCAGTCAGACAAGAGAGGGGCAGAACAAGTCATAACCTCTTGTCTTCTGAATAGCTTTAACATTCATAAAGAAATCACCAGTCAGACAAGAGAGGGGCAGAACAAGTTATAACCTCTTGTCTTCTGAATAGCTTTAACATTCATAAAGAAATCACCAGTCAGACAAGAGAGGGGCAGAACAAGTCATAACCTCTTGTCTTCTGAATAGCTTTAACATTCATAAAGAAATCACCAGTCAGACAAGAGAGGGGCAGAACAAGTTATAACCTCTTGTCTTCTGAATAGCTTTAACATTCATAAAGAAATCACCAGTCAGACAAGAGAGGGGCAGAACAAGTCATAACCTCTTGTCTTCTGAATAGCTTTAACATTCATAAAGAAATCACCAGTCAGACAAGAGAGGGGCAGAACAAGTCATAACCTCTTGTCTTCTGAATAGCTTTAACATTCATAAAGAAATCACCAGTCAGACAAGAGAGGGGCAGAACAAGTTATAACCTCTTGTCTTCTGAATAGCTTTAACATTCATAAAGAAATCACAAGTCAGACAAGAGAGGGGCAGAACAAGTCATAACCTCTTGTCTTCTGAATAAGCTTTAACATTCATAAAGAAATCACCAGTCAGACAAGAGAGGGGCAGAACAAGTCATAACCTCTTGTCTTCTGAATAGCTTTAACATTCACCAAGAAATCACCAGTCAGACAAGAGAGGGGCAGAACAAGTCATAACCTCTTGTCTTCTGAATAGCTTTAACATTCATCAAGAAATCACCAGTCAGACAAGAGAGGGGCAGAACAAGTTATAACCTCTTGTCTGCTGAATAGCTTTAACATTCATCAAGAAATCACCAGTCAGACAAGAGAGGGGCAGAACAAGTCATAACCTCTTGTCTTCTGAATAGCTTTAACATTCATCAAGAAATCACCAGTCAGACAAGAGAGGGGCAGAACAAGTCATAACCTCTTGTCTTCTGAATAGCTTTAACATTCACCAAGAAATCACCAGTCAGACAAGAGAGGGGCAGAACAAGTCATAACCTCTTGTCTTCTGAATAGCTTTAACATTCATCAAGAAATCACCAGTCAGACAAGAGAGGGGCAGAACAAGTCATAACCTCTTGTCTTCTGAATAGCTTTAACATTCATCAAGAAATCACCAGTCAGACAAGAGAGGGGCAGAACAAGTCATAACCTCTTGTCTTCTGAATAGCTTTAACATTCATCAAGAAATCACCAGTCAGACAAGAGAGGGGCAGAACAAGTCATAACCTCTTGTCTTCTGAATAGCTTTAACATTCATAAAGAAATCACCAGTCAGACAAGAGAGGGGCAGAACAAGTCATAACCTCTTGTCTTCTGAATAGCTTTAACATTCATCAAGAAATCACCAGTCAGACAAGAGAGGGGCAGAACAAGTCATAACCTCTTGTCTTCTGAATAGCTTTAACATTCATCAAGAAATCACCAGTCAGACAAGAGAGGGGAAGAACAAGTCAAAACCTCTTGTCTTCTGAATAGCTTTAACATTCATAAAGAAATCACCAGTCAGACAAGAGAGGGGCAGAACAAGTCATAACCTCTTGATCTGTATGGCTTTTTCATTCATCAGGGAATCACCAGTCAGACAGAGAGAGAGGGTAGAATAAGTTATAACCTCTTGTCTTATGTATGGATTTTGCATTCATCAGGAAATCACCAGTCTGATGAATTCAGTATCCGTTGTCACTTCCATTTATAAAGCAAAGGAATGAAACAAAATTTAGAGTTAACATTTTTCACATGAACAAGTTCTGGTCACATTGAAACTATGTCAATTCTGTTTTGCCATGAGTTCATATGTCTGGAGGAACTCCCAGACACAAGTTTCATCATGCTGACTCAAGAGTAAATACAATTGACTCAGTCAATTTTGTCCTTGATCTAATGACTTGGAGCAGCCAGTTGGACTATGATTTTCTGAGTTACAACATTGAATAAGAACTTAGCTGTTGGTATACTGAATGTGAATTCTGTATATCAAATGGAGACACAAGATCTAACATAGATCCTGAATACCAAAATTTAAATATGTGGTATCATTACCAATGAGTCAACTATCCTATAGAGACCAGACCAAATCCATTTCCTCTCAAATTTAGCTTTAAAAAAAACCTAGACAATAACCATTAAAATTTGAGATAAGCAATTTGTTTTGACCATAGAACCACTGGGGTGATCTCCCTTAGATTCTGTATACACATCATAAATCAAACAGTGATATCCTCTATACAGGTCTATAATAGATTGTAAATTATTGATAACTTATCCCAGGTTGTTAATCACCTGATTATTAACTGACCACTGGTCATGCTTCTAATGACATTTTCACCATGGGAGCTTAGCAGATGGCCAGAGCTTAGCACTTAAATAATGATCATATATATTGATTGTGTATTCTGTAATTGCCACAGCCAATACACAAGTATATTTAGTGCTTACAGTTCAATGGTCAGATGGTCAGTTTGTTTTGACAATAAATACCAGTCACTTATATAGTTTATATATATCGGAAATTTTTATCAACAAAAGTTTACATGTGCTCTTTGAAATTTTTTACATCAGAAAACTTATTGATAACCCTGTGTATTCACCCGTGTTGAAATAAATAAAATATGCATGTATCAGGTGCAGGTAGAAGCAATAAAAGCAAGCAGTGCTTTAAAGATAAGAATGCATGTTCTGCTTTCTGGTTAAGAATGGTGCTTATATTTTTCAGGAAACACTACCAGTATGTGCAATTTTTCAAACCATTTGTATTCCTTAAAATGTGCTGCAATGTAATTTACCAATGGTTCCATTGTGAATGTTTAGGAATTTGTTGTTTAACCCCTCGGGTATAAATGTGCATTTCTACATAAAAATTACTATTTTTTACCTTGTTGCATAACTTATATTCAATATCTATTCTATTTAGAGGAATAAAATCTTTTCAATTTCAAGCTATGGTATGAAGTATTGGTCCCAAAGGCATAATGTATTTTATTATTGTGTTCTATTTCACTTGAAAATTTCTCTCCAAAATTTCCCTGCCAAAAGTTCACTCCAATACTCAACTCATTAAATACATTATGCCTTCCAAAAGGAACATATGTTATTGAGGATCTTTGATCACATTACACATTAAACCTAATGGATCATCACACCTCACCTAATACACTAGACAACATTATATCATTATAGTCAGGACCCTCAGGCTATTTACCACCTTTAGGGTGTACAAAAAACATGTCTATGGTCAAAATACAAATGTCCAGTGATTAAAGGGTGACCATTACACTGGTCATTATATAATGTTAGGTCACTGTCCACACTTACATGTGTTAGATCAGGTGTGGTCAATGATGACCAATAACCAATACATCACCACTGGTCATCTTGACCGCTGGACAGTTTTACAATGATAGAGTATTGACCTACATTGTACTTGGACATGTCACAGCTGGTTCTCTCAGTGATGATGTAATAAGATTATACACTATAAAGGTTAACTATAATAAAATTGAGAGAACTATATTTCACAGCAGAGTCTTCCTCTGATTTCATGGGTAAATTTAATAGGAGTTTGCCATTTCTAGCTGATTTTGCAGCATTTTTAAAAATTAAAAAATTATATATAAATATATACAATCCTAAAAAAAAAACATCTTTTTTTTTAACCTTATATATCTTTCTTCGACTGGAAACATAAAAACATTATTATTTTTTTCATTTTCTGTTACATTTTGTATTATTATTTCGGTTATTTAAACTCCCCTTTTTGATATAAACAACAATTTATCAGACACATTTTTAAGGCCCTTACTAAATGAGATCAACAAAAATTCAACCTCTAAAAGCACAATGAAGTAATGAAAAATACTTTACAATCAATAGAATAAAAAATAACTTTACAAATCAATAGAATAAAAAATAACTTTACACATCAATAGAATAAAAAATAACTTTACAAATCAATAGAATAAAAAAATACTGATACAAAACAAATTTGACAACTAATTGTTTCTTTGAGCAGTCTCGTTTATGACCAATGAGTTTTGCCAAAAGCATGGACAGATTGCATCAAGAAACTGTAATCGCCTAATGTATTTAATATAAAATAATACGTTCTATTTGGACGAGCCTTTGCTACAGGGTTAGATATTTCCATTTGTCGTCCCTCGATCTAAATTGATGAATCGTTGGATTCAATGATGATGAATGTTTCCACTCACAATTTCAATAATGACAAGTCTTTCCAGCAAGACAGCAATTTTTCACAGTGGGTGTTCAATTGTTACATCTCAAATACTCTTAACATGATATGCATCTTAAATTGACATTACAAAACCTAAAACGACCATGAAGCTACATGGTAATTATTTCTGGATTAAATCCGATACCTGTCTAGCAAACTAAAGAACGTATTTGTTCGCAATATTTCCGCTACAATTTCTCTCTCTTCTGAAATACCGGTAGTTTATACACAAAAGCGACTGTTTCTAAAATGTAACATCATATTACCACACAAACATTTAGAACAAAACATTTGACATTGTAAAAATGATTCAATCTCAGTTCTTGTCATTTTATTTTTACAACTGATTAATGGGAAACAACTAAGAGGTGTATGCTATTTCTTCATTAGTGAAGGGCTGAAGATCAAAGGACTTAACAATATCTTCTCAAAATTAGAAGGAGTGCATGTCTCGTTTCAATTCTTTCCTTTTTCCTCGTAACTGTCTTATTTTTTACTCTTGCATTAAAATATCAAATTATTTGTCATTTCAAAGTTATATTTAGAGGGGCGTTTCAGACATATTGAATTTTTTTAATTTTTTTTACTTATTTATAAATAAAACTTGTACATTGTAAAGGATAATAAGATATTCATAAGTATAAAATCCAAACAATTGTATTACTATTAAATAACACAAATAAATACTAAAATAAACACTAAACAATACATCAATATGCATTATTTTTTGTTTTTTGTTTTCTTTTTAAATTCTAGACAAAAATTATGCCCTCTTATCAAATTACCCCAAAAAATATTTATAGGATTCTTCCTTTTTTTGTAACATTTAATTTTTTGTAGTTATAACTCAGAATTTATTTTGTTTTCAAATGTCCTAACAATTTCAAAAGACCAAAGTTCATGACATTTTAATACTTGAATTTCAAATTTTTAACAATCCTATGTGAAAAGTTACATTTACTTATCGCCACGATATGCCTATCTAATATACTCCTTCGTCAATATTTACTAATTCTTAATTGCAACTAGTGTTGCTTGGAGTAGCCTACTACCAACAGAAAATTATGTAGATAAGGCTCTCTTAATATAATGGGAAGGCCCAAAAGGTTCCTAATAAGTAAAACCTTGGCATATTATTACTGATGAATATCAATGTTAAATTGGTCCAAAGTTTACAAATTCTTTCACTTTGTGTGAAGTTATTTATAGTATTATAGGTAATGTAAACAATATTATTTTATCAATTACAAACTGTGTATGTCAAAACATCCTGAGAACTGTTAAGTTCATCAACATACAATCCCATGGCACCATAGAGGAGTACGGCATATAGTGCAATATCAAATGTAAATCAAGCAGTGGCGTCTGGTCCATTGTCAAACAAATACAAATTAATGTTTGTCTGTATTCACAGTAAGACTGACAAATTTTGTCTCCAATCTCCTGCCTGCTTTACTAAACATTGACAGAAAGTCTGACTTTGGTATGTTGTCTTTATTGACTCTAACTTCTTCTGTTTGTTCTTCCCTCATTCTCACCAGGGACGTCAAGAATATCAGTTATTAAACACCAAACTGTCTCCTTTCCTTTCTCAATATCTTTAGTAAGATATATACATTGGATTAAAAAAACATGTCTCCCTCTCTGTCGCATGTCTTTAATAAGATATAAACTTGGTGCTTGGATATAAAATTAACAAGATATATAATTTATTATGAGTTAATATTGGGTTAAGTAGGCAGTACCCAACAACCTTAGTTAGAATATTATGTAATGCAATTGATTTCCTCCCCTATTCCACATTTCAAAAATTATATTTATGCAAGAAAATGTTCACAGTACTTCTTTTCCAAAAGATTAACTTCAAGTGCTAAGTAATATCAATTTCTAATTTGTGCAAATTTATGACAATAGGGAACTTTTGATATGGGAGACTTCAGTCTGAGTGTTGCAACTGGGTCATAAATTTAATTAAGGTCTGCTATTCAAGTATAAACAAGGTAACAAAATAATAAGTTAAGAGAGCCACCAGAATCTGTACAAAACAATAGACTAGGGTTACAAAAGCCCCAAGAATCTGTATCAAAGAAAAGATTTGATTACGAAAGCCACCAAGAATCTGTACCAAAAAAAAGATTTGGGTCAAGCTGCGTTCAGGAAATATGATGCAAAGTGTATATTCTTTCACTCTAATGACAACCAGTCTAGCTACTTAGACATGTCCAAGCAAAGATTTCATTTCTTAAAATGTCTTACTTTTGATATATTGTAACCAAAAGCAAACTGCTTTCTCCTTGGCATTTTACTTTAAACTAAGTTTTAGGAGATCAATTACTTATAATCCTTTAACATATTCTGGGTCAATTTCCCAATATTTGTTAATTATATATTTCAAAGGATTTTTCACTTTACTCTTAACCTTAAATCAAACATTAATTACCGGTACTAAGAGTTAATTAGGCAAACATGTTTATATCTTCAAATTATGCAAATTAGGAAGTTTGTAATTTAAGATTAATCTTGCCAAAGTCAAGTATGGAATTTGATCTGTCTGATGTATCTGAACACCTTCAAAGAATTTTCACCAAGGTGTTAGAAAACTGATTAAATTTGTAAAATAGATTGAAGGAATTTATTTATCTATCTTGTGTTAAATGGGAGGTGATAAGACATGGAAATTAATCAATGCAACGGCATGAACATGTTACACAGCCTGACCTCATTGGTCATTAAATATTTCCGCTGATTCACCACACAAATTTTTCCACAAATTTACTCATATTCAGCTTATATCTGTATTTGCATACTAAAGTCACAACTTCAAATAAGAAGAAAACCACAGATTATGAAAAATTTGAAACATTATTTTGTACAATTGGATAATAGTCCTTTATGATTGGATAATGTGCTAGGTGACAGGTGGCCGTAATGACAGGAAAGGTGTGAAAACCACACATCCAGTCACAAAGTTAATCCCTACCTACATTATATTACTTGTCACGGGATGACAAAAACATTTCCTCTATATTATGAAAATAATCTAATGACTAGAATCGTAGAAATGTCAAAATTTCTCAAGTCATTTCCAATGATGGAAAAGTTACATACTATAATTATTCTTTTAAGCTAAAAGTTCCAATATTTTAGTTTGCACTGTGGTATAACAAATTTAGGTCCTTAGATAATCTTTCCCATACATTTTTTCTCTCTCACAAATTATACAAATGAAACATAAGCTAAATAAAACATATTTTTTAAATTCTCATCCAGATAGTGAGGGATTAGAATCCTAGAAATTGAGTGAATAAAAACCTACAAATTAACTTTAAATGGCCTATTCTCATCTGAACTCCTCATCCTAAAGCAAGTAAAAAGGTAACAAACATTTCAGTTAAGACAATTTCCAAATTATTTTCCAAATTGAGTCTCTAACAATACTTTAGAAAAGATGAATTATCTAAAAAGGAATCCTTTTCTTACACCTATGTAAAGTTATAAAGACCAATATTATATATATCGTATATTATTCCCTATTCCAAATCCAAACACATTACCGATTCGATTCGTCTATCCATATTTTTATTTCACACAGCTTACAGACAATATGTATCACATGTACTGCATATTAAATAATGAAATTGAAAATGTCAAAACATTGGCAGTCATATCAATCAAGATTATCTCCGTTTAATAATTCATAAAACTGTCAATTTCATAAAAAACACTGAAAAAATACCAATTAAAATGTCATGTAGCCTGTGTTTTTGATTTGTATACAAATAAGGAAATAGTATGGAGGTATGTAGTCACAAGGCCTAGACAAACAGGATGAAATTGTAATGGATATTATTGTGTTGTTGGTTTTCTGTATCATAAAAATCCAATAAGCATATTATCTAAGGTACAATTCCAATTGAAGTATGAACAAATAGGTTTAGAAATCACATACTTAGAACTCTTTTCAATAAGAAAAATAAAAGATTTTTTTGCAATTATAGTTTAAAGACAATGCTTCTTAATAAACTAGTTTAACACATTCTTTATCATTTGGGATAGGATATTGTAGCAGAGAGGTAAGGCAGCAACCATTTGATTTTCTGGGGGGGGGGGGCTATGGTTTTTTTTGGAAAAAAAAGTTTGTTTCCAGTTATTGGAGAAAAAAATAATTTGTTTTTGATTCTGAGAAAAAAAAATTGTTTGTTTCACCCTCAGCTGCCACTATATGTAATGCTAAAATTGAAAGAAAAAAATTGTTTTCGACTTGTTGCGAAAAAAATAGATTGTTTTTCGCCACAGGCGAAAAAAAAAGTTTGTACAGAAAAAAAAACCATAGCCCCCCCCAGAAAATCAAATGGTTGCTGCCTAATGAAGGACCAAAATCAACTAAGCCTCTTAACTGGCATTATCTTAGTAACAGAGGGTAAGGGAGTAATATTTGTGTCTAGTCAATCAGTACGTAGGGTTCTGAGTTTATAGATATTTTATTAACACACCCGCTACCTGACTTAAAATCAAAATTTTAATCTATGAATCATAAGATGATCAGAATCAATATTCCCCTTCTGTCAGATTGGAGGATCAAAGACCAACTTGGTACCCAGGACATCTGATTGGAGGAGGAGATTAAACTGGTTCTTACTTTGATCTTAAAGATTACATCAGATTATAACTGATAACAGTAATCCAGGGATACAGTTGTACAACATGGTCAAGTAAAGTCTGCCCTTGAGGAAAAGATGTAAATCTATACTGGTGGTAAAAATTTGTTTACATTTATACTAAAGGGTGAAGATATTTTAAATAAATTTTTCTTATGTATCCGAGGTTTCCTGACCTATGGCAAACTGACCATCAGTTAAGACTTCACACTGTTAACATGGAAACAAGTACTCTGTTTGATATAAACAACTTTTAAGTTTATACTACAAACTATGTAGCTTTTTGAAGTATTTTCAGAAATAAAAGATATCTCTTATGATATCTCAATCCTAGTTTTCTCGACTAAATACTGCTTTCAAATTGTTCAAATTTGATTTTAAAATATATATTTGTTTTATTCATATTTAACTGAAGCTCATAAAGAATATATCCTTCAAAATTTGAGTGTGAATCTAGATTCTTGTTTGTCCAACAACCTTTGAAGTTCCATTGAAAAATGGCTACAAAAGATTCTCCACATTTTTTAACAATGCACTTAAGAAACTGTCCCTAGTCTTGGGAGACTGTATGATGTAGAATTGAATGGTCAGAAGGAAGAAGATACATAATGATGTGACAGACACAATACCCTGCATCTGTGTCTGACAATAAAGAGGTGTCAGCACAAAGAAATCACTGATTCTTGTTCCACTTGTCAATAACGCCCTCTCATCATCTAGAAAACTGTCAAAAGCAGGTCTTTGTTAGTGAGCACAGACAGACAGTAATTAGGACACAATGCCTTCGCAGACGAACTCAACAATGGGCAAAGGACTGCCGCAAGGAGGACTCTAACAAACACTTGTACCGACATGCAGTAATCATCTCTGATTAAGAGAAAAGGGGGTTGACACGTTAGAGACGGAATGAACATTTATAAATTCAATTTGTCTGAATCTTTGCAGTGTTCCATCAAATGACCAATGCATTAACCTATTTTTATCCCATCCATCAAAATTTTCTTGTTTTCATCGCTTTTAACTTTGATAAATGAGCATAGAGAAAATTTCATGATTTTACCATTCTTTGTCGTGTCAATCAATTTTTCTCTTTTGTAGATCAAAATAACACTATAGCCATCAGACTGGAAGTTAATAACTCATATAATTCATGAAATTATGATAAAATACATTAATGTGTTGAAAGAACTTCAATTAGCTCCCTCTACTTGAAGTGAGTGTAACGCAGACATATAGAAAATCAGGGGAAATTGTTTTAATCAAGTTTTCAGTGAGAGAATAAACTTTTATATCTGAAACAACCATGAATTACATAGGGCCTTTCAAAGCTTATTATACATATAGGTTTTGACGAAGTGTGAGGCTATTTATTGAGACCTCCTTATTTATGGTGGACAAGTTTTCTTATTGGCATGACACACATCTAACAAACCGTCATCAACCTCTAGATAGGTTTATTTTATTTTAGGTTGGACCATTTGAAGTCTACTTTTTGGGTCATTAGATTGTTCACCTTGAACTGTACCCAACATCTCAATTTATTCATATACAATCAACCTGACTGCACATCGCATATGTATGGAGAACAATGCACCAACTATAACATGTATAACATGTATAATGATGTGGTAAAGATTTGGGTCAGAGGAATTCCTAGGATTATATTTATCTGATTGGAATGTAATATGGAATTCATCAGTATGAGGATGGTATTATAAAGTCATTACCAATGTCAGTGATTTAGTCACAATATATTGGGAAAACCATTTATTTTCTTAGTACTCACGAGAAAATAATACATAGTAATGTGAGAACATTCTGAAGTCATGCTGAGAATGTGCTGCCTGAGTACACTGTAGTGACATGACTGAGAACTGACATTGCTAGGCATATCACAGGGGACTGCAGTACTAGGGAAAGAGGCAACTCCTGCAAGTGTGAGACTGCAGATAGCCTAAGGAAAGAGGTATCTCTTGTGTGTGAGACTAAAGCCATAAGGAAAGAAGCCTTTCTCAGGGGTTATCACAAATCAGCATGATGATAGGGAGATTTGAATTTTCCCCTGAAACCAATCAGGGAGAAGTGAAGCCCTAACAGGGAGACTTCGTGGGTTTAGTGGCCTCTCCTGTATGTGTGAGACTATTAGGAAAGAGGCCTCTCCCATCTAACTGTTGATACATGATGAAGACTTAGGGAAAGAGGTCCCTCCCATAAGACTGTTGATAAGACATAATGAAGCCCAAGGGAAAGAGTTCCCTCCCATCTAACTGTTGATAAGGCATGCTGAACACTGGTCATTATCTATTAAACTGATGCACCACACTTCACACATTACTGCACCTTTGTCAAATAATTATAAATTTTCTTTATCTTATCATTTTAATTCATTTAAGATAAAAGTCTACAACTGCAATCCCTGACTGCACCATGTGCAAGACACATGAAAGAATTGTAGGTGTATTGGGAAGGGCACTAACAGAAGAGAACAATAGAAATATCAAATAATGTCCAATCCTTAGCAATATTCTTAGCTTCCACAAATATCTATATACCAAAAAAATCAGGTCTGGTGAAGAAAAGACTCTTTCTCTGAATAACGTTGATCATGATTTTTGCAGGTTTTGTGGGATGTACAGACATAAATTAGAAAAAAACCATGAAATCAAATATCCACAAAAATGATAGTTTTCCTCAATCCACGATAAAAATGGAATCCACTGATTCTCTTGATAATCTACAAAATGAAACTTTAGTTGGTCAAAATAATATCAAATTTACTAACATTAACATAATATAAACTGAACCAAATTTAAAAGGAAGAAGATCCAACAGTTTCCAAAAATCACAAATAATGCTTTTCTATTTTTCCTGTAGAAATTAGTAAGATTCAGCACTTTAAGACATGTCATGTAAAAAACAAACAACCCGATCAAACATGGCAACACACCAGACAGTCACCTCATACATCAAACTCACTGTATACCAAAACATTTGTCAATTTTGCATGTTTTTCACTCATTTATCTTTACCCTTTGAACCACAACAGCCCACATTAACACTTTTAAATTCGTTTTATAACTGATTTGTTTTTCACTTTTTTACAATACATCTATATTAACTTTTTGTTAGTATCACATGATAATTAGGTTTAAAGCCCAGAACAGTAAATTTGATACTGATATTAATCATATTTGTAGCCATTTAAATGTCATAAATTAATTTCTCACCAAACTTATATATTTATTGTCTATTAATTAAAATTTAAAATGTAAAACTCAAGACCTTAATGTGTGTAGTTTATGTAACACTCTAAATTTTTTTATATTACAACTGCCAGGAATTATTTCCCTAATATTTTTGTTTTACTGAAATGAAATTATTTCCACTGCAGTTTCTATATTTCTCTGATTTGTAAAAAATCCTTTCACATGAAACTGCTTAACCAACTCTCTCCAGGCAAATATTGCCTCAGGCAACTGCTATTGTACCTACATACAGCTGCATGTCAGGTGACTGACACCTGGGACAATAGATTAGTGTATTAGACCCAATTTACAGATCATAAATTAATATAAATGGTCATATTAAGAAGTATATGTGTACCATCTTGCCTAACTATTGCATAAGAAAAGGGACATTATTCTTAGAGCTGTAGGTATCATACTTATTTATAGTAAATCTAAGAGCACCTAGCCAATTATGAATAAAAATAAATAACAGACATAATTCTTGACATTATCTGCACTCAAACAACTTTATATTTTGATAAATTATGGATCAACCTACTGCTTACATTTTACTCTCCACTAATTCTGCTGAGCAAATATTTACAAAGTGAACACTGTAACAATGTACATCTCTCCCTCCATACCTGAACTCATTTTTTTCTCACTTTTTATTCATCTTCCCGACTGCTATACATATTTTTTTTAATAAATAACATCTTTTTCGTTTTGCTAGAGTTCATATTCAAATCAACATAGGTCATATGAATAAGGGTTGGGCTTAACATCGAATTATTATCTATAGACAAGAAATAAATTTAGGTGTTAAACGTTAACCAGATGCTCCGCAGGGCGTAGCTTTATACGACCGCAGAGGTTGAACCCTGAACGGTTGGGGCAAGTATGGACACAACATTCAAGCTGGATTCAGCTCTAAATTTGGATTGTGATTAAATAGTTGACACAGCATAGGTTTCTGACACAGAATGAATGTGTTCTAATGAACTTAAAATTTTTGTTTACTCTTAGAGCAATTCACTATGCTGTTGAATATTAATCCTCTCAAAAAAATGTTTGAAGAAATTTTCTTTTTATTTATGAAATTTCAAATGAGAAAAATTGAACCCAATTTTTTTAATCATATCCCCCTTTCCCTTATTCCAAAACTAATCTCAATTAAAATTTCTAATGGAGTTTGCAACAATAACTACTCATTTAAATACATCATAAAATATTAAGATGTAAAAATACTGCTTGTTATCACTGAATGGTAAAGATTATTTTAATTTATCAGTTGGTAGTAAAAAGTGAATATACATTGTATATTGTATATAACAAAGATTTAAGTTGATTCTGGACAAAGAAAGATAACTCCAATTAAAAAAAATAATTTTGCTATTGCACAATATTTTGCAATTATATATTTCTTGCTTACTATTCTGGACAAAGAAAGATAACTCTAATTAAAAAAAAAATTGCTATTTCACAATATTGTGCAATTAGATATTTCTTGCCATTGCGCAATACTGTGCAATTGAAAAGACTTGCTATTGCACAATACTTAACATAATAATTTTAGATCCTGATTTGGACCAACTTGAAAACTGGGCCCATAATAAAAAATCTAAGTACATTTTTGGATTCAGCATATCAAAGAACCCCAAGATTTCAATTTTTGTTAAAATCAGACTAAGTTTAATTTTGGACCCTTTGGACTTTAGTGTAGACCAATTTGAAAACAGGACCAAAAATGAAGAATCTACATACACAGTTAGATTTGGTATATCAAAGAACCCCATTTATAAAATTTTTGATGAAATCAAACAAAGTTTAATTTTGGACCCCGATTTGGACCAACTTGAAAACTGGGCCAATAATCAAGAATCTAAGTACATTTTTAGATTCAGCATATCAAAGAACCTAACTGATTCATTTTTTGTCAAAATCAAACTAAGTTTAATTTTGGACCCTTTGGACCTTAATGTAGACCAATTTGAAAACTGGACCAAAAGTTAAGAATCTACATACACAGTCATGACAGTTAGATTCGGCATATCAAAGAACCCCAATTATTCAATTTTGATGAAATCAAACAAAGTTTAATTTTGGACCCTTTGGGCCCCTTATTCTGTTGGGACCAAAACTCCCAAAATCAATACCAACCTTCCTTTAATGGTCATAAACCTTGTGTTTAAATTTCATAGATTTCTATTTACTTATACTAACGCTATGGTGCGAAAACCAAGAAAAATGCTTATTTGGGTCCCTTTTTGGCCCCTAATTCCTAAACTGTTGGGACCTAAACTCCCAAAATCAATACCAACCTTCCTTTTGTAGTCATTAACATTGTGTTTAAATTTCATTGATTTCTATTTACTTAAACTAAAGTTATTGTGCGAAAACCAAGAATAATGCTTATTTGGGCCCTTTTTTGGCCCCTTATTCCTAAACTGTTGAAACCAAAACTCCCAAAATCAATCCCAACCGTTCTTTTGTGGTCATAAACCTTGTGTCAAAATTTCATAGATTTCTATTAACTTAAACTAAAGTTATAGTGCGAAAACCAAGAAAATGCTTATTTGGGCCCTTTTTGGCCCCTAATTCCTAAAATGTTGGGACCAAAACTCCCAAAATCAATACCAACCTTCCTTTTGTGGTCATAAACCTTGTGTTAAAATTTCATAGATTTCCATTCACTTTTACTAAAGTTAGAGTGCGAAAACTAAAAGTATTCGGACGACGACGACGACAACGATGACGACGCCAACGTGATAGCAATATACGACGAAAATTTTTTAAAATTTTGCGGTCGTATAAAAAGCTTCTAAATGATAAGTGGAAAGTAACCAGTAGTTGATTTAATCATACTTATTAAACTTTTTGTACAAAGTCCGGCATATAGATTAAAAAGGTAATTTTAATGAAAATCGTAGCTACTATCCGTTTAATGATGATTTTGAATGATAACTATTTTAACTAAGAGCAAAATCAATTAAATTCTCCAACCCATGACAAATTGTATTTGTGAACCATTAACGAGAATGTTCCCCATCATAGAGCAGCATCAACAAAGAAGATCAATTTATTATTAATCTTCAAATATAGATTAAACATCAATAATTCCTTTGAAGTAATTACATAACATGCTGATGGTCAGTGTAACAGATTGGTCATTTTAATTGCTTCTGTCCATTTTATTAGATAAAATCTTCCTTTTATCCATCTGAAAAGCAGCATTACTGATTATATAATCTTTCTTTTATTCTCAAACAAAATATAGTGGATATTTAATCATGGATGTTAACAGACTACATTGTTAATTTCAATAGAAACTAATGAAATAAATTACACTTTACATAATTATATACATTTCTGTTTCTACAGAAGCCAAGAAAATCATTTAGTTTCGGTGTAGGTATAAATCAAGTTTTGTATTACCCAGAGTTCAACAGAACCATTAAGGGTACAGTTAATACAAATGGAGCAAAACATTATGACATTTGAAGACTAATTGAGATGAAATATTATGGTCTGTTTGAACATACATCAGGACCATCTCAGTCTTATCAGTAGACAGATCAGAACTTGGTATTTAGACAGTCTCTCACTTTGGTGTTATTTCCCTATATATTACCGAGACTATAGTGTCAGAATCCATTGTTTTATCAGAAAGATGATAATTATGCTACTCCTCTTTGATGTTCTACTTAAAGCTTGAGTATTGATGATCATTGACCAATAAATTTCTTCATTCAACTTTCTTTATAAACTTTAGGGTAATTGTGGATTATTTATGTAATCTTAATAATCATGTAATCTGAGGTTCAAAGACCACCTGCTGAGGGTGGCCTAATGGCTCCCATTAACTGCTTATCAAAGCTCATAAATAAAATGAATTCCCTTCAGTCAATAAACATGGATCAACTTAGCCTTGGTCAAACTGTTGGATTAGATCATGTGTGTATAAACACATAAACATGTTGTAATTCTCCTATATAAATAAACAATGCAATTAACAACACATTTCTACTTTTCACTTTTATCTCTTCAACTTCAAAGAGAGGTTATAGCAGAATAATGAATTTATATTAAATTTGGTAGATTGGTAACAAATCTTTATTAATAAAGCAATTTCCTGGACAAATTACAAAATTACGATTCCTATCATCCTATCAGTTGTAAGTAATGGGTATAATTCGTATGATAAATTAGATCATTATTCCACTAATCAAACTCAGCGCCATTTTTGTATCTAAACAAGTATGAATTGGCTGGTCATCAAAAAGGGGAATTTAATTGATACTAGAAAAAATGATACAAGGTAAAATGTGTTAAAATACTTTATCTGAAATCAAATTTTATATACCTTAAAAGATGTTTTGATAATGCAAGAGAAAAACACTGATTTAAAAAATAATACACCAATTAACAAAACATAAATTTAGAACTTATCCATTTAAATATTGTTCATCAATATTGCAGCGAGTGAGTGAAGTGAGTGTGCCATTTAAATAAATATTTGAATTTTATTCATTTTTCCTTATTTATAAGCGCTATACAGCAATAACACAGAAAAAATAAAGTAATACACTTGTAACTATTCATTGACTTTAAAAAATCAATTAACATATTAGACATTAAATTTATTTACACAATGCATACATTTACACCGTCTTCAGGGAATTTTATCACAATAATTCACAGTAGCTGAACTTATCTGTAACTTATCTCCGTTTTTTGCCCAGCGCAATTGATGTTGTCTATTCGACTGGAAATTTATGACAAGACTCATGAGATTGCAATGCAAGCACATTACTTTAATGACAAACTATTGTATAATTTACTATGGTTTTAATTAACTATGCTTGACAATCATGCATTAAATAAACAACTTGCTGCTCTCCAGGCTCCAGAAAAATTCTGTAAAAAATTGAAAACTGACACCTTATAAATGAGTATGGGGCAGCCTGGACACAAACTCTGAAACTCTTCCTTTGATGCTGTGGACTAATCATAGTTACTCATCTTTGAATAATTAATGATTAGCGAACAAAAGAAACGATTATGCTGCCACTGGCATTATCTGACTCATCCAGCATAGAATGAAGAGTTGTCAATTTTTGTCTTGATTTTGATTTGAGAAGCGTCTTTTGTTTTGAGTTGCGTTTTAATGATCGTTATGTGCTTGTAAACCTTCATTAAGAAACTGATGTATAATGGATTTTCATCATCTTCCTTTCACATAATAAGAGCAAAGAACATGTTTCAAGATCAGGTTTCAGGAAAAAAAGATGAATTTTGGAAAACGAATGTGAAGCATGCCATTTTTAATGGATTCCGTCTTAATTTAACGAAAGCTAATGCCGCAAGGAAGACAAATTAACAATATTCGGCTCTGTAAAGTCAGTACAGGCTTTCCATTATAAAAATTAAACACATTAATTTTCTAGTACACAATGACCTTAGAATCAACGTAAAACATGCACACAATTTCTTCAGATGCATAATTAATTTGAAACTTCTATTGTGTAACGTGCGAGGGCCAGATGTGGCACAGCTAAATCTTAAGACAGTTTCATTGACTGGTGAAATAGATACAGGGTGTTTCGTATTACCAAAAAGTAATGTAAGATTTACGTTATAGAATTTTGGTGTAACAATAATTAGAGTATAATACATTAATCTATAGAGTATGAAAATATTCCCATAAATTTACACCTGTCAAAAAACTCTTTTGAATATATTAAACCAAGACCTTTGTCATAATTGATTTAATTTATCGAAATGGCTTGTTGAACTTGACGATCGAATAAAGATACACTTATAACTACTGAACAAAATGGTAGCTATATTTTAGCCGTGTGGTCGCCTCTTTTAATACCTCTTATGTTTAAGTTTCTGATCCGGATGACGTTATTAAAAACAGAAATTATGACCGCATGTCAAAGTGCTCCTATAGATTACCGTCAGATAACACGCTAAAACAATTTGTATTTGACACAAAGATTTTAAACTATGCATTTACCAAAACTGAATTCTATAGTCTTTCTACAATAGTTGATCAATAAACTGATGATTCAATTTTCCGAGTGTTTTAATTGTATTATGAATGAATAAAACGGTATATTCAACAGTTCTGTCAATAAACAATATCAAATTTAATTACCGTAAATATTTACAATTTGATTCATTCAACTTTTATTTTGATTTTTTCATCATGTACACTATTGAAACTCTTTTTAATCTACTTAACTTTTTCTTGCTATCTAACCAAGTAACCAAGTAAGCAAGATATTTGTATTAAATGTGTTCATAATAGTATTTACTAGAGTAAATTATTGGTATTGCAGTTTTCTATGTGTAGTGTTGTGTGAACCAAGTTTTGTATTTATTTTAATATTTAGCCGCACTAAGTTTTTTTTATCAAATTGTGTATATTTGGTAACGTCCTTATGGTGTCCTTCTGAGACGGGCAGCCTCTTTTTCACATGGAAGTTTTTTTTTATACATGTATAAGCAAGACCAATTGCACATTGAAACACTCTTCATGAATCAATCAAAACTAAACTTTTATTTTTGGCTTATGGACAGCAAATGCATTAAATGCAAAAGAAACGAATAAAAGCTAGATTTCAGACAGATATACATTGTTAACAACATATTGCAGTCTGTAATCAGACATGCTTGTTTGTTTATTCAAATATGTAAACAAACTTTATAAACACACATTAATGAATATGCTTTTAATAAATACTAGGCTCAGTGTGTATTTAACATTCTCTCCTGACATAATGTAGTCGATCAATGTTTTCATTTTAAAACCATTCAAACGTACGAATTAATTTCTGATTGTATCTCCAGTTGCTTTTTGTACCACTCCTGAAAGTTTTTACTAGTCATGCAATAAAACTATAATTTTGTCTTTCATATATAAGTCATTTCCAAACAATTATTTGACAGTTTTAAACAACTTTTATTCTTCCAAATACAATAAGGAGAAATTGTGTGGAAAACATGAACAATTTACTCTAGGTACTAATACAACTTAGTATAAAGTGTTATAGGCAAACAGAATCAATAACGGTATGGGATTTGAGATGAACCAAAGTATTAGAAAAATAGTATAAACTGTCAAAACTATGATTCATAACTTTTTCTCTTTGTCATGTTATCACTTAACAAACTAGAACTTAGTAGAAGTGTTTAAAGCCTGATTTGATTCCTAACACGCTCTATGTAGATTTCATTTGGCTGCTGATCTAACACTCACAAATAAATTTACATAAATTTGCATACTTTAGATTATATATCACTTGTGTATTATACAATGCTACAAATGTATCACCTTGTACACTAAGAAAAGAAATTAGAACACCTTCTTCTGCAAAAGTCATCATATAGAATTTAAAATTAAAATTGATAGCAAAGACACTGTTCGTGTCACCAGACGAGACAAGACGCCTCTCACTTTGCTTTGTCTTCCATGAATTTGGACAATTTGTCAAAACATATTTTTTCAAACAAAACTTTTTTTAAATTTTCAAAAAGGAGACGCCTTTTGCATTAATTCATTTTAAACTCCTTCAGTCTTAAAATAAAAATGTTATGCATACAATAAACCAACTTCAAGTTCATTGGACAAATGATACATGCAATAACAGTTAGACTGAAATACACCTCTATTTGTAGACACAAAGTCGGTACTTTTTCGTTTGTAAAGTATACCTGCTACTTAAAAGTCAAATTTGACAAATTAGGACTTTTATGTACTTACACAACAAGTGGTTTAAAATATAAAACAAAAAGTCTAGTACTGTTTACCTTTTCACTTTTTATAGTGTTTAACTTCACACATAAATATTATACTTTATGTTTAGATACAATCTTCTCATAAAGTTTTTTTCACACATTTTTGATAGTAAAATACAAGTAGGTTTATATTAACAATAGCTTGAAGAGCATATATATCTGAATATTTTTCTATCTTTTTTTCAGATGAACAATTATTTCATTACTAAAGACTTAACCACCTTTTCTACATCTTTAATTAATAACAAAACATCTCACATCTCTTACTTCATGTGTTTCCCTTTTTCAATAATTCATAAGAGTTTGAATTTGAAAGAGAGCTTTGAAAAGTAGAAGATTGATAAATCTAAGAAAAGGGGGAAGACATTGGGAAAAAAAATGACAAATATTGCCAACTGATATATCAGTAAATGCAACACAATTTTAGTGTACTTTCAATGACCCTTAATAAATGTGACCTATTGCATGGAGGGAGGTCTACCTGCAACAACAAGAGATGCAGTTACTGTATGTGTAACATTGTACAGCTTGTACAACAGTATCATGCCATACATATATCACAGAACTGTATCAATGGCTGATAAAACTACTTGTTAAAGCAAACAGAACCCACTTAGTGATATTTACTAGTAGTGTAACATCAGAGGTCAACATTTGAAGGAAACAATAATATTTTCAAACATACTTGACCTAGAACAAGCCAAGAAAAGTCAATACATGATAATAACTGGTTAAGATGATGGTCAGCTTGACCACTATCTTAATGGTCAGTGTGGACAGTGACCAGTGGTCATCAGGTGTAAGGGAGATTAGATAACTATTGTTTGTCAAGAGATATTGGTGGCACCAGTAGTTGTGAACTACAAGGTTAAAACTCATCAGTTTTTGTCTCCACAAGCTGATAAACTTGTAATTAGCTCCCCTCTATTCAGACTTGTGTCTGGTTTCCCAGGTTCTGTGTGTGTTTTATCAAATTTTCAGGTTAAAAGTGAATTTGTTTGTCACTTAAGCACTTGTTAATCTTAAACCTGTAAAGTGTCCCGCTGTATATTGTAAATATCATTTATTAATGATTTTCAAATTGTGTAATATTCGGATTACATAAACGTAATTGTTTTGTTACAACAAAGTTGACTTCAATTACTGATAACCTTAAGATTTATTTAAGGTGAATAATTTCATACAAATGTGTCCAATATTAGTCAGATTGAAGTTGTTAGGATTTGTGTGTTTAGGAGTTTAACAGAAAAGGATTTTTTTTTTGGCCTCAAATTGATAAAAAAAAAATCAGATTTCAGGGAGTTCTAATAGGACAAGGAAAAAAATCGTTTTGATATACAATTGGTAAAATTTGCAACTCTAACTACACAGTTATAACTTTTAACAGATAATAATTGAAAACAGTAATATATCCAATTGAAAGTTTATACTTAGATAATACTAGCTTATTTACACTGAATACAAGACAGGAGGAAAACTCAAAATAGCAAGACAGAGAGGTCTGTGTAGCGGACTGTCACTGTAAAAAAACACATTATCAAGTAAAACTGCCTGTATGGACATTGAAATATGAAGCTGGTGTTTATGAGAAAATCTATTATTTAGTTATAATTATAGCTCTGTCATGAAATAACTGTCACCTAACACCACACATCATCACAAATTGATTTTTGTTGGACTGTCCAGGGGAATGGTCAAACACTATTGCTGACCACCATGTGTCAATTTTCATTTCCATGGCAACAAATAAACTGCCAACATTGATAACCTTTTGACATTCAATACTGTTAATATAAAAAATCTCTATTTCTAATTTGAGTTACCAGGAGAAATAATAACTTTATTACAGAAAGATTGGATTTTATGTCGTCAGACATTGGTGGACAATGAGTGAGAAAATTGAAGAGAAATTGAAGTAGATAAAATCATTATCAATATAATTGTGGAAACTGAAGGATGAGACATCTTACAACCTTCCTATCAAAGTGGACAGAAATTGTCCTTTATTATCATTATGGAGGGGAGGACTCCTTAGTGAGTCTCCAAGCGCCGACATAATATAAATATCTTTTTATAATTATCCTTTTTTGTACATACATAGTGTAAAGGAATAATCATTTTAAAATAACTGAAGAAAAATAAAATCCAGACGATGCAAGTAAGTTAAAAAGAAACCCAACAACACATTTAATACCAACCAAGATATCTATAAACCATGTAGTACAATATGTGTATATCTCTGAAATTCACTCATTCAATGACTTAACTAGGGAGTTTTAAAAAGGACCACTTTTAAGTGACTCACAAACAGGGCCTATTTCATGATAAAATGTAACCTTAAGCCGTCTTCCACATTCCCCTTCACATTATATTATAGAAGTAACACTAATAATCTATTATCAAGTGCTGTTGCAAACATTTTATACATGTACAAATTAATAACTTATTGTAATTAAATTCATAAATTTATGACTTTTTGTTGACCTTGACCTATTTGAACATTATTATACAAATAGTGTGGCATAGATTGATTTAGATCTCATCCATCATAACATACTGTCATTTAAACATTAAATTAATCTCAATGACTTGCCATTCTAAGCCATGGGATATTATTTTCTTTAATTCTTTAGAGAAAACATCCAGTAAAGTAGACTTCAATATCAGTGTCCTCAACATAAACAGTGATAGTCATCAAAATGTAAATATGGATGTGACTTAAACTTAGGTCACCGTGGAGACAGGCTGTCAGCTGACCATTTATAAGATGTTGATGGTAGAAATGTGATATCAAAACAAGAAGTGAATATCTAATTGGAGTTTATATGACACTTGTAAAAAAAAAAATTTAATAAAATTCAGAGAAATTATTGCTTTGACAGTTTTGTAAAATTCTCAGTAAATGGCTGAATGCTATGCTCAAAATGAAACTGAAATATTCAAGTTGAAGCTGTATTTATGTTATTATTTTTTTGATAATTTATACATATCAAGTCTATGTCTACTATTATCAATAGTCTAAATTGAAATAAACATGTATTCATCAGAACATTAACTATTCTGTAGTCTGCTCTGTAAATCTTTATAATGCAAATATAAAGAGATTAGTAATTTGTATCAGGCTCAAATAAACTAAGTTTTAAATATGTATGGCTATCAGGCAGATAAATGTACCAATCATCGAATCATTTAGACTGATTAAGTGCACCAATTATTATCACTGTTTCATTGTTTATTCATTTTTATTGCATCTTCTGCTCAACTGAACCTGTCGTCTGCTATTGAATAATGTCCTCCAGTGAGAAACTGCAGTCTCATGTTCTTAACATGTCCTCTGCTTATAAACAATGGCATATCCAGTGGGGAAACTCTGGTTTTACTGTCGTCTGCTATTGAATAATGCTTCCAGTGAGGATTATGGTACTACATGTTCCTGTAGTGGTTTCCAGTAAGAGACTCTGTCGTCTGTTATTGAATAATGGCCCCCAGTGAGAATTTGTATGGTACTACAATCTTTACCAATATAACTTGATTTCCACTTCTACTACTAAACAAAGGCTTCCATGGAGAAGTTCTTCGCTGAGTAGTAATGCCATTAGGCACTACTATGGCTTTAACAAACATGGACACATGGTCAGCTCAAATCTGGTGTGTGTCTTTCTGTCATGTTCAATTAAGATCCATTTTGACAAGATATAAAATTTCCATAAAACCAATCTTTGATCCTATTGATGCATAATTTATACCATTCCATTGTACTTCATTAAAATTAGTGAAATATTTACTGAATAAATATCCAAGTGAAGAGTCATGATGACATTGGGAATTATTAATGTGTGCTCAGAGTATAAAGAAGACCTATATGTTTTATTTGTATTAGAATTCATTTCAAATATTATGGATTGTATTGAACCTTGAAGGATGCACATCATAAGTGCCCTACGAAGATCTCAGTATAAAGAACCAGGCAGGTTTTAACGCTTGCTTGTAATATTTAAAATTTGTGAGTGGTTATTATATGAACTATCTATTATAAAGCCTTAACTACTATCATCATGTACTCCAAGAACAATTTTTCTTTGGAATTTTAAAAATATTTGTCTGTCCTCCTTCAACTTTAAGTTTTTGATTGAACCCATCATACTATTTTTTTAATCAAATAAAGCATTTTCTGTAAACAGGTAAACAAAATTAACCGACGCCAGGTCCACCTGAATAAACTTCAATCAATTGACCACTGGTGGTGGACTAACAATGCCCCTTCCGTTTGTCAATAGAGAGTCTTTCAACACATGTTTGTCAAGTCATCTTAAATTTTACAATATTACAATAGTCGCAAACTGTAAAGGTTTCAAGAGATTAAAAACCAATTTTGCCTCATTTTAAAAATTACCTAAAACTGCGGATGCTCCTTTTCACAAAAATTATTAAAACTACAACTGGTTTGTAAGTTGAATATAGAATTTTTTTCTTCTAATTTTTTTGAGAGAAGAGTCAAAGACCACATCAACCAAACAATGTGTGCAGTATTTTAACAACATAATATTTATCATATTTAATTTCATAAAATAAACTACGCAAATTTTATTACTGTATGAAGACATTATTAAATCATCTAATTCTGAAATTCCCTTTCACAGAGTCAGTGTCTTGGACGTAAATCTGCTATTAAATTTTAAATGCAAGCAATATGCATGTAATTGAATTGGTACATGTTTTTCCTTAAAGTAATACCTTCATTGTAAATGACAACTCAAAATTGTAAACACCACGCCATAGGTGTTTGAAAAACATCAAAAACCCGTCTGTTTTTTGTCAGGTGGCGTCTAAAACTCTCTTGGTTAATCTTTTACAACCTTTACCATGATATCCATCAAGACTTGAACAAGACCAAAAGATTAATTTATGAATGGCATATTGATAATGAAAATACCTGTTATTATTTACCTAACAGGTAAAACAATATACAGGTGAGAAATATACATGATTCTAACAGTACAATCCTATTATAGGAACAGCTGACCAAGAAAACAAACCAGGGATTCATATATCTTGTCCTTAATCCCTGGCCATAATAGCGGGATTAACTTGTCAATATCGGCTTTCTGTTACAAAGTCAGTGTAGGTGATCTACCTGCCAAATTTACCAATAGATCCAACCCTTTTTAATGATTTGGTGACAACTACCATGTCTATTGGGGATCAACGTACAGATTTTACCGATTATCTTGCTTCAATATTAGATACGACTTTGACGAGTCAACAGTATTTTAGAGAAGATTTATTAAACCCCATCTTTATCATTTAGAACTACTCGTCTACGACAGCTTTTGATGTTAGGCTCTCTTTAGACAACATTTCTATCCACTTCACTTCTTTGTTCACATTTTCTTATTAATATCGGTAACGTGTAATGTCAAAGCAATACACCGCTGTGTGATAGATATATTCTCTATATTTCTATAACTGTAAGTGATAGAATGAAGGAAACTTTAATTCGGAGCCACTCACAACAAAAGACAAATTTTATATAGGGACAATTATGTCATCAGGGTGAGACAGATATGGGTTTATAAATGACATTTAATATTTTTTCCCTTTTGTCCAACACTGAGTAGGGGACCATCAAGTTTTCTAGTAAGCTATAATCAAAAATACATTTGTTATTTAATGAGAAAAGTTACATTTTTTACATTTTTGCTCAGACAAATAAATACTGACTTAAATTTCAGTGTAAAAGAAAAGTTTGTTTAATGTATTCTGTAAACTTCTCAATTATAAAAATATGGTTTGGTTTATAGAAGTGAGTAATACACTATGTAGATTGTATACCCCTGAAGCAAAATCACATGTTTATATTTGCATGGTTTTTTTAAATGCAAATATGTGCAGGATTTATAACCTCCTGCAGCAAACTATTTTTATTTAACGTAATAATGAGTGTTTGTATGAACAAACTATCGGCAAGTTCAATAGCACCTCAAATTTGCTTAATAGACTTGTGTCACACTGATCCTTTTTATCGCCCAACTATTCTGAGATGTTGCATACAAGACTGAATATAAATTGCAGTTTGTACCAAAAGGTCTCAAACTTAAACGTTTCGTAATGGCTAATTACACACAAACAAACATCTGATACATTCATTTTATATGTATACACAGTTTATTTAAGCTCTTTTTATATGTATACAAAGTTTATTCAAGTTATCTGTACAATTCTATTTTTTTGTAATCTAATGAATGCACATCTTCTGGCTTACAACAGAGCAGAGAGAGAAATTACGTAATATCTTTATCAACACAATAAAGCACCACAAACAATTCCAATAAAAAATGGCTCTTACAGTTTTGCACTTATGAAAGAAAGTTTTAAGTCGACATCAAATCATATTAAAGCAAAGGTCTTTAACCATATCACAAGAAATCAAAATGCAATCAACTTTTCCACTATTATGCTTTATTCCAAGCATGATCCTTTTTCGGTAATGAGTTTAGCAGATCTTCGCTCACTGAGCGGATGAAAGGGGGACAACTGAAGCATGACCTGGACTGTACCTTAGCGATGACAGTTCCTCAAGTGTAGGCAAAGTGTTATTAGTGCATAATGATCATTCTAACAGCTTGAAAAAGTTGACTAGGGGTGTTATTAAAACCTTTGTTACAGATGATTTACGAGCGCTATATTTAAAATTTATATCCTTTAATGGGATAGCCAGCTACTTTCATCATTACAAAAATTACTACAAATCAATGACTCAACAGAAATTTATATTTAACCACTGTTATGATAACATTTACAGAAAGTGATATGTTTCTCCTGGAAAAGAAAACATTTTCAAATACTTTGTACTTCAATTCACATCTGTAATGAGAACAGTTATAGTCAGCCTCCATTTGAGGTCAATTGGTTTAAATTTGTTCAAATAAAGGGAGGTAAACCTTTCAAAGAGATGATGTTAGATTTTCCCTGTTATATAGAAATATTTAAAAATGGTAGTTTGATAGTTTAAAACTACTTCTTGATCATTTTTAAGTTGGAACTAGGAATGATGCCAAGAGAGAAACTTGAATGATTTCTGAACTTCTGCTGATTTACTCAAATAAGAAGCAAAGACATTCAATGTACAAACCACATGACTACGGCCTTGCACACATACCTCATTTAATAATTGTAATAAAATTATTTTTTCTGTACAATAAAAGTTTTTTGTATATATGACATTACATTATATGAAAGAAACTCTAATTAAACACATGGCACTGTATACATAGTCTCAGTAGAAAATATGGTTTACATTCCAGCTTTATAAACAACCAAATTGAACTCATTCACTTAGGTTTTTATGTATGTGAATTTTCTGAGGAAGTACACATACAATAAATACTATATAATAAATAATTGGTTTATGAGCCTGTCCCAAGTCAGGAATCTAAACACTGTGGTGGTTAAAGACATAATGTTTTTTCATTGGTTTGCTGTTCCATTTACCACCCTTTATTATATCATTTATTCAATTCATTCACAACAAGCTTGAAATACACTTTTATAATGATAATGTATGCTGAATTAAAGGAATATGATCATGAAAATGGCTTCTGGCTAATTTGCATGTTTGTTTAGAATTTAATGTTTTTCAGAAAAAATTATTAGTAAACATTGCAAGTCCAATTATGATTATTTGAAATGAAATGATGTGTTTTCTTATTTATAATACTAATCATCGTATTACTAAAAATAAATCTTGAACTTCATTTCAACTTGTACAATTCTTCTGAATTTCAGCACTCATAACAGAAGTGCTGACATGTTCACTGTAAGCAAACTAGTTATGAAAGATAACAACAGAAACAAAACAAAACAACTTTAAGATTATCTTTTCTCTAAAAAGAGTTCCATCATTTTTCTGATCATCATGTCTCTTATGGACAAACCAGCACTATCCAATACCATCATCACAGTGAAATAGACAGAATTAGAACTTGCAAAAATTTGATCCTGACCCACCATCAGATTAATATAGCTCTCACTGTTGGAATTATGTTGCATGTATCCTTCGATCAATAAACTGAATGTTACCCCCTGTCTATGTACAAAATTACTTTCTCTAAAGGAAGCTGAACCCTCAGGCAGATTTGTTAGATAAATAAACTTGACATGGGTTAGATCAACTACACTCCTCAAGAAGTAAAATAAACATCTCACACATTCAGTATGCTACATGTATATTATGTTCAGCTATTCACTCTTTTTGCATGGTTTTGGTGGGATCACGGCAGTACACAATGTTCAAATATTTAGTTATGTCATGGTTGTGTGGTGGGATCAGGGCAGTACACAATGTTCAAATATTTAGTTATGTCATGGTTGTGTGGTGGGATCAGGGCAGTATTACTCTTTTGACATGGTTGTTTGGTGGGATCAGCAGTATTTTACTTTTTGACATGGTTGTTTGGTGGGATCAGGGCAGTATTAACTCTTTTGTAATGGTTGTTTTGGTGGGATCAGGGCAGTATTTTACTCTTTTGACATGGTTGTTTGGTGGGATTAGGGCAGTATTTTAACTCTTTTGACATGGTTGTTTGGTGGGATCAGGGCAGTATTTTACTCTTTTGACATGTTTTTTGTGGATCAGCAGTTTTACTCTTTTGACATGTTGTTTGGTGGGATCAGGGCAGTATTTTACTCTTTTGTCATGGTTGTTTGGTGGGATCAGGGCAGTATTTTACTCTTTTGACATGGATGTTTGGTTTTGATCAGGGCAGTATTTTACTCTTTTGTCATGGTTGTTTGGTGGGATCAGGGTAGTATTTTACTCTTTTGTCATGGATGTTTGGTTTGATCAGGGCAGTATTTTACTCTTTTGTCATGGTTGTTTGGTGGGATCAGGGCAGTATTTTACTCTTTTGTCATGGATGTTTGGTGGGATCAGGGCAGTATTTTACTCTTTTGTCATGGATGTTTGGTTTGATCAGGGCAGTATTTTACTCTTTTGTCATGGTTGTTTGGTGGGATCAGGGCAGTATTTTACTCTTTTGTCATGGTTGTTTGGTGGGATCAGGGCAGTATTTTACTCTTTTGTCATGGATGTTTGGTTGATCAGGGCAGTATTAACTCTTTTGTCATGGATGTTTGGTTGGATCAGGGCAGTATTTACTCTTTTGTCATGGATGTTTGGTTGGATCAGGGCAGTATTTTACTCTTTTGTCATGGATGTTTGGTTGATCAGGGCAGTATTTTTACTCTTTTGTCATGGTTGTTTGGTGGGATCAGGGCTAGTATTTACTCTTTTGTCATGGATGTTTGGTTGATCAGGGCAGTATTAACTCTTTTGTCATGGATGTTTGGTTGATCAGGGCAGTATTTTACTCTTTTGTCATGGTGTTTGGTTTGATCAGGGCAGTATTTTACTCTTTTGTCATGGTTGTTTGGTTGATCAGGGTAGTATTTTACTCTTTTGTCATGGATGTTTGGTTTGATCAGGGTAGTATTAACTCTTTTGTCATGGATGTTTGGTTTGATCAGGGTAGTATTTTACTCTTTTGTCATGGTTGTTTGGTTTGATCAGGGCAGTATTAACTCTTTTGTCATGGTTGTTTGGTGGGATCAGGGCAGTATTTTACTCTTTTGTCATGGTTGTTTGGTGGGATCAGGGCAGTATTTTACTCTTTTGTCATGGATGTTTGGTTTGATCAGGGCAGTATTTTACTCTTTTGTCATGGTTGTTTGGTGGGATCAGGGCAGTATTTTACTCTTTTGTCATGGATGTTTGGTTTGATCAGGGCAGTATTTTACTCTTTTGTCATGGTTGTTTGGTGGGATCAGGGCAGTATTTTACTCTTTTGTCATGGATGTTTGGTGGGATCAGGGCAGTATTTTACTCTTTTGTCATGGATGTTTGGTTTGATCAGGGCAGTATTTTACTCTTTTGTCATGGTTGTTTGGTGGGATCAGGGCAGTATTTTACTCTTTTGTCATGGTTGTTTGGTGGGATCAGGGCAGTATTTTACTCTTTTGTCATGGATGTTTGGTTTGATCAGGGCAGTATTAACTCTTTTGTCATGGATGTTTGGTTTGATCAGGGCAGTATTAACTCTTTTGTCATGGATGTTTGGTTTGATCAGGGCAGTATTTTACTCTTTTGTCATGGTTGTTTGGTGGGATCAGGGCAGTATTTTACTCTTTTGTCATGGATGTTTGGTGGGATCAGGGCAGTATTTTACTCTTTTGTCATGGATGTTTGGTTTGATCAGGGCAGTATTTTACTCTTTTGTCATGGTTGTTTGGTGGGATCAGGGCAGTATTTTACTCTTTTGTCATGGTTGTTTGGTGGGATCAGGGCAGTATTTTACTCTTTTGTCATGGATGTTTGGTTTGATCAGGGCAGTATTAACTCTTTTGTCATGGATGTTTGGTTTGATCAGGGCAGTATTAACTCTTTTGTCATGGATGTTTGGTTTGATCAGGGCAGTATTTTACTCTTTTGTCATGGATGTTTGGTTTGATCAGGGCAGTATTTTACTCTTTTGTCATGGTTGTTTGGTGGGATCAGGGTAGTATTTTACTCTTTTGTCATGGATGTTTGGTTTGATCAGGGCAGTATTAACTCTTTTGTCATGGATGTTTGGTTTGATCAGGGCAGTATTTTACTCTTTTGTCATGGATGTTTGGTTTGATCAGGGCAGTATTTTACTCTTTTGTCATGGTTGTTTGGTTTGATCAGGGTAGTATTTTACTCTTTTGTCATGGATGTTTGGTTTGATCAGGGTAGTATTAACTCTTTTGTCATGGATGTTTGGTTTGATCAGGGTAGTATTTTACTCTTTTGTCATGGTTGTTTGGTTTGATCAGGCAGTATTAACTCTTTTGTCATGGTTGTTTGGTGGGATCAGGGCAGTATTTTACTCTTTTGTCATGGTTGTTTGGTGGGATCAGGGCAGTATTTTACTCTTTTGTCATGGATGTTTGGTTTGATCAGGGCAGTATTTTACTCTTTTGTCATGGTTGTTTGGTGGGATCAGGGCAGTATTTTACTCTTTTGTCATGGATGTTTGGTTTGATCAGGGCAGTATTTTACTCTTTTGTCATGGTTGTTTGGTGTCGGATCAGGGCAGTATTTTACTCTTTTGTCATGGATGTTTGGTGGGATCAGGGCAGTATTTTACTCTTTTGTCATGGATGTTTGGTTTGATCAGGGCAGTATTTTACTCTTTTGTCATGGTTGTTTGGTGGGATCAGGGCAGTATTTTACTCTTTTGTCATGGTTGTTTGGTGGGATCAGGGCAGTATTTTACTCTTTTGTCATGGATGTTTGGTTTGATCAGGGCAGTATTAACTCTTTTGTCATGGATGTTTGGTTTGATCAGGGCAGTATTAACTCTTTTGTCATGGATGTTTGGTTTGATCAGGGCAGTATTTTACTCTTTTGTCATGGATGTTTGGTTTGATCAGGGCAGTATTTTACTCTTTTGTCATGGTTGTTTGGTGGGATCAGGGTAGTATTTTACTCTTTTGTCATGGATGTTTGGTTTGATCAGGGCAGTATTAACTCTTTTGTCATGGATGTTTGGTTTGATCAGGGCAGTATTTTACTCTTTTGTCATGGATGTTTGGTTTGATCAGGGCAGTATTTTACTCTTTTGTCATGGTTGTTTGGTTTGATCAGGGTAGTATTTTACTCTTTTGTCATGGATGTTTGGTTTGATCAGGGTAGTATTAACTCTTTTGTCATGGATGTTTGGTTTGATCAGGGTAGTATTTTACTCTTTTGTCATGGTTGTTTGGTTTGATCAGGGCAGTATTAACTCTTTTGTCATGGATGTTTGGTTTGATCAGGGTAGTATTTTACTCTTTTGTCATGGATGTTTGGTTTGATCAGGGCAGTATTAACTCTTTTGTCATGGATGTTTGGTTTGATCAGGGTAGTATTTTACTCTTTTGTCATGGTTGTTTGGTTTGATCAGGGCAGTATTAACTCTTTTGTCATGGATGTTTGGTTTGATCAGGGTAGTATTTTACTCTTTTGTCATGGATGTTTGGTTTGATCAGGGCAGTATTTTACTCTTTTGTCATGGTTGTTTGGTTTGATCAGGGCAGTATTAACTCTTTTGTCATGGATGTTTGGTTTGATCAGGGTAGTATTTTACTCTTTTGTCATGGATGTTTGGTTTGATCAGGGCAGTATTAACTCTTTTGTCATGGATGTTTGGTTTGATCAGGGCAGTATTAACTCTTTTGTCATGGATGTTTGGTTTGATCAGGGTAGTATTTTACTCTTTTGTCATGGATGTTTGGTTTGATCAGGGCAGTATTAACTCTTTTGTCATGGATGTTTGGTTTGATCAGGGTAGTATTTTACTCTTTTGTCATGGATGTTTGGTTTGATCAGGGCAGTATTAACTCTTTTGTCATGGATGTTTGGTTTGATCAGGGCAGTATTTTACTCTTTTGTCATGGATGTTTGGTTTGATCAGGGCAGTGTTTTACTCTTTTGTCATGGTTGTTTGGTGGGATCAGGGTAGTATTTTACTCTTTTGTCATGGATGTTTGGTTTGATCAGGGCAGTATTTTACTCTTTTGTCATGGATGTTTGGTTTGATCAGGGCAGTATTTTACTCTTTTGTCATGGATGTTTGGTTTGATCAGGGCAGTATTTTACTCTTTTGTCATGGATGTTTGGTTTGATCAGGGCAGTATTTTACTCTTTTGTCATGGATGTTTGGTTTGATCAGGGCAGTATTTTACTCTTTTGTCATGGTTGTTTGGTGGGATCAGGGTAGTATTTTACTCTTTTGTCATGGATGTTTGGTTTGATCAGGGCAGTATTAACTCTTTTGTCATGGATGTTTGGTTTGATCAGGGTAGTATTTTACTCTTTTGTCATGGTTGTGTGGTGGGATCAGGGCAGTATTTTACTCTTTTGTCATGGTTGTTTGGTGGGATCAGGGCAGTATTTTACTCTTTTGTCATGGATGTTTGGTGGGATCAGGGTAGTATTTTACTCTTTTGTCATGGATGTTTGGTTTGATCAGGGCAGTATTTTACTCTTTTGTCATGGATGTTTGGTTTGATCAGGGCAGTATTTTACTCTTTTGTCATGGATGTTTGGTTTGATCAGGGCAGTATTAACTCTTTTGTCATGGATGTTTGGTTTGATCAGGGCAGTATTTTACTCTTTTGTCATGGATGTTTGGTTTGATCAGGGCAGTATTTTACTCTTTTGTCATGGTTGTTTGGTGGGATCAGGGTAGTATTTTACTCTTTTGTCATGGATGTTTGGTTTGATCAGGGCAGTATTTTACTCTTTTGTCATGGATGTTTGGTTTGATCAGGGCAGTATTTTACTCTTTTGTCATGGTTGTTTGGTGGGATCAGGGCAGTATTTTACTCTTTTGTCATGGATGTTTGGTTTGATCAGGGTAGTATTTTACTCTTTTGTCATGGATGTTTGGTTTGATCAGGGCAGTATTTTACTCTTTTGTCATGGATGTTTGGTTTGATCAGGGCAGTATTTTACTCTTTTGTCATGGATGTTTGGTTTGATCAGGGTAGTATTTTACTCTTTTGTCATGGATGTTTGGTGTGATCAGGGCAGTATTAACTCTTTTGTCATGGATGTTTGGTTTGATCAGGGCAGTATTTTACTCTTTTGTCATGGTTGTTTGGTGGGATCAGGGTAGTATTTTACTCTTTTGTCATGGATGTTTGGTTTGATCAGGGCAGTATTAACTCTTTTGTCATGGATGTTTGGTTTGATCAGGGCAGTATTTTACTCTTTTGTCATGGTTGTTTGGTGGGATCAGGGCAGTATTTTACTCTTTTGTCATGGATGTTTGGTTTGATCAGGGTAGTATTTTACTCTTTTGTCATGGATGTTTGGTTTGATCAGGGTAGTATTTTACTCTTTTGTCATGGATGTTTGGTGTGATCAGGGCAGTATTTTACTCTTTTGTCATGGATGTTTGGTTTGATCAGGGTAGTATTTTACTCTTTTGTCATGGTTGTTTGGTTTGATCAGGGCAGTATTAACTCTTTTGTCATGGATGTTTGGTTTGATCAGGGCAGTATTTTACTCTTTTGACATGGTTGTTTGGTGGGATCAGGGCAGTATTTTACTCTTTTGACATGGTAATTTGGTGGGATCAGTGCAGTATTTTACTCTTTTGTTATGATTGTTTGGTGGGATCAGGTACATCTCAATGAAGTAGATCATCTATTTGTTTCCATCCTTTTCACTCTGATTGTACAATAGAATTTCCTCACAACTTTTGATGACAATTCAGCATAACTCTGATCTATTTTTAAAGCATAAGGGACTTTATTTATTCTACAAACTGGATCCTTCCCCATTAGTTGAAAACTGTCTATATTTGAATCTGCATGTACATGTATATTACACTAGATTTACAAATACAGAAATTAACTTTGTAGAAAATGGCATTCACTTCAAAAATAAACTGGACATGAATTAGCACAGTGGCACTCCTCACTTATCCAAACAAACAATAATATCTTGGCAAGTAATATATGAAAAAGTAGATAAAAGGGCAATACAGTACAGAAAAATATAGAAACTGACTTGTCTGAATTAAATAGGTACCAATAGAAAGTATCCACCCTTGTCCAGATAAAATCAACAACCATTCTTCATTTGTAGTTTAGAAAAAAAGTAAATTTAAATCCCTCTAGATTCTAAACAATATTTTATCTTTTCCATTTCAAATTTTAGCATACATCATAACATGCACATATTTATGTGTAAAAAAGAAGTGTAACATCTTTTTATTACTTTGAATTTTATTATTTGTTGAGTGAATAAATTTTTATGGAGTTTATGACTATAGCAAACAATGCTTTTGCGTGTTCAACAAAACACATATTTTTTTCTAGGCGTTGATGCAGATTTTATCAAAACCACAAAATTACTAGTATTCTATGTCACCTCACCTATTTAATGAAAATTGGTACAATTGTACCTCCAGGGTGTTAGAATAATGGAGAGAATCCAAAGAAAAAGAATTTGTTTATTCACATCAGTCAAAATATAAATTTAATTTTGGAATATGTACATGTAATTAATTTCTGGATCTGTACTTTTAGGCCAATGAAACAAGACCTACAAATTTATTTATTTATGTTTAAATGATATTTAATGTCAAAAGTGGCAATTTACCAACTTAAATGTGTCAGTCACACAGTTCATAATGATGGATGATATTTTTGCCTGTCAAATTTTATTTCAACTACTCATATTTTTAAAATAAGATTGAAATTTTAATTCAATATTTTTGATGTACACATGAATAAACATGTACATAATTTCAAACAATTATTTAAAAACACTTACATGACTTATGTGCCATTCTAATAAATATTAAATGAAATCTTTATAGCAAATTTAATTTGTTAATTAGGTATTTTAGTGTGCATGTTGTCTGAGTACATACCACAACAGTAATGTCAAATATAGATGTGTTTTTAGCTATCTATCTACATGTCTGTCTGTACAATATATTGATGATTAGACAGTAAATATTGACTTAGAGTGTTATTCAATACAACAATGCTATCATGGCCAGACAAAATACAAATTATTTCTATGAGGAAAACTCTATAGATATTTCTTATAGGCACATACCATTTATCTACATTTGTACATGTTGTATATAGGTTAATGTTTTCTCAGGCATACAAATTTCCCCAACTTTATTCAAGGGCAAACTTATTCTTTATCCATACATGAGGCCATACAAGAACATGAATTTTATTTTTCCATACAAGAACATGAATTTTATTTTAATTTAAAATTTGATTTGATTGCTCTTTTTATAGTTTTCAATAAAAACGAAGTCACATTTCTTAAACTTCACTTTTATTACAAAGCAAATCATGTTTTTTGTTAGAACTTTAGCAAATCATGTTTTTTTTAGAACTTTAGCAAGAAATAATTTATTTCAAAAATGTTGGTTGCTTTATAACAGTGCAATGACTTTGACAAAGTTCAAATTAACTGTTTCCATCATAATACTCTCCTTCTCAACTCCACCGATAACTGGAACAGACAATCCATCATGGTGGAGTATGGTCACAATTCCTTTTATCTCCCGAGCCTGACGTCTTAATCACGGAGAAGATAATATAAGTGATTATCCCCCCTTATCAAGACTAAGTAAGACAGGCAGATGATTTTTCATCAATAATATTTCCCTGGCTTGACCATTCATTTCTTGTTATAATTCTAAGCTACATTTGTTCGTAATAACATATACAAACAGCTTTCTCGTCTAATGTGTACAGAGAAAATAGGATCTTCTTTTCTCCTAATAACAATCAATTTAGATCTATTGGAAGTTCTATCGATTTCCTAACATCTTAACAGATGAAGTTATTCTAAGAATGTAGAAATGTTTTGAATCGAAACAAAAACAAGAAATCCGATTTATTTCTTGATGAAATGAACCTTTCAAATAGCTGCTTTAATCAATATGTAAAAAATTTAAATTAAATGAGTACAGTGAAATTTACTACACATTGTGGGGATGGTGCACTTTTATAGATGCACATTCCTTTCGATGGAGTATTCCTTCGATGGAGTATCCCTTTCGATGGAGTATTCCTTTCGATGGAGTTATAGGTAAATAGTTTGAAGATTAGTAAAGGCAGTCACATTTTATTGTGTGTCTCAAAATGAAGTATTTTGCATTCAATTTTATGAAATTCAATAACATTGCTGAAAAAGCATGACAGAATTTTAATATCATTTCTCTTCGACTTGCAAATGAAAATGCATAAATTGTTTAAGTTTATGTTTTTTGGCATATTAAGATTGCACAGGGATGAATGTTAAACATACTGATTTGCAAAAACTTCACATTAAAATTTAAATTATCAACCAATAAAATTTAAAATTTCACAATTTTTATGGTATTAAAGTTGTATTGGTCATATTTCATTTTCATTTTATCGGACTTGATGACATTTAACGCACAAATATGGACATTAATTTCACATGTGACCTGTACTGTGAGTGTTTAACTGTCAATATCGTCTCCCTGGTCTTTTTATAAACAACATTAAACTGTTTTTTCAATCCCCTCAACTGTCAGACAAAAATCTTGTTATTGGTAAATTTTTAGAATTGTTGACCACAACTAAATAATGAAAGTAGATACTTTTGTCTAGGAAGAACAGTTGAAACCTTTACAAATGCACTTTGAGTAGCAGTATTCAAACTTTATATAAAACAGTGTACATAGCAAATTTCCTATTTCTTTTCGATGAATGATTTTCAAGGGTTTTCACAAGTAATTTGAAAATAAAAATTTAACAAATTAAAATGTTTTTAAACTGTAACACTTCCAAAAGATTTCAGGGCGTCTAAACATTTTAATTGTATTAATTTATGATATTTGAATAGAAAGTCCTTTCCCATGTTTAACAGGCAAACATTTCAAGACCTAAAATTACAGTGTACACCTGTGTTTTTCTTTTTACACATGTCAAACTAAGGATGATTTACATAGTGTTATAAAACCAATAAAGACCTTGATCTTTCAATTTACTCTACAAAGTAGCCTCTAATTTACCGATTTAAAATTCATAATGATTTATTCAAACTGTATACTTAATAAATTGGTTAAATGAAGTTCAATTCCGCTGATTATAATAATGTAAACATCAGACTATATCTTATATACATATAAACATCGTAACAGTCATTATAGCTGGACAATGGTCAATTTATGGTCAGATGGTCAGGTAAAAAGAATTGTCAACAAAGGTTGAAGATGTTATAATGAAGTGTCCCTAGCTTGCCCCAGGGTTTGACGACACATTGTCCGTTTCTGATAACTGTATCATCTGTAAACTCCCTAAGATAATGTCCGAATAAGTACAAATTTTATCATATTAATCTCACGATAGTGTCATTTTCTTTACCTCTGATCATATACTGGACAATAAAATCAATTGGGAAAATTTAAAAAAATTATTATGAGACTGGATCTTAAAATTTTCCGAATAATTTTTCTAGATCCTTTTTTTTTTTATATAGAGTAAATCCAATTTTCAATTTTGTAAAACCTTTCGTGAAATCATTTGAACACTAGGTGAGGATATCATGTTACAATGTATTTCTATCGACTCCTATTATTTTTATTTATTTTTTTAATTAATCAAGTACCATGAAATACAGTGTTATTCAAAGGATTCTTTTTTTCTTCTGTATTTTTTTCTCAAATGAAATTTATGGCTCTCATAATTTGTAAATTTTCCAGATTGTACATGTATCTTATGCTTCGATAAATACATGCTACCACCTTAAATCACACATGGTACAAAATTTATTATTGATAACTAAAATAACTTTTAAGGACAAAATTAATTATTTTGATGAACATTTATAGCTTTTAAATTGCACAAAAAATTATTACGATTTTCCAAGTCATTTATTTTCTTTTCTTATTTTTTTTGCGTTATGATAATGCAGTTATATTATGTAATTTTTCTTGACAAATTTTTGCAGCAATAAATCAAAATTTTGTAAAGTAAATCCATCTTCCTGTACAAATATTTTGGTGTCAGATTAGTATGAAACATGTGTTATTTTTCTTAAAATTAAGAAAAAACAATATATCCTCAAGCCCTCTGACAAATTCTGTTTCATTAATCATTTGTATACTTTGGTGCTCATTAAAAATATTTCAGACGTGTTTAGTAACATGATGAAAAGTTTCATGAATTTGAAATTTTTCGAGGAATTTGAAATTAATGCTGTCTACATTTGAACAATCATGTATCATCTATGTGTTGATTTTCTTTTTAAATTTCAAAATTTTATTAAAAAATATGGTATTCATTCTTTTATGAGAACATGTCTAATGTGTCCTTTTTTTGAAATTCTGTTTTCAATTTAATTTTTAATATTCTAGTATTTCTTTGTCACAAAATAAATAAATTGCTAATAAAAAGGACTTTACAATCTATAATATTTTTTGACAGAATCTTGCAAAAACACCATAATCTATATGATAGAAACAAAGAAATTTGTTTTTCATTTACACAGTTGACAGTTAAAATATGATTAAAGGTTGAGTAATAATTATGAATTGAGTAAATCTCATGAGAAAAAATATCAAATTCATATAAAATTATATCAATTTATTACTGTCATAAAATGTAAAGGTCAGTCTATTTCCTGTGATATATAACTCACAGTCATTATAATCCAGAGAAAAACTTTAAGTTTTATGTACTACAGTATCTTTATTTCATGGGTTATTTGAGACAAGATTTTAATCCCCTTTTACAGGCTTTTTTAAACAACTTCCATTGTGTAGAAGTTACAATTTCTATGTAAACTGAACTGAAAATAGTAGATAATTTACACTTGAATTACATTGGTAAATCGCTTGATAAAATACACACAAACCCTTGTTAAACAATGAAATTTACATCCATGTGTAAAAGACATTGCAACATCCCTTGAGAAATGGATGAAGTTTATGAATAAATCACTTACATAGATCCACTGAATTAACTCTCTCCCATCCACAGCTCACTATAATTCCAATCAAATATATCCACTTCATTTTACCAGGGTGGAATAAAAACTCCATGTTATATATTCACATTAAATCCATTAAAATATTCTGCACTGTTGGTAGAAATCCTCACATCTTTCATAACAGTATCAACACACTGGCTACCACTGAAATAGCAACAATAGAATAGCTGTACACTAATCATTATGTGAAGTAGTGGATCAGTCCATTTTACCTTTAGGGTAAGACAGGATGGAAATGGATTAGTAGCAATGTAGTGTATTCAAAATCAGATGTAATCAAAGGTAATTTTGTGATTTATGAGATAACCTTTACAAACCAGTAAAATTATTTTTTCTTTTTACTTTCTGAAGTATTTGACATATTCAATTTATCAGAAACAAAAAGTAATGTGATTATTTTGTTGAAAAGTTAATTGCGGATTACACCGTTCACAAGTTTGGCCTTTACAGATCAAATTGACCATAACCAAAAACTGGTCATAAATTTTGTGAAACATGTAATTTTTGTATGGCCAGATGATAAAGCTCTTCAGTTACTATTGAGTTATTATAGTCAAGTGCAAGCTTGCATAATTAGGACGAAATATGACCCAATTTAAAAAAAAGATAAGAAATTGATTTGTGAATTTCTTTCACCTATAAACAAATGATAAGATAAAAAGGCTACAATTGATAAAAGACTAGCTGTTAAAAAAAAATCATAAAATAAAATTTTAATTGGTGGCATAAAAAATAAATAATCTGATTTGAAAATGTGTGTAGGATTCTTGAGAGTTTACTTTAAAGGCATACTGTAAAACATGGTATGGTACGATGGTATGGTATGTGGTATGGTATGGTGGTATGGTACGAATACCATCATACCATGGTATGCATTACTGGTACCATGGTATGGTATGATGGTATGGTACAAATTACTATACCATGGTACGAATTACTATACCATGGTACAAATTATTATACCATGGTATAACTTGATGGTATGAGGCATGGTAGGAAATTTTGAAAAATCTAAAATATGATTTTTTTTTTATTTGTTGACATTATGTACATACATAATGTATATCTGTTTTATTTAGGAAAATAAAATTTTACAAAATAAATAGATGTAGACAAACCAGATAGACTATCACTTACATAATGCTGTGAACAGAAAACAAGAAAAAACTCAATTTAAACATATCTGATAACTATTAAGTTAAGATAAGATAGATAGATATAATGTCCCGTTCTGACAGGATGAAATAGCTGTCAATTATTCTTTGAAATTTTGGGAAGTACTGCATATCTTATGATTATAATCTAGATAATGTAGTTAAAGTTTTAATGCATAACCTTCTGTCAATGGTCAACTTTTGTATTGTTTTGAATTAACTCTTCAAACAGTTGCATATTCGGTCTACATCTATGGCCAATAAATCCAACTAAAAATGTGAATAAAAGGTGAATGCATCTCCTGTGTGGATTAGAAAACACCATACTTTCAAATTAAACTGTCACTAAATATAATACTATGTTAGTTGATATATGGATAGAAAGCACATGTTGTAGAGTGTATTTTGTTTTCTTCATTTATATATAAAAACAATGAGCATTAAGGAAGTGAATACACAATATCAACCAAGGGATGTGTTTTGTTTTATTATGTGAGATTTTATTAAACAACTTTATTTCATTTTTTTTTTTTAATTAATTGCAAAATTTGAATATTTTGTATACTATATGCAATAATAATAATAATATAATCATATCAAGTTATGTCTTGAAATTCAGGATAAACAGCAACAAAGAAAATTATGTTATTATAAAACACCAGTGCAACAACGCATTCCATAGGATCCAACATTATTTTAGTGTTGCGGCAATTAAGCTTGAGATGGTCATTTTAAGATGCATTATTTTAATATAATCAAAGATGAAAATGATTTATGTGTATATTGATATATTGATATTTCAATTCACCATCAACAGTTCTAGTTATTATTTTTATTAATTTGTTATGGTCACTTGTGTTTCTAATTTGCTGTCTTCACCTTTAATAGTACTCGAAATGCATGCTGTGACTGACAGCTATTTCTGTGCAGATAGAGATTAGAATAGGTTTCTTTAAAATGTATTTCAAGGTCAATAAATTAATGGCATGTATTGTAAATCTTTGACCTTTAATTACATCAACATCTAAGAACTAAGATTTTCAGAAGTGACACAATTTGCTGGCAATGCCATGGCGGTCGAGTAACATAAAACTTTCAGGTCAGGCCTGGTACATTGAAATAACGGACAATTAACGACCAATAATCCAATGCTGTCTAGCCATGTTGTTCAAAAAAGTGTCCGAGTAAATTGACTAATCTAAATTTTATTAAAAGCTCCATTTTAGGAATATTTACATAATATACAGTTTACAAAATGTACATTCAAAGATTCATCGGTACATCACTTTCACACATCACAAATGGATTTCATTACATTCCGCATCAAAATAAGCAACAGTGTCCAATACTGTGCACACACAAAAAACACGCATAGTGTCCAATACTATGCGGACAAAACCATGCAACAGTCTGAGCGGACAAAAATATCAAAACTAAATACAGTTGAATAGTAATGTAACACAACTTCTATGAATCTACAAGTTCTCCCAAGATATGCTAAAATCTGTCCAGAATAACACAATCCTTTTTAAAGATTCATATTGTATGGGTCTTTTTTCGCCTTCAATTCTCCTTAAAACTTTAACAGAGGGCTCTTATATACCTCTATCTCCAAATATTCCCCAACTGACCTAAATAATCTCCAAACATTCTTCAACTGACCTAAATAATCTCCAAATATTCTCCAACTCTTTGTTTACAAAAATAAAACATATAAATCATATAAAAGTATTTACTACGTGACCTAGAGAACATGCTATGTTAATCTTATAGCAGGATAGCCATTTGACTTAATGACTTTAACAGACGATAACCAAAATGATAAAATTAATTACAGTGGACAAAATAACACTTGCACAGCAATAAAAAAAATAGCAATAAAAAAGTCCTTTAATTGAACAAAAGTTTTAGTCACAGCAGATTATATTCTTACTAACTACAACTAATCACCAACCACACTTTGGCTGTTTTTCTTCAACATGATAGTTTTACTATGTGGCAAGGATAGGACAAGAATAAATCAAGATTTCCACAATTCTAATTTTTGCTTACAACTTTATAAAGTTCTTAACTTGCTTAACGTATGTCAATATCCTAACTTAAAAGAACTGACTCCGCTTTTGAATGTGTGTGGGCAATTCTTTTCTAAATTAATTGTTTTGATTCTAAATGTCTTGAAAAAATTGAACCAATGAATAATTTGTTTACATTGTTTTTTCAACAAATACTCTTGTTCCTGTTTCTTATTGAAAAAAAGTTTGTTTTGGAATAGGTCAAAAAAGAAAAATAAGAAAACAGATAATTAATAAAATCCTGTTTAAGAATAGGTTTATAGACTTTTCTAAATTTCCTACTTCGAAAAACCATACCATCAATTTATACCATGGTATAAAAATTTGTACCATGGTATAGTAATTTGTACCATACCATCATACCATACCATGGTACCAGTCATGCATACCATGGTATGATGGTATTCGTACCATACCACCATACCATACCACATACCATACCATCGTACCATACCATGTTTTACAGTATGCCCACTTTAAATACCAGAATACAAGTTTTGAAGTTTTTATTTTCTCCATCCAGACTTCCTATTTTACTTTTACCGCTGATGTGGCAGGATATAGTTTTGTTGTTAGGCTATTAAATCTGTGAGAAGGTGTATGTTTTGAGATTTTCATGAATTTAAATGCATATTTATGATTCAATAAATTCAGTTTCAATTAGAGGTAGCATTTTAGGGAGAATCCAGGAACCTCTACATATAGCACCATAACTGTAAGATGAGTAATGCTAATAAAAAAATTAAAACAATTGTGAATCAATTAATATTCGAGGGGTACCAATTTTTCGTGGATTTTATAGGTATAAGTTCAATTTAGATATTCAATGAAGTACCCATGTTCTATATATATGTTACCTGTTACCTAGTCTTTATCTTCCTCCTCTAGCAGGAGCTTCGCTTCTATAGCGTAATTCCAATTTGCACCCTTATTTGCACCCTAACCCTTACACACGGGGCACTCATAAAATCAATATACGTAGGTAGTTATTATAATGATTTATATAACAGTAACATATATACAGCATGCGGACTAATCCATCACCATGTAAACGTAGTTTACTATAATATATTACACAGTCCAATCGTTCATAGCCGGATCACTATTATATCTCCATATAACATAGTGTTATAGACTATAATTAAAACACTCCTGCCCTCGCAATAGCATTTACTGTTTAAAACACTGTCCTTGGTATCTTTAAAATCTAAAAAACGTTTCACTGTTCATTTGGTAAGCAATTATTCCATATAAAACACGCTAATAAAATATTTAAAATCTAAAACCACTTGATATTTTACAAGCCTTGGATACGAGTTTTCAGTTCAAACACTATCCATCTCTCAATATTGCAGAATAAATCCTGACACAATCCAGTAAATGCGAATCGAATTTACTCAGACATTAAAAGTAAACGTTTGTGATATAGTTTGTAACACAGACCTCTGGTTAATGTCTCTATACGGACCTGTTCCTTGTAGGTAAGAAAATGCTATGATGTACAGTCTATAATTAGATGTAAAAGATTCTCCTTGTCATCAAATAGTTCTTGAATTAGCAAAGGTGGCTTATTACAATCTACGAGAAGAGATTTCAACTCTTGCATAAAGCGATTTCTTATGCTTGTTTGCAAACTTTGACAAAGTCACAGCGATAGGATTTTTTTCTCAATCTACAAAAAATAAAGGTTGTTGACCAGATAAAAAGAAAAGAAGGATACTAAAATATAATATCTGACCTTATAACACCTATCAAATATTTATCACTAAATCAATGACCTTGGAAGATAGCCCTAACTTCTTTACATCTTTTTTATGACGTTTTACACATACCTTGGCACCAACATGTATCTAACTGTCTCATTATAAAGGGAACAATAATCACATGGGGGATACCTGTAACACTATACTATAGATAACATACCTATTAATGAGGAATTAAGATATTTTAATGGCTGAGGATAAATTTAATTACTGGGGAGGGGAGATAACCCACTAATCCTAATGGGAAACACTAGGTGGCCATTTTGAATAATTGACAAAATAATTAGATTTTGTAGAAAGCAAGCAGGGGTCTAAATAGAAGAAATTAAAATCTGGGATTAATAGAAATGTGACTTAGATTGTTCTGAAATGAATGCAAGAGGGGGTGTTTACATCTGGTATTGATTTAGATTGAGATTTTGTATCTTGTGATGTGGAGTAAATACAAGTGACAACAATGGTCAAAATGCCAAATGTTACAAGTCTTTTTGGAATCCCTTGATGTGTGAAATAAACTATGAAACTTTTGTTAATCTCAAAATACCCTGTTGTTAGATCTCTTTCCATCTTTTAGAGTTTAAAAGTTCATTTAAAATGTAACAGCAGGTCAAGCTTGCTTAGAAGTCTCAAGCTTTGAAAAACACTCATTTAAATTTCATTAGCCTCACGACTTTGCATATTTTTTTCATATAAATATTGCCAAGTGTAATCATAATTTCAACTGAAGACCTTTCACATGAATCAAATCAAGATTTATTTCTGAAGTATTTGTTTGTAATGTAAGGAAGTAACATTCTCAGTGTGTGTAGTAAAATCTAATTCACTACACTGTATAACTGTAACATTAGAAAAGATCAGACGGACAACACAAGGTCAAACTGATCGCTTCATAACTTTATATAAAGTACATCAGCAAAATTAGAAACAAAGAAACAATTTTTGCTGTAATTGCATATTTAACTATGAATCTAAAGACAAGGGAAAATATGTAATTTGTTATCGAAGTGAAAATCTACACAAATATATATTTTTGAAGAATTATTTATTATCCAAAATGAACAATATAATTGGATGTTTATGATCAGTAAGTTTTAATTCAAATTCAGAGTGTTTGCCAATTTCAATTACAAATGTGCAATAATTTGACTAATTTCAATTTTGACTAAAAAAATGTGCAATAATTTGACTAATTTCAATTTTGACTAAAAAAATGTGCTAATTTAAACATGTTTATGATGTCACAGTGAAATCACCATGAAGAATTTCTGATTATAACATACTTTTCAGCAGGAGCAGGATCTGTTTACCCTTCTGGAGCACATGAGATCACCCCCAGTTTTTGGTGGGGTTTCAGGTTGCTCAGCTGCCTTTAGTTTTCTATGTTGTGTCATGTGTACTATTATTTGTCTGTTTGTCTTTTTCATTTTTAGCCATGGCGTTGTTTGTCGATTTATTTTCGATTTCTAAGTTTGACTGTTCCTCTGGGATCTTTCGCCCCTCTTTCATCTCATTTTGATAAGATTAAATAATTTTACTTAAATAGCAGTTCAAGGAGGCAAATAATGGGTCTTTTTCATACCTCCTCTCTTTGACAGACTGTTATCAGTTATCATGAAACCTTTAATCCTTACTCTGCAAAATGTGTATACAGGTTATGTTTTAATCTCAAAGACTGGTTCCAGAGCCATCATCAGGAAACCAGTTTTCATCACTCAATGCTGTAGGTCTTTAAGTGTGACAAAATGAGCTAATCAACTATACAGATTCTACTATTATTACATATGCAATGTCTTTTGATTTTTTTTTGTGCTGTGTATGTAAAATTGAGATTGGAAATGGGGAATGTGTTAAAGAGACAACAACCTGACCAAAGTGCGTAAAACTGGTGAAGGCCACCAATACAATAGTGTGTGTCATGGATGGATACACTTGGGGTTTTTTATACACAAAAAAAAGTATTGATTGAATGAACTTTTACAGTTGAACCCCACCTTTCAGCATCATTAGCTATTTCATGACAGTCAGGTAAAAGCTGTATACCCTACTAATTTGTAGTGGCATGGTTTGGGATGATACCAACATGACAGTCAGGTAAAAGCTGTATACCCTACTAATTTGTAGTGGCATGGTTTGGGATTATACCAACATGATTCTAACAAATTTTATTTGACAATGCAAAGTGCACGGAGCAGCTGCATGTGAATTTTATCAATTTCATGCCAAAGTGTTTCATTTTCACTTGAAAATATATATATGTTAACCAACTAATTTTCATGAGTTGAAAAATAGTGAAAATATAAATAATAGCAAATATGGGAAATTTTGATTCTTTACAGAAAAACACTTAATTGATAGCTTGAAACTTCAACTGAAAAGCTCTATGAATTTGTACAAGACACATTTACATTTGGCGGGGCCTAAACTATTTGGTACCACCCAACCATCTTCCTTTTTAGCTCACCTGGCCCGAAGGGCCAAGTGAGCTTTTCTCATCACTTGGCGTCCGTCGTCGTCCGTCGTCGTTAACTTTTACAAAAATCTTCTCCTCTGAAACTACTGGGCCAAATTTAACCAAACTTGGCCACAATCATCATTGGGGTATCTAGTTTAAAAAATGTGTTCGGTTACCCGGCCAACCAACCATGATGGCTGCCATGGCTAAAAATAGAACATAGGGGTCAAATGCAGTTTTTGGCTTATAACTCTGAAACCGAAGCATTTAGAGCAAATCTGACATGGGGTTAAATTGTTTATTAAGTCAAGATCTATCTGCCCTAAAATTTTCAGACGAATCGGACAACCGGTTGTTGAGTTGCTGCCCCTGAATTGGCAATTTTAAGGAAATTTTGCCGTTATATGGTTATTATCTTGAATATTATTATAGATAGAGATAAACTGTAAACAGCAATAATGTTCAGCAAAGTAAGATCTACAAATAAGTCAACATGACCGAAATGGTCAGTTGACCCATATAGGAGTTATTGCCCTTTATAGTCAATTTTTAACCATTTTTCGTAAATCTTAGTAATCTTTTACAAAAATTTTCTCCTCTGAAACCACTTGGCCAAACTTATCCAAACTTGGCCACAATTATCTTTGGGGTATCTAGTTTAAAAAATGTGTCCAGGGACCCGGCCAACCAACCAAGATGGCCGCCATGGCTAAAAATAGAACATAGGGGTAAAATGCAGTTTTTGGCTTATAACTTAAAAACCAAAGCATTAAGAGCAAATCTGACTATTAGAAAATTGTTTATCAGGTCAAGATCTATCTACCCTGAAATTTTCAGATGAATCTGACAACCTGTTGTTGGGTTGCTGCCCCTGAATTGGTAATTTTAAGGAAATTTTACTGTTTTTGGTTATTATCTTGAAAATTATTAAAGATAGAAATAAACTGTAAACAGCAATAATGTTCAGCAAAGTAAGATTTACAAATAAGTCGACATGACCGAAATGGTCAGTTGACCCATATAGGAGTTATTGCCCTTTATAGTCAATTTTTAACCATTTTTCGTAAATCTTAGTAATCTTTTACAAAAATCTTCTCCTCTGAAACTACTGGGCCAAATTAATCCAAACTTATCCACAATCATCTTTTGGGTATCTAGTTTAAAAAATGTGTCCGATGACCCGGCCATCCAACCAAGATGGCCGCCATGGCTAAAAATAGAAGATAGGGGTAAAATGCAGTTTTTGGCTTATAACTCAAAAACCAAAGCCTTTAGAGCAAATCTGACAGGGGGATAAATTGTTTATCAGGTCAAGATCTATCTGCCCTAATATTTCAGATAAATCGGACAACCCGTTGTTGGGTTCCTGCCCCTGAATTGGTAATTTTAAGGAAATTTTACTGTTTTTGGTTATTATCTTGAAAATTATTATAGATAGAAATAAACTGTAAACAGCAATAATGTTCAGCAAAGTAAGATTTACAAATAAGTCAACATGACCGAAATGGTCAATTGACCCCCTAAGGAGTTATTGTCCTTTATAGTCAATTTTCAACAATTTTTATAAAATTTGTAAATTTTTACTAACATTTTCCACTGAAACTACTGGGCCAACTTCATTATAGATAGAGATAATTGTAAGCTGCAAGGATGTTCAGTAAAGTAAGATGTACAAACACATCACCATCACCAAAATACAATTTTGTCATGAATCCATCTGCTTCCTTTGTTTAATAGTCACATAGACCAAGGTGAGCGACACAGGCTCTTTAGAGCCTCTAGTTTATTTTTTAGATCAGTGGAAAAGGTAGGAATACAATAAGATATTTTACAATAATAATCAGTTTAGAAAAAAACACTAAATGAGTATTTAGTTCAGTATGTTTAAGTGTTTTATTATTCTTGCCTAGTTCTTATGTATGGTCAATTACATCTGCATTATATTTGGTTAACATCTACATTAGATCTGGTGGCGACATCTGGTGACATATATATTTCACAATGCAGAATACAGCTGTCACAAAGATATGAAATGAAACCTGTCAAAAAAGGTCAAACTAGGTCAAACTAATAAAAAAACATACCTCATTGGTATCTATTAAAAATAAAAAATAATGGATTTTCTACAAAAGAAAAATGAAAAGTAAAAAAAAATGAAACTTAAGTGTTGATAGCTAAGCCAAGATTGATATTACATAGGATTTCTGCAAACTATTAAAACTAAGTGATTTGTTCTTTGTTATGTAACAAAGGGCTATTAAAAAGAGGCCCTTAGGAGGCTGATTTGCTCAACTTAAAAGTTATCAATTGCTGAATAGGTGTTAGTACGTTAACTATCTGCTTGCATCAATATTCTGCCACCAACAAAAATGTTGCAGAGAATATTAAGTGTCATACAAAACTCATAATTCAAAAGAAAATTAACAAGGCCATGGCAATCAATGAAAAACACCGGAAAGACAAACAAGTCAACAAAACAATTCATTCAAAACAAAGAATGAACATGAAACCCCACCAAAACTTTGGATGATCTCAGGTGCTCCAAAAGGGTAAACAGATCCTGCTCTGCTAGAGTATAGACGGATCCAGGAGGGCCCACTTGTGTGGGAAAATTCTGGTGGATTATAGAAAGAAAGACTGGAGCAGGCCCTCCCTGAGTCAGCCAGTGCCGTCCCTCTCATGTCCATATCACATCCTTCCTTTTTTTCTAAATGTGCAATTACATTGCAGATATTAACCATAGATATATTGCAGATAACTTCTCGTTGTGGGTGTGAATACAATATTTGCAACTAGACATTTAGTAGTTGTCTCATTGACAATACCACATCTTCTTTTTTTTATATTTAACAACTTACGATCATGTTTTGTCTGAGATTGCTTGCCAGATATCAGAGCAGTCTAAGATAATTGTTGTGTAAGACTTACCTTAAAAGATACCATTCAAATATTCAAAAGGTTTGGAAAATTCAAGTCTGCAAACCAACTTTTACATCATGCAGCTTCTGTCATTTTACTTTCATCTTAAAATGGAAAAAGATAAAACTCACTTAAAAAAGCGTTTGGAATTAATATAAATATAAACAGTTGCTCAATCTGATTAAAATAGAGATCATGCCTGTGTCCACACACATTTAGTTAACAGGAATCTGACATTACTACACTCACTACTTTGATATTTTTTGTGAATGCCATACAGTGAGAGGTTAGCTAGCTACGAAAAAAGGTTGAATCCAACATTCTCTACAAAAGGAAATGACTGTACCATGTTGGGAATATGACAGTTATTTTCTGTTGGTTTGATATGTTTGAGCTTTTGATTTTACTATTTGCTAAGGGACTTTCCTTTCTGAATTATCCTTGGAGTTAAGATATTCTTGTGATTTGTATGCAGTGGGCACTGATGTCACCTAAAGAACATAAAACTCTCTGGAACAGAGAAGAACAACATCAGTTAGGGTTCAACATTTAAAGTGTCCTAGAGTATCCTATCAATATTAAAATAGAAGAAATTTATTGTCTTTCAACATTTATTGTGTCGTCCAGTAAAAGGTCAGATGTTGCTGAGGATGCACTTTTCCCCGTTGGAAGAGGACAATAAACGAAAAGCCATACATCATTAATTGGACAACAAGTCATCATGTGACAACTGATGTGATAAAAGTACATTAAGACAGAGAAGATAATTCTCCGGAGATTACAAAAACGTCATACCACATCCCATAGACTTACACCTTATTCTCAACAGGGGTATTTTACGTAATATTACAGTAAGAAAATTGTTAATTTCATATTGCAATTCGCTAATTCAATACATTTTCTAGTACAGTTGTTTACTACTTCTAGCATGACGTTATTGAGAATGATTTCAGCCAAATATGACTTCATTATTGCGATATTTGATGGGTTCACTGTAACTAAAATAGTACATAATCTAAATCTGGATAGAAATTAGTCTGGATTCCCAAAAAAAAAACCTCAAGTGATCATTGATGCATGACAGAGGCATGCTTGACAGAGCCATGCAGTATTTCCTAAAGGTAAAACATATTAAAGATCAATATTATCATCTCACACTGTTCACTCTCTACATGATAATAATACCAACATCCTCCATTATTGATTCCAAAAATACCAATAGATGGAAAACTATTTCTTATGTGTCGGAATGATGCTGCGTTGTCAACAGCAACCAAACTTTTATTTTCAACTTCCAGGTGAATTCTGATAAAAAGTCTTGTTTTTTCGCAGATAGCTTGGACTGAAATCTAGTAAGTGTGAAATGAACGCTGGTATGTACGTAGACAAACAATAGACCATTCAATGTTTTACAATGGCGGTCGATACTGTCCTGGAATGGTGCAGATTGTTTGATTATTCAATCACGGTGAACATAATTATTTTCCAAAGCCGATCTCATCGCTAGTATTAACCTAGATTAATTAAGTCCGACAAGAGGCAACCATTTATAATACTTTTCCCATATTGATTTGCCATTTACCCTAATTGATGAATTTTACAAATGAAAAATCCAATTTGTTATGCTGAAGTTTACAATATAAATCTTAATTAGTGATAAATTCAAAAGAATCCTTATATGGATCACTTTATTTGTAAACGCTGAGATTTTCGCCATAAAACTAATCTTTAACAACTTTCTTAAAAGGCTTTCCTGTCCATTCCTAGCATTTCAATTAACGTTGGACAGGAAAAATAATCTGACGAGGTGTAAAAAACACAATAAATATTACCCAGAACTCCCTTATCTTGTGTAACATATTGTTTTCCACATCATTCAATTAAGGGGATGACAATATTGAGTGTGGAGCAGAGGTGGGGTTCAAATTTGGAAGACAAAATATGCCTCTTAAAGTTTTGCTTAAGGTGGTGTGGTACCTAACACTACAGGGAGATAACTCTGTTAACTCAGCTAAACATTTTAATCACGTTGTATTGTTAATATTAAAATATTAAGCTTCTCAATGATCAAAACTAGTGTTTGCCAAACTGATTTATATCCAACCATTTTTTCCGAGAAAGTGATTGGTCACAATTTTGTTGGTTCAAGTTTTTGAAATTTTTATATTTTTTTCACAGGGTCAAAGTAAATATTTTGTCAAAATGTTATGAAAATTAAAACGAGCCAATTTAATTTTAGTCAAAGTGTTTCAGGTACCACCTTAAAACTATTGAAACCCCTGTTGGACCTACTGTATAGGGTAGTACGTGATCTAAATTCACTGCGCTCAAACAAACATAAAAGTATTGATGTGCTAACTGCTAAATCTCTATAGACTTTTGTATAGCATACATATCTGAGCACATTCAGATAATAATGAACCTTTACACGATAAAGGCATAATACTAAATCATATTTACATACTGTTAGGTGCAATGACCATCTCAATTTTAAAAACAAGATCCAGAGATCACAATATTTTATCAAACTTCAAAAATCATAGAGAATGGCACATAAATATATTATATTTATTGAAAACAAAACAAGACTGCCTGCTTACTTAAAATTGTAGTCTACAGAAAAATAATGGGAGTGTCAAAATATGTGATCCAATTTCATAAATATTACATCAATTTGAGGATAAAAGAGAATAATTTGATATCTTTATACATATTTCATGTTGTTTTATTCTTCCCAAAACCTCATAATGTATGGATAAAACTTTTTAATGACTTGTCTAAAAACATATTTAGTGGCGCCCCCTACTGGGCTAACATTAACTGGTATCCAAGGAGAAGGAATCAATTACAGAGATTCATGGTGATTTTATCCTTGAATCAAAATAAAAATGAAATAAGATGCAACATGCAGACTTTTGTGCATTATAGATAAATGTAAACAATCATATATCCATGGTATTAAGTAAGGTATCATGTTTAATTTCAGACTGATACTGTTGAACTGCCTAAATAAATAAGTGGACACAGGTCAGTTTCAGATTGGATTATCATGACCTTTGCTGACGTGCAAATGTCATTTTGCATTATATACACACAAAACAATTTAATTAATTTGGTTTTTCATGACCTTCTGAGATGCAAGTCATTTTTCATTCTAAACAAGAAACAAATTTGAGGCAGGTTCATGTAGTAACTTTTACACTTTTGAATCAGTCGTGTGTGAACTCCCAAAGCAGAAACACTTTCCCAAATACTTTTTGCTCGCGAATTTTACCACCATAATTTTTCTTAGAATGGCACTGTGTGGATCTGTTCATTTTTGCTGGTTCATTTACCTTGAAATATCAATGTCTTAGTTGGAGAAAAGATTGCTATTTTGAGAGTTCCATTCCTTACTTTATAGTTTCAGTATTTTGCTCCTAGTATCAGAGTGACTTATAATTTGTGATTCCTTGAGAAATGAGAACCATGCAGCTTCATTTATTTTTTTGTATATTTGTTTTTTAGAATGATAGACTATGGTCAGGTGAGTGCACTGTAACATCAGGAAAAATCGTAAACTATCTTCACAAAGTACAATTGTAGCATGTTTACATGCCAAGTTGAGAAATCATCAATTCATTATTCCAGACAGGTCTTCACAAATCTTCAATCATGATTAAACCATTTCTCTTCCAGCTTTGTTTACTTAGCCAAGACATCCTGATAAAAGGTCTCAGAAATGTTTATTTCTATAGGGAATATTAACAGTTATAGAATACTTCTTACTGACTTTGGTTACTACAAATTTCATTTTGATGGTTTTTTCACCTGCTTCAAATATTCATCAGAAATATTTTGATAGGATGTACAACGATTAAAACACTACAGGTTTCCCTACCTATACCCATTCTTTTCTTTGCTTTCTTGTTGAATATTTTTATACACATATTTTAAAGACAAATTGTTTCCATTCTCAATTTTATGTCAATCAAAACATGGCTTTTTATGCACATTCTGTGTCAAAAAATACTATCTTCCTATCCAAGGCTTTACAAAGAGGCGGTTAGGGGTATGCTGCAGCTTTTTACTGATAAATCAATTTTGGTAATGGCCTATTCTTAAAAATTGTATTTGTAACCAACAAGCAAAAAGAGGTTTTAACCTGATGCATTCTACTTTAATCTGTCAAAAAATCTAACCTTATTAGTGATGATTTTTTATAAAAAGTCCAGTCTTCACGTCGAGTGGCAGCCCAGGCAGCCCAGGCTGGTAAAATTGCTCTCGGGCCTGTAAAAATCAGACCTACAGGCCAACAAAATCTAACTACATTTTTTCAAAAATTGAGCTGCGGGCCTGTAGATTTAGCAGTTCAGCGTGAAGACTGAAAGTCAGGTGCACCCTGCCATTCCAAGACTAGATTGATTATTTTACCTCCTACCCTATCTTAAAGATGACAGAACTAGTGCACTTGCTTAAAAATCTGCATTTGCTGATGTGACCCTGGCTTTAAGAGTCAGCCTTATTCTATCAGTGCTGATGTCACCCTGGCTTTAAGAGTCAGCCTTATTCTATCAATCTATTATCAAAGCATAGCACAATTCAGTTAATCAGTTGGTTTCTACACCTTGGTGTGGAGTTCTAGTGATAAAATGCTTTCACTGTCGCTTTATCAATGCAATGATACATTTTTCTGTTATTCTGGTATTTCAGTTTGGAAACTTTGAAAAGACAATCATTTCCCATGTAAATCTGATCAAAGTCAGCATGGGGTTAAAAAAGCTTTACATGCTCCAAGTAATTATCATCAAAATAAACAAAGAGATGACCATGATAAATTTCTCACCAATATCCAATCACAAAACAGCTGCTGGTCACATGCAGTCAACCAAAGGTCAAAAACCAGATCATCAGTATCTAAAAAAGAAAAAAATAATGTTTCCATATGTCTCTGCATGAGCCATATGTACATTTCCCATCTCAAAAATAAACAAAAATAAGCATTACTGTCAGTCTACATTTTCATTGTAAGAACTAAAGTCTTTAGTTTTGTATCAAGATCCTGGGAAATATTTTGGATTTCAACTGTAAAATTATTCTGAACTGAATTGTTTGAAAATTATAATAATCTATAGTACAAATCTTTATATCAAGAGGTTGAGCTAAAACAATTTACATTACTAAATGTAACTGATTAAGGGGAACTAAACAAACAACTGAGTCAACCATCATCAACTATAATTCAAATTCAATGGAGGTTTGAAAAAGCTCATTACTGGGAGTTTTATCAAATTTGCAACTGGACTACATATCTAACTCAGGACATGATGCTTCTTGAAATGTTTGGGTTTTTTATTACATCATTGACTTATCGAATATTCAGCTTTTGAGTGTTCCTGCTGAAGGCAAAATCAGAAAAGTGCTTGGGACACATGAAATTTTTAAAGACTTGTTTTATTTTTTTAATTTCATGTATTTCATTCCATTCTGAATATAATGTATACAAATGTTGATTTGACAAATCATTTGAAAATGAGTTGTAAACTTCATGACTTGACCAACTTGTGTATTCAGGTGATGTTTTGTCTAATTCCCATTTTTAAAATAATTCCCATTGATTATTTTTGTCACATAGTGGACATCATTGAATATTAGTGTCAACAAATCATTCAATCAAAACCCAAACCAAAAAGTCAAAATCTATTTGAAGCAAGTTTAATTCTGAAAATTTAACTTTTTCTTATATAATAATAAGATTATTGTTATAAATCACAAAGTTAAGATTTTACACTTGATAAAACCCAGACTAACACCAACTATATAGTTGAATTAATCCTGAATTAGGAAAGTGTCGTACAAGTACTTGCCTTTCACAAACAAACGGAGGAGATTAAGAATTTACAAATACTTCAACAGATTTCGATATTATTAAATATCCTAAAGTTACATAATCTCAGTAATTTAAAATAACCTCTATAACTTAAATTAACTCACGGACAATTGTATTAAATATTGAATAGTATTAAATCATAAGTATTGACACCAAATGGAACAGTCTAAATCAATATACTAAATAATGTTATTCTTCTTGTAAAACATTATTCAATTTTATAAAGGATTTAATGAAAAAAGATTTAATGTATACAGAATGCATTGACAAGTGAAAATATTGTAAAGTTTATAAATCAATATGAATTTCTTAGAAACAGATTGAATGAAAATAAAAACAAGAGGCTCTCAAGAGCCTGAATTGCTCACCTGTATTTCAGAGGAGAAGATTTTTAAATGTTAGCAAACTTGATGAACAAATTGTGTAAATTTGTCTTTAAAGGTCAATAGACAATTTTGGTCATTGTTGTTGTTTACAGTTTATACCTATCTATAATAGTATTCAAGATAATAACAAAAAACTGCAAAATTTCCTTAAAACTACCAATTTAGTGGCAGCAACCAAACAATGGTTTGTTTGATTCGTCTGAATATTTCAGGGCTGATAAATTCTGACCAATTGAACATGTCAGATTTGCTCTAAAAGCTCTAGTTTTGAGATAGAAGCCAAAAACTGCATTTGACCACTATGTTCTATTTTAAGTCATGGTGGCCATGTTTGTTGATGGATCCAAACTTTGGATACAATTTATAAACTAGATAACCTAAGGAACATTAAGTTAAAGTTTGAAGGTATTTGGCCCAGTAGTTTCAGAGGAGAAGATTTTTGAAATAGTTTTTGACAACAGATGATGACGACAGACGCCAAGTGATGGCATAAGCTCACATGGAGTCCTAGGGGCCCCGGTGAGCTGAAAACCTAGTTGATATCAAAACTTTAATTTTTAACAGTTTCTGTATCATCCAACATTGCATTAAATCTTATTGTACTATTACTATTGAAATACCTTTGTCATTGTATGTGCTCTAAATGTGAGCATAAACTACTTTCCAAATTACCAGTAAATATAGCATCTTGACAAGAAAGTAATACAGTAGATTCACTTGTGGGCTGCGATTTCAAGTAACAAATTTGTGTTAAGTATTGAATGTTAAGATATTAATTTTATTCATTATATATATAAAAAAAGAAAAAACCTACAAGAAATCCTTAATATGGACATGATGTTAATAGAACGATAAGAATCAAATTGCATTTTATTACACCCCAGTCTGCATTAAATTACAACTCCTCTGCATAACTGAGGACAAAATACACCATTGTGAATCTAATGTCAATATTTGTAAAAATATCTGTTCATGTAACAAAGAAGTCTATGGCATGATGTATCCCTCTATAGTAATTTAAATACATTAACAGATATACAATTACAAGATCCTGTTATTTATTAATTCACTAGATTTTCAAAATCATCCTAAATTGTTTTAGGTTTAACAATTTTATTTTACAAAATTAATATGGAAGAACAGCATCTCAGACACAGGCATTCGTCTCTAGAAAAGAAAATACTTATTTTCATTAAAATAACCATGATATAATAAAGAACATAAACTAGAGGCTCTAAAGAGCCTGTGTCGCTCACCTTGGTCTTGTGCATATTAAATAATGGACACGGATAAATTCATGACATAATTGTGTTTTGGTGATAGTGATGTGTTTGTAGATCTTACTTTACTGAACATTCTTGTTGCTACAAATATCTCTGTCTATAATGAACTTGGCCCAGTAATTACAGTGGAAAATATTTTCTACAAATTTACAAAAATTTATGAAAAATGTTAAAATTAACTATAAAGGGCAATAACTCCTTAAGGGGTCCATTGACTATTTTGGTTATGAAAACTTATTTGTAGATCTTATTTTGCTGAACGTTATTGCTGTATACAGTTTATCTATATCTATAATAATATTCAAGATAATAACAAAAAACGGCAAAATTTCCTTAAAATTACCAATTCAGGACAGTAACCTAACAACGGGTTGTCCGATCCATGTGAAAACATCAGGGCAGATAGATCTTGACCTGATAAACAATTAAACCCTGTCAGATTTTCTCTTAATGCTTCGGTTTTTGAGTTATAAGCCAAAAACTGCATTTTACCCTATGTTCTATTATTAGCCGTGGCAGCCATTTTGGTTGATTGGCCAGGTCACGCCACACATTTTTTAAACAAATTACCCCAATGATGATTGTGGCAAAGCTTAGTTTAATTTGGCCTAGTAGTTTCAGAGAAGAAGATTTTTGTAAAAGATTACTAAGATTTACGAAAAAATGGTTAAAAATTGACTATAAAGGGCAATAACTCCTTCAGGTGTCAACTGACCATTTTGATCATGCTGACTTATTTGTAAATCTTACTTTGCTGAACATTATTGCTGTTTACCGTTTATCTCTATCTATAATAATATTCAAGATAATAACCAAAAACAGCAAAATTTCCTTAAATTTACCAATTCAGGGGCAGCAACCCAACAACAGGTTGTCCGATTCATCTGAAAATTTCAGGACAGGTAGATCTTGACCTGATAAACATTATTACTGCATGTCAGATTTGCTCTAAATGCTTTGGTTTTTGAGTTATAAGCCAAAAACTGCATTTTACCCCTATGTTCTATTTTTAGCCATGGCGGCCATCTTGGTTGGTTGGCCGGGTCACGCCACACATTTTTTGAACAAGATACCCCAAAGATGATTGTGGCCAAGTTTGGATTAATTTGGCCCAGTAGTTTCAGAGGAGAAGATTTTTGTAAAAGATTACTAAGATTTACGAAAAATGGTTAAAAATTGACTATAAAGGTCAATAACTCCTAAAGAGGTCAACTGACCATTTTGGTCATGTTGACTTATTTGTAAATCTTACTTTGTTGAACATTATTGCTGTTTACAGTTTATCTCTATCTTTAATAATATTCAAGATAATAGCCAAAAACAGCAAAAATTCCCTAAAATTACCAGTTCAGGGGCAGCAACCCAATAACGGGTTGTCGGATTCATCTGAAAATTTGAGGGCAGATAGATCTTGACCTGATAAACAATTTTACCCCAGTCAGATTTGCTCTAAATGCTTTGGTTTTTTAGTTATAAGCCAAAAACTGCATTTTACCCCTATGTTCTATTTTTAGCCATGGCGGCCATCTTGGTTGGTTGGCCGGGTCACGCCACACATTTTTTGAACTAGATACCCCAATGATGATTGTGGCCAAGTTTGGTTTAATTTGGCCCAGTAGTTTCAGAGGAGAAGATTTTTGTAAAAGTTAACGACGACGGACGACGACGACGCCGGACGCCAAGTGATGGGAAAAGCTCACTTGGCCCTTCGGGCCAGGTGAGCTAAAAAAGCAGAAACGAAAATGAAAAGGGCATAACTTTAGAACAGTTAAGAAGCGACTCCACCAATATTCAATATTGATCAGCATTTTGTGGTAATAAGCATTGCGTATCAGTATCATATCATTTGGTTGAGGCAAACTTAAGTTAGAGAACGGAAACAAAAAATTCAGCAATTTTTCCATTTGTGAAGGGGCATAATGGTAAAAGTGACGCCACAAAAATTCAAACCGATCTGGGTTTTGTGTTTATAAGCATTTTGTTTAAGTTTTATAACATGTGGTTGAATTAAACTAATAAGAAGTACGGACAGACACAAATAAAACTCAATGCCTTAATTTCCACTAAGGCAGGGGCATAAATATTTTTTTTTTTAGGGGCAAGCTGAAGCAAGCCTCCAGGTGCAGGATGTTTTCGCTGTGTCAAAGACCATTGGTGGACCCGGCTGTTTTCTGCTCTTTGGTCGGGTTGTTGTCTCTTTGACACGTTCCCTATTTTCCACTCTCAATTCTATATTCTTTTTTATTGCCAGAGAAATAAAGTTTAAAGTTTAATAATTAGTCATATCATCTGTTACAGATGTTGTCAATGCCTAAAATGTTTGATGTTTTCAACAGACACATTGATTTTTCAAATTTTAAATTTCAAATTCTGGCAATTTTCAGTGAAAAAACAATATGCAATACCATAAAAAGGCCTTTTGATTCTATTCCCCATGAATGATTTCACATCTGTTTCATGGGTCTCTGCGACTTTTTCTTTGATTTTACCTTGTTCTCAATACAACACCTGTAAGTTCTTTATTAATCAATAGATTTTCTTTCAAAATACAAAGTCCCATATTGTATCTAAAACTTAACTGCATCTAAAGACTCCAAGAAATCTCAATCAGTCATCTGTCAAAAATACACTGTCAAAGCTGAAGAGAATTCAAATGAAACAAGATAAGTTTAAGGGAAGGATAACTCTCATCTTCATTGTACAAACAAACAATCTTTTCTACCATCAGGCATCAATTTCAGGCATGAAAGTTTCGACTGCTGCTGGAGGCAATTTCTAATTATCAATTGGCCTCAAAGTAAAAACAATTATATTTTTTAGTACCTCCAAATGGACACATCTTGTCAATTTTATTTCAACTAGTTTACAGGTTATTTAAAAGATAATTTAATTGTCTACCAATCTTACTTCTTACTCTACTGGAGGCAAGTTTGAATTTTCTGTTGCAATCAATTGATAAATGTCACTATCAAAAGAACAGATCTATAATATTTGGTTCAATTGTTTCCATGGTTCTTGAGTCCAGCCAATCATATACTTCAATAGTCCAGCCAATCATATACTACAATAGTCCAGCCAATCATATACTTCAATTGTCCAAGACAGTCAAACTCTTTGTAAATCACTATCAAAGTAACATCTCTATTTTTTGTTTTTGTTTCATTCTGATAATTTATAGGTTTGCAAGAAGATATTCAAATGTTTATTACCGGGGTAAATCTGAATTGGGAGGACAATGATAGATCATGGATGCAAAGTAGTCCCATTAGCTTTTAAGTCCTCACTTTCAGCCATAATGATAAAAGAAACTTTTATAAGTGTTGTAAAAACCACACACATGATGTTTTACTATGTACAATACTTTATGTAACATCATGTCTCTTTAATGTGTTGCTATTGCTTTCTTATAGATCTTTTTGCTATTTGAAAATTTGGGCTGCTAATTGACCCCGAGAGTCTGTGCCTCTTGAACTATCAACAACATACAACAATCACTTTTCCATTGTGGTGTCTGATAATTTCTATTATGACGTAAACATTTTAAGGGAAGCTTTGTGATGTCTTATTAATGGCAGACAAATAGATATAAAGGTGTATATGTTACAGGGAATTTGTAAAATCAGGAATTTTGTAAAACCACTGAAATTTCAGGGAATTTGTAAAATCACTGAACTGATTAGTGATTTTATAAAATCCCTGATTTTGACTAGTGATTTTACAAAATCCTGAAACTGTTTAAATCACTGATTAGTCCAGTGATTTTACAAATTCCCTGTAACATATATATCTCTCATATGGTCAGATGTCTTTTCTTTCAATCAAAGAAGTTTATATTTTTTGTTGACATACTTAAAAAACTAACTTCTACTTGACTTTATTTTCTCCAATAATATAAAAAAAAAAAATTTCATAGATCATTATAGTGAAACTTGATAGAGCTATATACATCTCATTGAAATCAACAGCAATAAAATAAGAACTGTAACCCACCTTATACTATTTAAATCAAAGGTTTCTGTACTTTACCTTCTCACATTTTATCATCAGTATATCATGAATTTAATTGTTCTTCAATTTTATGACTTCTATTAAAGTATGTATCTGAAAACTTATCATATATATACATTGTCACATTTTAAACAATTTTGATTGGCTCCTCATAACATATAGGCTGCTTTGGATAGAAATTGTCTTATGCAAGTACACGTATACAGGAACATACATCATAAAATCGAGAATGGAAATGGGGAATATGTCAAAGAGACAAACACCCAACCAAAAGGCAGACAACAACCTATGGCCACCAATGGGTCTTTGAGGCAGCGAAAAAATCTTGCACCCAAAGGTGGTTCTCAGCTGGCCCTAAAAAAATATACAAGACTATAACAAAGGCCCTGACTTGAGACAGGTGCAAAAAGCCTTATCCTAACCCATTACTCTGATTGATTTTGGGAACATTCAATACAAGATAAAAGATGACATTTGGCCTATTTTGTAGTGTCACATTTGGCCTATTTTGTAGTGTCTTATATCAATTTAATTTTCAAGTAGTTACAGATTTTGCATAGAGAATTTTTCTACCCAAAATAGGTTGATTTATGTATTATAAATATCGATTTCTATACAACGCAGCTCACACATTATTACGTTTTCCATCTGATGCAAAAGGTGACATAATTTAAATTTTAGAAATGAGTTTCAACGTCCACATAGACAATTTATTCACAGGAAATTGCAAAAAAAATATTAAAATGACTTTCTTGGCTATGAAATACTATAATTAAGGACACTAAATAAGGACTTCACAAACACCGTCATTAAACTTTTTCCAATTTCAATTCATAAATTGCTTTTTTTAGAGAATGAAATTTGAGAATGAAAATCTGGAATAAAATCACTCTTAATCAAGTGATTTTTTTTTGGTAAAAGAATGTAATTGTAAGTTTATGACCATGTTAGGTATGTGGTGAGGCCATAAAACCCATCTATTGAAACACCTGCAACACATTAAACACTATAAAGAATATAAACATTTATGTAATACATAAAGCGATTTGTTTATGATATAACCCTATGACCTTAGGAGCCTACTAAATTAGAGATATGTAGGAAGATTTCATTATACTAGCAGATCTAAATAAAATAAGAAGAAAAATAAGAAAGAAAAACCAAAACATTTTTCTCACAAAAATTTATTGAAGATATAAATATGAATTATTTAAAAATAGTCATTGGTTAAAATTTTTAAAGACTATTGAATCATTCTATGTAAGCTTGTAAGCACTAAGTGTTAAATTTCAATATCTTTTAAGAACTAATAAAATTTAGCAATAAAATTTAGAGTTATAGGTATTTTATAATATCTAGCAGTTACTCAAGTCACTTTTATTACTTTAAAGCATAGTTAATGCTGAGGGATATTTATATGAACTTTTAAAATATGCACATAAATTATATTTTACACAATTATATGCTTCAGTCTAATTTATAAAATGTAAAAATGGCTTTATTGTCAATTTTGCTGTAGAAAATATAAAGTGATGGAAATTTTGGGAAATTTTTTCTCAACACATCAATTTTTTTCATCATTAAACTTAAGAAGAAATCAGAATGTTCTGTTATTTTTAAGTCTTGTAATAAAGCTTTTCTTACTGGTGAAATACAAACTATTTTTAATTTCAGTGAATAAATTTAAACTTGCACTTCAAATACAGACTTACAAAATCCAAGGAAAATTGTACAAAGCGAAATTCTGACAAGTTTAGTTGTGTTAAAATAATTCAGCAAAAAGATAATATCCAACTAGTTAAATTCTTGAAGCCACATGGTGGTCATATTCACATTCTCTAAGAAAAATCAAAATGCTTTCTTGGGAATATTTCAAAAATCTTAGAACAAAGTACTTGATTACACATTCTGCATTTTTTGTTTTTTTCATGTGTAAATTGTTTCATTACATTGTAAAAATAACAAAATTATTAACAGAGATTTTTTTTATAAATTTTGAATGACCTTTTTTTTTCAATCCAGACAAACTATGATATGTCTCAGTAAAAATGAACCTAATTTTGAAGGTGATAAAATTATTGTAATAGAATGCAGTGTAACTGGACAAAACACATCTCTGTGGGCTACTATAAATATAAGGCACTTAGACATGTGGTCAATAGATAATTTAACTAAACTAATTAGAATACCTGTAATTAGTGCACCTGTAAAATCACTTTGTACTAATGTCTACTAATAATTTAATATTAGCCATTCAACTGGTCATTTAACAGTGGCTGAAGCAGATGGCTCATGCTTGTGAATGATTTCCAGTGGCTAAGCAGATTTTAAGGACTTGACCATTACTTTTGAATGTGTTTTTAATGAGATTCACACCTCATAAAATTAAATGACCCATAAGTGATTCCCATTTAATATCTCACAAATCTGTTAACAGTATAGGTCAAAGGTCAAATCATCACAGCTGATCTCTTACTGTTGTGTGTATCCCTCTGTATTAACAATGTTGGTAAAAAAATAAATAATTAAAAGCTAAAAAGTTTTAAATTGTACCAACAATGGTACAAAGGGACAAAACACTACTAAAGGTCCACAAGGATAAAACACCATGAATAAGTCCAATACAAAAATATCTACTGTTTTGGATTATACAGTAAATTTAATTGTAATGTTTTATAAATACAAACCATTTGAGGCCCGGGCTTTATTATCAATTTCATGTCGACATAAACATATAAATGCTGATAGTGTAATATGTAATATTCATGACTTCAGGTTTCCAAATAAAGCATCAAAACAACTTTATGAAATTACAGAAGATTCAAATTGGATCAGATTTATGCAAAAAAGAAAAATGTTTGTTTGACATTTAAAACCGACTGCATCAGAATTGTTGGGTTGTAATTCTATACCAAAGTAACCTCAATAAACACTTCTTAAGAAAATCGTGACATTTTAGCAACTGTAAACTTTAAAGAGTTGTCTGAAAAATGCTAAAAGGCAAAAGTGTTAATTTGTTTAATTCAATCTTTTAACCTCATTCTTGACAAATTTCTTAAACAGAGAATTTATGATTCCACCCCCTTATGAATTATTCATTCTATGTAATTATAACACATAAGGGGGGCTAAATTATTTGTAATCTTTGACAAATTTATTGACATTGCACCTATCAACTGCACAATATCAGTAATTATGCAGATGTGCAGTTTACATTTACTTGAAGCTAAGCAAGTGATCATTTGTTCCGTTTCCTGCAATTTTCACCAGATTTAATCATATGTGGTTTATTAATGTGCAGTGCAGCTGGGAATTTAACTTTATTTATATATATATCCAAACAAAATAGTATCTCAAAGATAAATTGAAATTTTTTGTTTATTTTTACAACAATAATCTTTGATGTTTTTTCATGTTAAACATATAACTCAAATATTTTTTTTACCAAAAATTCATGCATCAGAAATAATTAAAAAAAAATATTTGTAAAATGATGATTCTGGTACTGTTTAAAAGAACAAAAGTTTTAACTGTAAAAAGACAGAATAATTGATTTTGCAAAACTGGGAAAAAATGTCAGGGAGTGTGAAAAATGTATCAGTTAAATTATACATTGTGGTTTTAAATATGTTTGAGTCATCATTTATATTTTATTAGGAAGCAAACCTAATTTATTAATAAATACTTATAATTCCTACTTTTACCCACCACTATGGGAGATATAAATATCTGAAAGGGGAGATAACTCAATAATCTGCAGTTCATTGGTAAATTTTCTTTCACAATGAGGTAGCTAGTATGGGTAGAATTATGTATCCATTTGACAGTGTACACATTTAAGTTAAAAAAAATCAAAATTCAAAATTTGGCTGTTTTTTTGATAAATAATTTATCATAAATTTTAAGATTTATAAATAGAGACAACGTCATTTTACAGTTGGTATTTTTTGTGTTGCATAAATAGGATCCTTATTTCTACACAAAGATTTTTTTCCAATCATTTATATCTTTGTCTGAAGACATCAATTGGAAAGATATATTTCTTTTTATTGATAACTGAATTTCAAAATAGTGTACTTTTGCAAAACCTACCGTTAATATATTATATGCAGTAATCTTTGTTAAGGGTTTGAGATATCAAGATCGTACAATAAATGTGAAGAATTTACACCTCCAACTGTTAGAAGTATACTCATTGAGGTCTAAGGAATTCATGGAGGACCAATTGAAGCCGATATCAGACTGCACTTTGTTGACATACAGGTGTTGACAGGTTAATATACGAGAGCCGTGAACAAAGTCGAGGACCCAAAAAGTACTTCATTTATCTATTTCAACAATTGTCTTATATAGGTAAAAACAATCTCTTAAAGAGTGGAGTTTGTCAATGTTCTGACCTCCCACATACCATCATGTAAGCTGACAATGTTAGGGTTGTTCTGACCAGCTGTTCGATGGTAAAACAACAAAAAACTTAGAAGACACTAGCTCAATTAGGAATTCTAAAATACTAACTTTTAAAAAAAGAAAAACTAAAAAAGTATCTGAAATTTGGTTTTTGTTCAAATTTTGCCCACCTTTCACAATGTAAATATACTAATGAAATTATTTATTTTTAGATTTAAATTATCATCAATTTAATTTTACAACTTTGTATGAAAAAAAACAAAAAAACATATACCACAAAATAAAAACAAACTAATTCAGAACTGTAATGTTTTTATAATTCAGCAACATTTCTGACTGTTCTCTATTATATTAATTTATAAGCTTTCTGATCAATTCTGACCCCAGTGATACCATTTAAGTTAATCACATTTTGTCTGTAAGCAGAAATAATGTTTCATTTGAACTTTTTTCCCTCCATTTCTTCTGAAAACCAACGGATGTCCTGAAGGTTTATATCAATCAAGACTCGGACAATGAAAGTTACTAACTATTGACCAATGTGGTGTAACCTAACAATGGGGCAGCTGTCAGATCGTGATGGAGGGCATCGTGAAGGTTTCCGACAGGAATAACAGCGTAAAAAGCTTACGATTAATAAAACCTCATCAAACCAACACAAAAGTTGTGAAATATTGTGCGATTCGTTTGTCACCGTCCAGACGAACTATTTCTCCAGGTGCACTCAGATGTAAATATGTTAAAACTTATCAAGACATTTATTCGTCACAAGAGAAGAACAGACTTAATCAAAATGACTAGAGAACTCTTTTAGATTTATATTGGTTTTAAATTGAAATTAAATTTACCAATGGTTAAAACTCAAAGGTGTGGAAGTTCAGATAAATTACTTCGTCATAAATGAAATTATTTTGAATAAGTCACACGCCTTCACCTCCCAAGATGTCAAGTGGACCATAAAGTTTTGAAGATTCTTGAAAGTTTTTAAAATATGCTTGAAACAATATTCCCTGCCATAATTTTATTTCGATTATGAAGTATTAAAAGGGATATTCCCACATATAGATATGTACACTAACGTGTGAAAACTTCAATTGATATATATATAAGATATTTGAAAAATGTCAGGATTAGTAATATACATGTATAATTCTGCAACAGGTGTATCAGCGCAAAACTTTTCTCGGACCTCCAAGATCCTTAACCAATAAATAAGGAACTGGAATTTTCAAAATATATTGTAAAACTCAGAATCCAAGTTTAAAATAACAATATGTAAAAAAAGGTTAAATAAATTTACATTCAATTTACAGTTTTATTATATAATTTGTTGATGACTTCCTGTTAATTCACAAATCATTGCTGTGTTTTTATTAATGCAAAAAATGCCACAGTTTCAAGTTTGCAATATTAAAAATTGCATCTTTAATTTTAGTAGATGTTTTCCTTCTCAAAATGTTTGCAATTGCATAAATTATATCTCCTATTTTCACCAGGTATCAGTTATTTGCAATAAATGCATGCATACATAATTTATAAACTACATGGCATAACATTCATTTTCATTTCATCTAGAATCTTTCAGTTTCTGAAGCATCCGAATTGCCACTCTAGTTTGCATCAATTACAGAAAATATGAAGATATGGAATGATTGCCAATGAGACAACTATCAACCGGAGTTTATGATAGCTAGTATAAAGTAAGGACATGCAGAATGAATATTATGAGACAACTATCCACCAGAATTCATAGGTTAAGGATAGCAAGTATAAAATAAGAAAATGTGGAATCATTGCCAATGAGATACACTATCCACCCAAGTTCACTTAGTAGAATAGCCATTTGGTGTTGTAATCTTTGAAACAATGAAGTGAGAAATTTAATTTTCAGAAAGTAGATTGGGGCATGGTAAGATTCTAAATTCTCATCAGGAAGAGTAGGTACAAGATCCACATTTCAATCAGATTAAGAGACAGAAAAAATAGCAGGCAAGACACGAATGTACCATTTCAGCCAATACGTCAGTATTTTTAATACATGAATATACAAGAATTATATTTATTTTTTCTCTCACCATATTAACCCTCCATTTTTTATGAGTATATAACATGATTCAGACACAGATTTTCTTTTTATGATATCATCAAAGGAGTATAATATCTTTTTTATTATTGAAACACAGTAGATACAAGACATATATTCATTTTAAGTAAATAAATAATAAAATATCAAGATGTTACAATAAAGAATGTTTGTATGAGTCCTCGGAGATAATTATCAAACACCCGTCAATAAACCTATCTTGACCTGCCTCACTGAGGAGGAACCTAAAAAGTCATTGTACTTTTTTTTCAAATGAATATATTAATTTTATCATTAAAACTAATCACACGTGGCTTTGGGTTTTTTTAACATTCAACCACGATAACATGATGTATTTTATAACATATAATCATCTATTTTATGGCTTTTTACATACATTAGCAAAGTTACCCAATTATGAAAATATTAAAAAACATATTAGGAAAGTAATTTTTATATAATATTTCAATTTCCCGTATTTCATGTGATATTATCTGATAAAGAATCTAAACTAGTTGCTTTTATGAAATTATTTCATTAATTTTATTACTTACAAACAGTGCAGATGTATTTTAGGACGCCGTCAGTTATTTGTTCCAGAAAAAAAATTGTATAAGTGTTAATCTAATGTCATTTTTTTGTAATACAATCATGAGAAATAAATAACAATATCCGCAATTAAATTACCTTAAATATATACTGTATGTATGACCCAAAAAAGATAAAATGGTTCATCACTTAAATAGTCTATTAAAATAGAAATACTGGTAGTTTTCCTCAAATGTTATAAGATTAAGTTTACAAATTAGGACCAAAAATGGTACAAATCACAATTTAAATATATTTTCTGATCTAAATGATGCTGCTTTGACTTTTCTCATAAAACACAGATCAAATAAACCAGTTGATAAAAAAAAAATGATTTTAACTGAATTGTGTGCTATATTCTCAAAAAATGGCCGGAGAATTCAATAAAAAAAGTTTTTTTTTATATTTCGGATGAAACAAAAATTTGAAAAATGTATGCTGCCTTCTAAATAACGTTGTAATTTTTTTTTTTATTTTACTTTTATTTTTGACACATAACAGAACGTTTTTTTTTTTGTATAAAACACTTCCCTGTTATGACCTCCCCTCTTTCATATCAGTGCCTAATTAATAAGGCCTGATTTCTGTTGAATAATAACCTTCCAATTCTTATCAGAAATACTTTTCAATAAACTTTGTTTTACTATTTTCTATATGTTTAATTATGAAAAAGCATATCTTACGATCGACAAGTTCATTACGAATGAATACACTCACAAAATTATCCTTTCAGCAGAATGCACCTTTCGTCTGATTTAGAATTCTGCGACCTTTTCTGTTTGATAGTATCACTTCCTTTACAAACTAGTCTATGGTTTGCAATGCAGGGTTGAACAAATTCACAATTATCTTTACGCAAAATCTTACAAATTTGTACAAACAAAAAATTTGGTTTAAATCATGACATGAGAGTTTTTTCTCTTTTTAAATTTTCAAGTATTTCTATGAAGTTTTATCTCTGGCAAATATTAAAAATCTTTTATAATTTCAAAGACTTAATCGCATTTAAGGTCATTTTCTACATGGAGTAAACAAAAGATCAAAAGACAATTAATACATTGTATGCATTTATATTATTTATTTGAAAAAGTCGAAGCTTAACAAATTCAAATAAAATTTTCCACAAGAACAAAAAAAAAATGATTTTTAACACAAAGATCAGTAGATCAAATAAGAAAGTTTAGAATATTTAGATAAGGATTTCCAACTGGTTGACAGTAATCTTATATTGTCGAGACATTGTTTTTGCTGCATTAAATTTGAAAGAAACACGTTTATAGCTGATTATTTATTTTTTTTAGATCATTTTCCATATCAAGCCACTCAACTAAGAATGTTTTTTCTAGTCAAATAGAGCAAGTACATTTGACTTATAAGACTTAGTCATTGATGTTGCCTAGGAAAATAGAAATAAACAGAATCTATAGAGAATCGCACTTGGATAAAATTTAAGCTGAGCAACTCCCCCTCATTTTCAAAACCATATATAATCTGTAAAAAATATTTGGTCTTCGAAGAATTATCTATCAAAATAACATTACCAGAGCAATGTGAAAGCAAGATATTGAACCCGTATAAGCCATTATTAAAGTTGAGAGATGTAAAATCTCCTTTGAGACTGTTGTCAGCGAGTTATGTCATATCTTCGTTCAGGATTGGATTATAAGTATTGCAGACTTGGATACTATATAAGACTATTTACAAACTTTTTCCCAATCTTTCAATTTATAGTTTCAGATCCAGATGTTTGACTGAGTTGTGTGTGTTGAAAAAGTTAACCCAAACCTCAACCTCCAAATAACTTTATTTCTGATATATACTATAAAATTCTGAAATGGTATTTTGCTTGCATTCAATACTGTGTAAATGAACATTGGATATTGCTATTTCAGGAAATTCGTTGAACATGTTGAACAAATTTTGTTATCAAAATTGAAAATGAGATATTTAACTTTGGAGAAACCTATCCTGTAACAATTTTTCAAGATTTACAAGCATTATACACAAGTTTCAGAATTAATGGTAAATACTGTTTAATTATCGAATCTTTTAACCCATGAATTTATAAGGACTGATGAATATAAAAAGAAGATGCTGTTATGATTGCCAATAAGACAACTCTCCACAAGACAAAAGTGATACAAAAAATTAACAACTATAGGCCTTCAACAATGAGCAAAGCCCATTCTTTTTCAGAACCCCAGTCCATGACTATTATTTCATCCATTCTTTGTGTATAACAGTCCAAAAGTCAGTCACAATTAGTCAAGCTGCTAGGATGAGATATATACCAATGTCCTAATTAAGAGTTGAATGCTTTAGAAGGCAGAATCTCTTACACTTATCTATCTAATTAATAAATAGTCGGATATGTTATTCCTTATCACAGAATCAGGATGATCTATTGTTGTGTGGAGAGAAAAGGTGATTGACCAATCAAACTTATCATTATTAAATCATAATTGACCAATAATAACAGGGTTAACATATTCTGTAACAAACTGTCTGTCAGAGATACAGGGAATGATTTACGTGATAAAAACTGGAGACTTTAATGAGGGGTTTATTCATAGTCACAAAACTAAAGGTTGAAGTCTATGTGAGATAGGATTGTACCGAGGATTTTACTCTTAAAGGAATTACATTAAAGTTTCTATTCTTAAGGGAGGTTTTCATCACAGTCTATCCAAATTTAATAATGCCTTGGATCACTCTGTCTCGTATCATCATCATAAACATTTTCTATATGTTAAGTAACATTAATTGATTGATAGGTGGTTGCTTAACGTCCAGTGGCAAATACTTCATGCATGTTCAGGACGAGAACAAGTTAACAATAAATACAATAGATAGGTCTTGTCATAATAGAGACCATTAGGGAAGATGGGGGGAAATTTGGACTGCCACTGGAAAATGAGGGTATATTGGATAGGGACAGAAATTTTTACTTGCAACAGGTCACCTACGGACCCCTCAAAGAGTTGTTGCAAGGGTTCTTAACATGCAAAGAGCGTGGCACTCTCTTTACACGAGGCATCGGATTTAACGTCCCTATTCTGAACAGACGTGACTGGGAACTTGATACATCCTGCACAGCCAAACGGACATCCCAATTTCGGCAAGCATTTTACTTCAGGTCGGGGGGAAGACCAAGTGACCATATTTCGTTTCCCCAGTCACCCTTGGGGGATCTTAAGTAACAATGGAATTTCCAATTAAAAAGTATGAACAATGACTGGTTAGCTTGTTACAATTTCAGTCATTTGTTGAAGAATTGATTTTGACCTCTTAGGTTTTTTGTGGGTTGTTGTTAGGTTGACGTCTCATTTGTTTTTACCCAAAAATCTTCCCTGTTTCATAATAATAAGTCATACAAAAAGAAAAATTTCCAAATATAGAATTGGTTTCTAATTAATTAATTGCCCCCGTCTAGCTGTCTGAATATGGCTCAATCAATAAGAATGTCATTAGTTGGAGCTGATCTCCATTTTTCATTATTTTAGTGGACAAGTCATACGATAATAATTTATGCTGGACATGGATGATCTCTGGTCTTTCAAGTTTTAATATGCTGCTTATGGTAAACTTACTGTGAGCCATCGATATCTACTGCTTAAAATAGACCAAACAAGTGCCTAATATAATACTGATGGTAGCCATATAATATTAATACCTTGTTAATCCTCTGTGCTCATCTTTCACTTAGTATTAAAGCCCTGAAAATAAACAAAACATTTATTTTTACTTCATAATTAAAAAAAGTTAGTGCTCCTGCTTGTATATAATATAAAAAATTCCATGAAATCCGCTCTGCAGAGATAATCAGCTTTCTATTTTTTTTCACAATCGTCAAGGTAGTGCCTTTTATAGATTGCTGTGTGGTGTGAGTTTTGCTCATCGTGGAAGGCCCTGTAGTGGCATAAAGTTGATACTTTTAAGTCTATTGGTCTCAGGTGGAAAATGGTCTCATTGGCAATATCATACCACATCATCTTGTTTCTATATGGACAAACATAAGGTTCTTATGCATTTAAAATTATGTGACCTTGAATATATCTATAGTGTTTTGTTTTATGAGTTTGTGACCTGCTTCTTGGACAATATCATTTTTAATCAGGCTCACAAGAAACTGATAAATGAACTTTGGTAAAAGAATATATAACTAACCAAATTCCTTATTTAGTATGCATCTATTGTCAATTATTGTACACCCAATATCATCTGACATTAAATTTGTAATATATTTCTCATATACCGTATTAAAAAGTCAAAGTGCCTTATAAATTTAAATAAATCTCAATATTACTGCTAACTTACTATTTTTCTACTAATTGAAACTTTCAAATTCACATTAACAATGGATAATTTAATGACTTAAGAATTGTTAAAATGATCTTTTCTAATTACTGTATGGAGGATTGGGAATACTTAATGTTAATAAGTCCTTTTTTATGTAAAATTCAAACCTTTTTAAAAATTCCTATATTGTTTTGTAGCTAGCAGACAAGGTTTTTATGTGACCTTGAAAAATTTGTTTTGCTGTGCCAGTTTCCTTGACATTCATCGGTCTCCTTGACACATTAATCGTAAAACTCTTTTTCTATATTAAGCATCCCAAATGAGAAATAAAATTCAAAATGCCTGTATGATGCTTTTAATTTTATTCAGAATCTTAAAATCTCATGCTTTATATAGGGACATTTACATATGTTTTTGACTGATTTATTTTTAGGGTTATCACCACTTTTGAGTCAGTCTTAATGGTGAAAAGAATGAACTGCATATCAAAAACCAAATGACCTTGTACACAAGGAAGAAAAGATCTCAATAAAATGATGGGTAAATTGACTATTACCTTGCCATTTTTAATGAATTCCTAACAAGATGGTAGGAAAATTAAAAAGCATGACATGGTTCGAAGCATAAAACAAAGGTTTTCTATTACATTCATCAGGTGTACTTGTATACTAGCTAGTGACCAAATCTTTGGAAGAAAAATATCACTTAAAGAGTCTATGAACCTTACTGAATTGAATAGAGGTAAAAACTGCCTGCAGAGTGGCAACCACATACATATTAGATCTTTCATGCCTCACTCACAGTAGAGTGGCAATCACATACATATTAGATCTTTCATAAACACTCATTGCAGTCCACCAGCTAGAGAATCATAAACTAGAATGTCCTAAATTTTTCTATATGAGAGTGTTTTAGATGTTCTCACTGATTTTGATCTTTTTTTTCTCAAATTGAAGAAAATTCTACCAACTGTGTTACTCAAAAATATTGACAGGTTTTTGTTATGGGGTTACAATGATTTAATTTAATTTAGTTTCAACAGCTTGAGAGTGCCCAGTTTGATCTAGTCACTACTTTCATGTTTTTAGCATTATAAACAAGATCGTGTTTTCACCATGGTTCAGGTTGTCAAGTTGACCATGGTCAAAAAGGCAGTAAACCGTGGTTGTCAAATTGACCATGATCAAAAAGGCAGTAAACTGTGGTTGTCAAGTTGACCATTGCCAACCATGGTTGATTAGAACCATGGTTGGCAATGGTCAGAGGTTGACCATGGTCACAAATGTTGAAAACCATAGTTGACCATGGTTTTCAGCACATCCATGGTCAAACCATGGTTACAATCATGGTTATCAATGGTTAGCGATGGTTTTGACAGGGGTAATTGTGTATTCCTGCTCCCTTAGTCACTTGTGTGAAATAATTAATTAAAAATTTAAAGAGGAAAGAGGGACATTCCACAAACAAGAATGTGTCCTAAGTACACGGATGCCCCACTCGCACTATCAATTTCCATGTCCAATGGACCGTAAAATTGGATAAAAAATCTAAATTTGATATAAATTTAGAAAGATCATACCATAAGCAACAAGTGTACTAAGTTTCAAGTTGTTTGGTCTTCAACTTCATCAAAAACTTTAACCTGAAACTCTCACTTTCATTTTCTATGTTCAGTAGACCATGAAATTGGGGTCAAAAGTCTAATTTGGCATTAAAATTAGAAAGATCATATTATAAGCAACAAGTGCACTAAATTTCAAGTTGATTGGACTTCAGCTTCATCAAAAACTACCTTGACCAAAAACTTTAACCTGAAACTGGCACTTTCATTTCTATGTTCAGTGGACCGTGAAATTGGGGTCAAAAGTCTAATTTGGCTTTAAAATTAGAAAGATCATATCATAAGCAACCAGTGTACTAAGTTTCAAGTTGATTGGACTTCAGCTTCATCAAAAACTACCTTGACCAAAAACTTTAACCTGAAGCGGGACGAACGAACGAACGAACGACGAACGAACATAGGCACAGACCAGAAAACATAATGCCCCTCTACTATCGTAGGTGGGGCATAAAAAAATCTAAATTTGCAATAAATTTAGAAAGATCATACCATAAGCAACAAGTGTACTAAGTTTCAAGTTGTTTGGTCTTCAACTTCATCAAAAACGTTAACCTGAAACTCTCACTTTCATTTTCTATGTTCAGTAGACCATGAAATTGGGGTCAAAAGTCTAATTTGGCATTAAAATTAGAAAGATCATATTATAAGCAACAAGTGCACTAAATTTCAAGTTGATTGGACTTCAGCTTCATCAAAAACTACCTTGACCAAAAACTTTAACCTGAAACTGGCACTTTCATTTCTATGTTCAGTGGACCGTGAAATTGGGGTCAAAAGTCTAATTTGGCTTTAAAATTAGAAAGATCATATCATAAGCAACCAGTGTACTAAGTTTCAAGTTGATTGGACTTCAGCTTCATCAAAAACTACCTTGACCAAAAACTTTAACCTGAAGCGGGACGAACGAACGAACGAACGGACGAACGAACGGAGGCACAGACCAGAAAACATAATGCCCCTCTACTATCGTAGGTGGGGCATAAAAAAAAACAACTGTTGAAAGAAATGCATCTTGATCAACACTAGGTTTAATATGTGTAGACAATGAAAATTAGTAGGGAATGACCGTGCTTCACCAAAGACTGATGGAACAAGCTGCAGTAGATCTACACGTTGTGAAAAGAAACCACAATTTATTGGAAACTTGTTACAAGCTTAACAACTTATATTTATTTAACCACAAATTGACTTTTCGGTCAAATTGAAAAATTTTACACTATAAAACTAATTATGATAAAGAAAACATTTATTACTTTTCTAAGATTTTATCATGTGTCAAAGTTGATTGCAATTTTCATTTTCTCAAATTTACATTTCTCGCTGAATGGTTTGAATGACCAAAAAGTTGTTTTAAGAAAGATAAATTTCTATAGAAACCGTAAACATTAGAATCTTTAAGTGTTGAATAAGGAGTTTTTGAATAAGCATTTTCAATTAAATTTTAAGGTCATGATGAACAACTTTATTATGAAGTAATAAAATGTTAAGAATAATGTGTTGTTGAAAATAGTATATGTAACAAATTTTTGCACCTTCTAAGCAAAGTGACAAATTTTGAAGAAGCAGTAATTCTAAATATTTAGCAAAAACTTCAAAACGCACGTTTTAAGTATATAAATATAGAAGATGTGGTATGACTGCAATGGGACAACTAAAAAACCCACTGAAAAGCTGAGCATCACCCAAGCTTGCTGCACGCTGCAAGATATAACGTCATATATTTGTTTATGGCAAGATGCTAGCTGCATGCTTACAATAAATACTTGCAGTTTTGGTTTGGGAATGCAAAACAATTCAAAGGCGAACAAACAGCTTAATTCAAGGGAACAAAATAACAGCTTAATTCAAGGGAACAAAATAACAGCTTAATTCAAGCTAAGCAATGATAAGTTTTTATCACCAAAGTATGTAAGTGAGTTACACTGAAAATAAATGAAATAGACATGATACTAAAGTCTGAAATGTAATCAGTCACCAACACTGAGAAACACTCCAAAAAACTCATCTAATAAACCAATAGAAAACAGAACTTAAATCATTCCATTACCAAGTAATAATGTCCTAATAATTCAAATTGTAAAATAAATAAGATATATTAACTAGACTATTACTGTTTCATTGAGATGCATACAATACAATTTAACACTACATCTCTTTCTAAATCTAATTTACCCCTTTGTACTTATTGCCTATGTAATTACACAATTTTATGCAGCGCTGCCAAACAAATTAAATTTTCTTTAATTATATAACAATCTTGCCTCAATTCTGTATGTGGTGACCCAAAGTATTAAGTTTTATAGCAAATTAGAAGTTTACTACCATGTTTCATTGAAGTCAGCTGATTACTGAAACAACAGGTGCCAAACAGGGCTGAAAGCCACTTTATAATGCAAAATACAACACTGACATTTTTTAATCAGTTCAGCTCCCCGTCACAGAAAAACAAATAGTTCTTTGGTAAAGGGAGGGATTATTTTTTTGCATGGTTTAACAAGAGTTTTAGCTGTGTTATTTCCCTACAGAAAAGTCAACAAGTTTTACATCTGAAAGTCCCGTCAGATCTATTTACAAATCTGATTTTACATTAATGATGAAAATATCAAAAGCCAATAGCAGGGCGATGGAATCTGGATTTTTGTATGATTACTTTAACAATTGGCGTCATTAAAAAGCCATTCATCTAAGTTATAATCTGTGATTCAGCCGTTACATTACTTGACGTCGCTGAGGAAATCGTTGGACCCGTCATACTCCCTACTAATATCTTTAAATAGTCATTTGGATGGGAATTTATTTTTGATCGTTGAGCATAGTCCGAGAAAGCCAGAGATCATACTATGCAGCTGGCTGTGGTTTATATACAAATGGGAAAAACATTTGTGTTATGCACCGAAGAGATGACCTTTCAAATGTTTCATTTTTCCGCAATACACAAATTTACATAAAACTGACATTTCTTCTGGAGTTAAAACCTCAATCATTCATTGTTTAGACATTTAAATTTCTGGATTAAAAATTTATTTCCGATAGAATTTGGTTACATCATTCTTAGCAATTTGTTTTAGTTTCCTCCCTGTGAAAACAATTTCCAGGTAATGGCTCTGCTATTATCATCAATTTTATTATTGGAACATTTTACTTTTTGCAATCTATAAACTGCATTTCAAATAAATATTGATAGAATAACTATAATGTACTACAATCCACTTTTTTTACCCTTTTGCTCTTTTTTTGGTGGGTGGGGGTGGGGATGGGCTAGAGGGCTAAGGATGTCACAGTTGAGGTAAATCTTTAATATATGGTTTGATTTCTAGTTATTTAACAAGGAATCAATAAGAAGTTTTATGTATAGATGATAAATCTGTCTCAATCTGATCTATAGGTATCAAGCAAGGGGACAGCACTCTTCAGTCTATATTTATATATATATTATATACATTATGTACACAGCCATGTATCACCATCATTGATGGGGATCCGATGGATACATCTGTTGTAGGGTTGTCACTGACTCAGACGTACTTATAAATATAATTATTTTCTGTGACTGTATCTTACATTAATTTGTAGGATCCTTTACTAATTTAGCTGATCTGTAACAATAACATCTTCATGCCTTATATATCATGTACTGTAGTACGCCGCTAGATTAAAACTGACGTGGAAAGGTAACACACGGCCAGCGAAAGCTCTATTTTTAAGAGCCCAGGTGGTCGTGTGGTCTAGCAGGACGGCTGCAGTGCAGGCGATTTGGTGTCACGATATCACAGTAGCATGGGTTCGAATCCCGGCGAGGGAAGAACCAAAAATTTGCGAAAGCAAATTTACAGATCTAACATTGTTGGGTTGATGTTTAGACGAGTTGTATATACATTATGTACACAGCCATGTATCACCATCATTGATGGGGATCCGATGGATACATCTTTTGTAGGGTTGTCCTGACTCAGAAGTACTTATAAATATAATTATTTTCTGTGACTGTATCTTACATTAATTTGTAGGATCCTTTACTATAGATAATTTAGCTGATCTGTAACAATAACATCTTCATGCCTTATATATCATGTACTGCAGTACGCCGCTAGATTAAAACTGACGTGGAAAGGTAACACACGGCCAGCGAAAGCTCTATTTTTAAGAGCCCAGGTGGTCTTGTGGTCTAGCGGGACGGCTGCAGTGCAGGCGATTTGGTGTCACAATATCACAGTAGCATGGGTTCGAATCCCGGCGAGGGAAGAACCAAAAATTTGCGAAAGCAAATTTACAGATCAACATTGTTGGGTTGATGTTTAGACGAGTTGTATATACATTATGTACACAGCCATGTATCACCATCATTGATGGGGATCCGATGGATACATCTGTTGTAGGGTTGTCATTGACTCAGACGTACTTATATATATATACTAAAATGTGTAAAAATATAAATAAATATAGGATTAACAGTAACTTGAACATGAAAACACATTCAAAGCTTGATACAAAATTTTGATGAGGTTTGATCTGTGAGTTTCTGAGAAAAATGTTTTGGAAAAAGGCAGTTGTAAAGCAATACCCCCCTGCCTTTTTAAGTATATACCGATATATACTGATAGATCAAAATCAAAACTGAGCATAAAGAAATACAAAAAAATAACTGCATGAGCATTTATCAGTCAAAATATAAAAAAGAAGATGTGGTATGATTGCCAATGAGACAACTATTCACAAAAGACCAAAATGACACAGACATTAACAATTATAGGTCACCGTATGGCCTTCAACAATGAGCAAAGCCCATACCGCATAGTCAGCTATAAAAGCCTCTGATAAGACAAAGTAAAACAATTCAAACGAGAAAACTAAAGGCCTTATTTATGTAAAAAAAAATGAATGAAAAACAAATATGTAACACATAAACAAACGACAACCACTGAATTAAAGGCTATAGTAATTAACGTCGACTCTTTTTTGTCATTGGGTAGTTGTTTCATTAATGTTAACCTGTAACATCAATTTTTGTTCTATTTTATTTTAAAATGTTTGGAGTGATAAATGAGTGCATAGTGCTAAAGGCAGCGTCAACGAACAGCAAGCTGGTGTATCTTCATCAATCCTTTATTTATCATCAATTTTAAGTGAACTCACTAGCTCAATTCAAATCAAAACAGATTACAATAATTTAAGTTATAAATGTATTTAAAATTCAAATTACAGAAAGAAAGTTAGTTTAAGTGCAAATGAATTACATTAGAATCAATTTACAAGAGGTATCATCTATAAAACAAAATATATACAGAAGTTAAAATAGACCATTGTTTACAAGAGGTATCATTATAAACAAATATATAAGAAGTTAAATAGACCATTGTTATATCTATTGCCTAACACAAAGTCACAGAGTACGAATTTATTTAATATCAAATAAAACTCTGTAATGTCCTGTACCCAATACATAGATAATTATTTATCAATTTCTCCACCATTTCTATTGTGTTTTTGTTATTGCTGCCTGCCATTGACAGAATATACCTGTGAAAGATGTCACGCTGAGGGGACAACAATATGTGTTTTGATGATAACGTGAGCCATTAGACATGAAATGACATCAGCTCGACCTATTATTTATTAAGATTGCGTGTTGTATATTTCAGATCTACCCTTATTTAACATAAGCCATTAGACGCCTTGATGCTATGCCTCAGCAGCCACTGTTAGATTAACCTGAGCGATTACGATAAAAATAGACGCTGGCGTTGGGTACTAATTAAACAAACTTATTGATTCTGTACATGTTTGATTATTTTCTCCCGCTGACTTCCTTTCCTGTAGAAAATAGGATCAACAACTCTTTAAATGAACATCCTAATTGAAATACAGCGTCAGCAAATAATGAAAGCCTCATTTGAATACAGATTAAGTCAACCGTATGTAAGTCCTGCAGTGTACTATTCTATTTGATAATTCCTTTTTTCCCTCGAGAATATAACAGTTTCAATCTACATCCCAATGAGATATACACTTACAAGTCAAACTTTTGTCTATTTTATAAACTTAGTCCCAAAACACTAATTTAAAAGTTAATCTATGTATATTTTCTATACTTACTCCCTAAAGCATCTATTAAATATCAATCTACAAATGAAAACTATGAGGCAAATAGAAAAGAATAATTAATATTTCAAATATCTAAACCTAAATCAAACCACAATGTTAACTTCTGGCCTCCAAGATATGAGCATTTATTTTGGATATTAGTTTTCGTGGGTTGAGGTTGCCTATAGAATTTGTGTAAACTACTGAACACTTACATTCATGGTTTACCTTTATCCACCAAATCTACGAAAAGTTGGTACATGTATCTTGAGAATAATAATAAATACTAAAGTAAATGAAAGCATATATCCTCATAATTTTGTAATATATATCCTCATCATTTTCATAAGTTGAGTATATGATATGTCAATGAGACAGAAAAAACAAAAAACAAATTCTGTGAATTTTATTTAAATCTTTTAGTAAAGTTTCAACATTAAACAGAATGCTTTTATATTAAAATGCATTGGATAAACTTGCAAACTCATTTCAGTAAAAAAAAAAATAATAAAAAAATAAACATTAACTCACATTTTTTTTTTCTCAATCATTTGGACTTCCAATGATAATACAAATGAAGATGTTTTATTTTTTGGTAGATTGATTGTCCATTAATACTTGGCCAAGGTCAGTATAAAATGTATTAATTAAAAATTCTCTTTAAACTACAGTTGACATTGTTAAAACTGATTCAAATCCATTAAAACTTCAGCAATTAAACAAATACCAATTATTACAACTAATTAGACAAGTTTAAAACCTCCTTTGTGAACCTTACACATGAAAAATCTTAATTACCGACTTATTCTTCCATAAAACCAACATCCGTTTTTTTTCCTAATTTACCTAGCTTACGGCTTTGGTAATGATCATACAATTAGTTACAAACAACGAAAATCTCATTGCCATGACAACCCGTCGGTAATTAATTGACGATGACATTCAGGGCAGCTTTGTATAAAGGATTTTTCATTTCTTGAATATTAGATAAAAAGATTAGTCCCCCGTTTTGACACATTGACTACAAAATGATTCATTCTTCCAAGTAAAAAAAGTATGCTTTTATCAATATGACATCATTTTTTTTATAATTTTGTTTCTAAATCAACCCATCTAAGATTTAAGGTAATGATTTTCTATAAGGTAATGATTTTTTATAATGTGTCACAAATTAAATCAATGTTTAAAATGTAAAATACTTGCATTGTGCAGGGATGGATGATGGGTCAAGCCATTTTTAAAAGGGGATAAGTCCAGGAACAATTTTTTCCAAACCCAGGAGAAAGTTGGGTTTCAACAAAATGTGTTTGGTAAAATGCATTGCGTCTAATAAGAAAGGGGTTCAAATCCCCAGAACCCTCCCCAGGATCCCCCACTGATGTGTGTATGTTATGTATGCACAGTGAAGAAACTTGTTGATGGTCTTTTATATCTTCTGATATCAAAAAGTTAACTAACAAAATTACCAATCTCCAAGGAACATTGAAAAAAAAGTCCATTATCAAACGGTCAAAAGGTCAAACACATCAAACCAATGGAAAACAAAAACCACTATACCTTCAATGCCTTTCACTAAACACAAACTTCCAAAACGAATTATAATGTCTCAGGAAACAAGGAATAAAGTGAGATAGATATAGGAAGATGTGGTGTGAGTGTCAATGAGACATTGCAAATGTTCACTAGTTGGAATCCTCAAGATATTATATTATAAACTGTATCAATGGAACAAAGGCATTAAATGGTGTTAAAAGTAGCATATCGGATCTCCTTAAAAAATGACTTTCTTACTGTGAGTAAAATGGTCCCTAAGAAAAATTTCAGAGCTTTGGCTCTATGACTGAAAGAATATTACCCAAAGAATCAGTTTAAGGGGCAAAGACTTTTATATATTTCCACTTTAGCGGAAAAAAGGTTAAATAGAGGCAATGCAAATGCTTGGATAATGATTGCTGTCTGCTGAAAGTCCAGTGGCAATAAATTGAAAATCAGTTTCAGCCCTACATTTTTGTCTTATGTAGCTACTAGCATGCAATATTTGTATTTAATCAATTCATTAAGTATCTTCACAGTACAGGAGAGTATAGGATATCAAGATTAGGGACTTAATTTTAACAGTTCTTTACAAATGAGGTGAAAATACTGTGCTGTTTATATCAATGACGTTAAATAAACAAAGTACAAAATTCCGTGCTACTGTGGTAAAGACTTACTGGCTTCATGTAGACTAAAGAACTCGTCTCCGATCAATCATCATGCCATAGAATGTTTAAAGCTTAGACATCTTCCTAAATCTTTGGTCAGTTTAACTGACAGTAGTTATTTAAATCAGCGAAATCTAAAACTCTCAATTTATAACAAAAATATCCTGTTAATTGAAAATGATGATTCAGCAGATTGAAAGTGATCTAAAAAATCAACACAAAAAACTTGGGGCTTTTCTTCATGGAATTCGGCACAACATGCAATGTCAAAAATGACAGCCTCAGTTTAAAGTATGATGAATGGTGTTAACCCAACTGAATAACAAGATTGAGTTTGACCTTGAACTACCAGACATTGATTAACAATAAATAAATTGATCTTATTCTAAAAATAAAATGATCTTTGATATAAACAACAATTAAATGTTAAATGTATATATACAGAACCAAATTTAGAGACTTTTAAGAGAAATAGATGCACATTGAGGTCATTAAGTGTGGTTGATATAAAAATAAGAAGATGTGGAATGAAGTGATGGCTAATGGGACATTACTCTTGATATCAAAGACCAAATGATGTAGAAGGTTAGCTGTTTGGCCTACAACAATGTGCAAAACCCATATCGCAAAGCAAGCAATAACTGCCCTGTAGTGACATACATATAACAATTCATATGAGAAAACCAACTATTAAATTATTTAGCATTTACTGCCCTACAATCAACCAAAATTTGCACACAAAAGGGGAGGCAGCCCTCCAGGTGTCCAGCCCCTCTGGATCTGCCTATGAAAATCCATAAAAATCTATATCAATATCCTTACTTTTTAGAGTTGAACCTTTCAGTGGATATAAAATATCCCAAAATTTTTTGATAAAGACATAAGAGACCATGAATATATATAAACATTTAGAATTTTCAATTGTTTCATAATATTCTGATTTATTCCATATTGGTATTTAAAAAAATAAATAATCTTGAAACTGTGACATAATCATAGCCTCTGTAGAAATCAGGACACACATTACTGCACATGTGTCAATCAGGACACACATTACTGCACATGTGTCAATCAGGACACAAATTACTGCACATGTGCCAAATGATATGAGAAAAATATTGTTGATTAACGACCTCAATCAATAAGGTTATTATTTATATATATATAAAGAGGGAGACTTTAAACCTATACTGGTATTTTGCATCATTTTTGAAATAATTTTGTCACCAAATTTGCTACAAGCTAAATATATGTACTAAGGAAAGAATGCTATCCAATAATGCATCAATTTTACATCCAACATATCAATCTGACTTAAGTAGTGAGCCTGAGGATTTCATAATAACTAAGATTGAAACTACTCTATAAAAGACAATATGCATTTAATTTCAATCAAATAAAACATATAAAGAATATGATAGGAATATAAGGTTTTTATGAGGATTGAAAAAATTTCAGGTCACACCTAATTCATTTTTATAAAAGATTGAAGAAATTCTGGAATACAATGAATATAACAGTTGTTTTCCATTCTTTTGATGTGTTTAAGCTTTTGATTTTGCCATTGAATTAAAGGCACTTTTTGATTTAAATTTTTCCTTGGAATTCATTTTTAATTTTTTCGCTGATTATTTTAAGTTTTTCCAGATCAAATGTAATTTAACGTTTGATACTTTCCATGTGCATACTTTGGATTATACTTCTATTTCTGTGCAGCTTGTGGTATTTAAAAACATGTGTCTTTGATGTTCAGACGATTCTAAATATATATCTTAATACAATAGATATAGGCAGTTATAATTATTTAAAGACTTAAAAGGAATAAAATAGAATGGATAAATTAAATTAATTCATAAAAAAAGACACAAATACTCTTTCACATGGTTAGAAATAAATTTCCAATACTGCAAAGCAGATTGAATACCTCAGTGTTTGATAGAACAATCAATAAATACTCTTCAAATATTAAAACATGTGCAAAGGTCGATAGATCATGTTAAAAACAAACTCCAAAGTTTTCATATTACATCTGAAGAAATGGCCTTATGACCCCACTTTTTCAATAACGTCATTTTGTCACGCATATTGTCTCTTTAGAGTTAACACATCAAACGACAGTTTCGTCAAAAAGTAGATGACCTCTGAACTTTAAAATCTCCACTTCACACAATTTTCACAATATCACCTCTGCATAAAATCAATTTAAGCAAACATAATTCACATGAGAAAGCTTGTTATATTTATCAATGTAACAAAAGTTTGCACTGACGACTTACCGCTATTGCAATTCACCGAACAGGAAATGGTGTACAATGAATCTCCCTGCCGATCTATCGGAATTTCATTACAGTGATCTGGCACCTTCCTAGACATCAAATAATGTGAACAAATCAATAACAATCATTTCAACTAACAAATTATTGATCACTGATACGTTTTATAAGACATCAAAACATAATAAAAGCAGCAAACATCTGTATGACCTTTGCAAAATAATTCCTTTCATGCTTTTACCAATTTTAGAGAGAAAATTTTCATGAATTTATAATAGAAGCTGTCACAATATGCATTTAATTTTTCCAACAAAACCATAAATGTTTTACCCAGGGGATTCAATACCAATGCATATCTATTGTCTTATGTATAAAGAACTAGTAATGTCACAATCAGTTTATATGAAACCATTATATCAAAATCTAGTCCAATGTTCTAGAAACAAAAGCTGAATAATACAAGTCTAAAATTATGTAAATAGCATCTGATATTGTTGGTGTTAACATCATACTGAGAGAAAAAAAAATGATGGAGGAGTTAGCAAGAAAAGAACATTAAAATTATCATTCATAATACTGACATCTTAGAAAAAAGATACCACTAGATATCCGTTTTAGGACCAGGATGTATACACAAGTGTCTTAAAATTTGCAATGCTAATGCTGACAAAAGATAATTAATAAAACATACAAAAAGGTGGTTATAAGTCCTCAGTTTCTTCCCCTGGAGAAATGTTATAAATTTGTATGTGACTAAAAGCTCCAAAAACTCATCAGATTCCTGACATCGTGGACATTAACAGCTACAACAACTGACCAAACAGCTAATCTGAGACATTAACAGCTACAACAACTGACCAAACAGCTAAGGCCAGAATTTTTTAATTTGTTGGTTTACGGATCCGCTAATCCGATTTTGCCGATTTCCAGAATAAAAATAAAATTCACTTTTCATGCTTTTTTATTCCCGCCGACCGTAACAATTGCATTATCCCTAAAAAATAATTAAAATACTCTTTTTTTTATGAAATGAAATGCATTAATCACTATTAAAATTGATAACACTTTCTGTAGTGAAAAAAATAAAACTTCCATTTTACGTTTCTAAAAATAGACAAATCAATTATAACTGACCTTGAAATGTGGTTTTCGCAAATAATTTTGGGAAACGAAACCTGTGTTTAAAACCAATTACAAAATCAATTTGTTTACCGTATTTGTCATCAGTCCGTAAGATGCATCATCTGATAGAAATAGACTTGTCCAAATGTGGACAGGTAGAAGACGTCAAGTTAAAGTACTAAATATTAACAAATCATTTGAAATTTTCTTGCTTCATAGATCATCAAAAAATATCGTCCATTTGGCCAAAAAAAACGGGAATGCATGACAACAGATTAATCCAATATTCTCGTTTTTCCAGTGGACGAGTCCATTACGTTTGTTGACATGTGTGTTGAAACTTATTTTCGTACGACGTTTTTACATTTTTTCTTTTTATCAGTTTTCGTGCTTGAAGATCGTAATTCACCAAGCCCACCAAGTTATCGGGAATTGATTAAGAGCTAAGCGAATCTGTTTTTCATTTTTGTGAAATGACGATATCTAAGCAGTCCCGTCCACTTTTTGTTTACGGGAAATTATTAGAATGTCATGCGATGTTTAAGACAGCTGATTTCATCGAACTAAAATCTAAGAAATGATGACAAAATACCATATTTTTTTTCTTTTTTTTGCCGACCGACCGACCCGACTTTTTCATTGGTAAAATCCGTAAACCAACAAATTAAAAAACCCTGGCCTAATCTGAGACATTAACAGCTGCAACAACTGACCAAACAGCTAATCTGAGACATTAACAGCTACAACAACTGACCAAACAGCTAATCTGAGACATTAACAGCTGCAACAACTGACAAAACAGCTTATCTGAGATATTAACAGCTAATCTGAGACATTAACAGCAACAACAACTGACCAAACAGCTAAGATAAGACATTAAAAGCTACAACAAATCACAAGACAGCTAATCTGAGGCATTAACAGCTACAACAGCTGACCAAACAGCTAATCTGAGACATTAACAGCTACAACAAATCACCAGACAGCTAACCTAGGACATGAACAGCTACAACAAATCACCGAAAGCTAATCTGAGATATTAACAGCTACAACAACTCACCAGACAGCTAATCTGAGATATTAACAGCTACAACAACTCACCAGACAGCAAATCTGAGATATTAACAGCTACAACAAATCACCAGACAGCTAAACTGGGACATAAACAGCTACAACAACTCACCAGTCAGCTAATCTGAGATATTAACAGCTACAACAAATCACAAGACAGCTAACCTGGGACATTAACAGCTACAACAACTCACCAGTCAGCTAATCTGAGATATTAACAGCTACAACAAATCACCAAACAGCTAACCTGTGACATAAACAGCTACAACAACTGACCAAACAGTTAACCTGGGACATAAACAGCTACAACAACTGACCAAATAGCTAATCTGAGACATTAACAGCTACAACAACTCACCAGACAGCTAATCTGGGACATTAACAGATACAACAACTAACCAGACAGCTCATCTGAGACATTAACAGCTACAACAACTACCAGACAGCTAATCTAGGACACTAACAGCTACAACAACTAACCAGACAGCTCATCTGAGACATTAACAGCTTTAACTGATCATACTCCTAACCTGAGACATGAACAGTTACAACAAATCACCAGACAGCTTACCTGAGACATTAACAGCTTCATCTGACCAAACAGCTAATCTAAGACCTTAGCAGCTGCAACTGACTGACATAACAGCTAACCTAGGACATTAACAGATACAACAAATCACCATACAGCTAACCTGGCACATTAACAACTACAACAACTCACCTAACAGCTAACCTGAGAAATTATAACTACAACAACTAACCAGACATCTATTACACCTGGGACATTTACAGCTACAACAAATCACCAAAAAGCTAACCTGTGACATAAACAGCTACAACAACTGACCAAACAGTTAACCTGGGACATAAACAGCTACAACAACTGACCAAACAGCTAACCTGTGACATAAACAGCTACAACAACTGACCAAACAGTTAACCTGGGACATAAACAGCTACAACAACTGACCAAACAGCTAATCTGAGACATTAACAGCTACAATAACTGACCAAACAGCTAATCTGAGACATTAAAAGCTACAACAAATCACCAGACAGCTAACCTGGGACATTAACAGCTACAACAAATCACCAGACAGCTAACCTGGGACATTAACAGCTACAACAAATCACCAGACAGCTAACCTGGGACATTAACAGCTACAACAAATCACCAGACAGCTAACCTGGGACATTAACAGCTACAACAAATCACCAGACAGCTAACCTGGGACATTAACAGCTACAACAAATCACCAGACAGCTAACCTGGCACATTAACAGTTACAACAAATCACCAGACAGCTAACCTGTGACAGTAACAGCTACAACAAATCACCAGACAGCTAACCTATGATCTTTGACAATCAAGGCTAATCTGACCTGGGACAATAAGAACTCTTATAACCATTGACAATTAAGGCTCCTAGCTGTTATGGAATAATAAGAACCATTGACAAGGTATTTTACAACAAAGGTCATAATAACTTTAAATATCTGTGAAGCTGAACATCTGGTTTCAATTGCTGTAGTGGTCAGTAGAATAAACTAATAACTTGGGAAATTTAAATATAATATGTTATTTTTGAAAACATCACATATGATAAGCTATAACTTATCTGCAAAAAAAAACAATGTATAAACAGTGATACTGTTTTTTTCTCAACAGATGGACTGGCTATTTTCTATTTCCCAGGTATTTTTCAGGATATTGGTAGAACTTTCAACAGTGAATTAAGCAATTTACCCATGTGCCGCATATATAGAAAAAAATATGTCAAAAGATAAAATCGTTCAAATAGATAAAATATAGAAAAAATCATTTGACCTGAACAACAAGGTCATATGAAGGTTGAGATGATATTCAAATCATTTAAGTATTATACAATACAAATGAATCTTTTTATTTATTTTGTTCCTTGTGTCTTGCCTTCTTTACTGATTGAATTTTAAACATACATGTTACTACAGGCATCACAAAAACTATCCATGAACCATGACATAACAACAATTACAATTTAAAAAAGTTTTTATAAATGTCAATAATGTTGAGCTGTGTGATTATTGCAATAATAAGCATTGATATTCTGAAATCTGATACATGTATCTGTATGCAGGCTTTCCCTAGATCTGATACATGTATCTATATGCAGGCTTTCCCTAGATCTGATACATGTATCTGTATGCAGGCTTTCCCTAGATCTGATGCATGTATCTGTATGTAGGCTTTCCCTGGATCTGATGCATGTATCTGTATGTAGGCTTTCCCTAGATCTGATACATGTATCTGTATGTAGGCTTTCCCTAGATCTGATACATGTATCTGTATGCAGGCTTTCCCTAGATCTGATACATGTATCTGTATGCAGGCTTTCCCTAGATCTGTTACATGTATCTGTATGTAGGCTTTCCCTAGATCTGATACATGTATCTGTATGTAGGCTTTCCCTAGATCTGATGCATGTATCTGTATGTAGGCTTTCCCTAGATCTGATGCATGTATCTGTATGTAGGCTTTCCCTAGATCTGATACATGTATCTGTATGTAGGCTTTCCCTAGATCTGATACATGTATCTGTATGCAGGCTTTCCCTAGATCTGATACATGTATCTGTATGCAGGCTTTCCCTAGATCTGTTACATGTATCTGTATGTAGGCTTTCCCTAGATCTGATACATGTATCTGTATGCAGTCTTTCCCTAGATCTGATACATGTATCTGTATGCAGGCTTTCCCTTATCGACAGTAACTTATCCCTCACTTTTGTGAATTCTTCAAAAAACATAATAATAAACGCATAACATCATTTTTGAAATTACTTTAACTAAGACCTTTTCTATTTAACTAATGAATTTCTCTAGAATCAACATTTTTTTCATTACAAGTTGCAATGACCAATAATATATGATTAATCGGAGTGATATCTCTGCTATTTCTGCACTTATGTAAATAAGAACATCGCACCATCTGTAATGTGTCGATTTTCTCACAGGAAATTCGTCGGAACATTCACAACACTTTATTGGCTGTTTTATTGATTCTATTAATTCCCTTCTTCTAAAAATAAATACAATTGTAGAAGAAAAAGCCTTATGAAAACTGGCATGTCAATTATTCAGAATTGGATGGTACTCATGGAGACAACACATCTGTGTTGAAATAATAGTCAAATAATTAACGAACTCATATAATATCGCCAGAAATATAACATTTGCTTCAACAAAAACAGGCTATTTTTAAAAATACTTAAAGGTACAGTTCTAATCAAAATTACGGAAGTCAGAAAAATTAATAGATTTGTCAATTTTCTAAACAAAAAACAGTTTTGAAAAAAAGACTAAACAAGGATTACAATTGGCCGACAATCTGACAGTGAGAATATACAATGTCTAAAGATTTAACATATGTTTTTCAATGAACAAAGCAATGAGTAAAAAGTCCGTCACTAGGATTCATGAACAAAAAACACCATTCTGGCTTAAATGTGTGATCTTGACTTTGTTGCCTGATAAGCAGAGAAGTAACTTAAAGTTTTTCGGTTTACCTCAAGGGTTTACCATAAAGTGAACAAACCAACAACCTCTTGCTTTTGAGGCAGACAAGTTATCTTGAAATTATCTGACTGTCAAATAGACAGAATAAGAATTGGGTTACAACTTTACATATATTTCCAAAGAATTGTACTATATTCAAAGCTGACTACTTGACAGTCAAAGATGTGTAAAAACCAACACAGTTGAAGTTCTAACTAAAAAAGACCTAATAATTATAACCAAATACATCCTTAGTCATTTTAGTTTATTGATAATCTCTAAATTCATAAAGGGATAATTTAAGAAGGGTTTGTTATAAATCATGTGAGTACCGTTACAACTGACAACTGAGCTAACTTTTGGATCCTGATAGTCCACCAGTAGCAATAAAACACCCAATACTGTAAAAATTAATAAAAAAACTGATTTATAAAAAATGTTTCCATAGCACTGTCCAGAATTCAACTTCATCATTAAATGATACGTGTATTAAAATCAAGAGAAAAATTGATAATGTTTTATAGAGTAACTGTAAGTTCAAGCTTAAAACTATCCTGTTCTCTGGATTAAAGTTGAAATTGACTTGGAATTACTACTTACAAACCTTTGAATGTTCATCTTATATAATAGAAACAAAATTAATACTCAAGATGTTTGTGTCTCAAACCACATCAAAGATCTAATATTGTTGAAAACTCATTACAATGAAAGCCCATAGCAATAGAAGATAATAGGGATTTAAAAAAAAAAAAAAATAAAACATAGTCTGTTTGCTAATAAAATTCTTCTTCAACTCTAAGAAACACTGTAGTATGGTTTTATCTTTCATATTAGCAATGAATATTTCATAGAAAAGTCAATAAAACCTAAAACCCTACTCCAGTTTCTAAGAACTGACATCAAATATCGAGTCTCATTAATCATTTATTAACAAAAATCAGAAATCAACAAAAAACAACAAAGAAACTTTCTCCATTTACTAACCCAGTAAAATTTATAGCTTTACTTTGCTGCAGATCTTAAACATAACCTTACTGCATCCACTAATGTTATTTTGATTAAATCCGTAATAAAGAACAACAATAAAATCCTCAGAAACAGGGATTTTTAAGCCATCAACTATTTATTGGGTAATAAAATGTGCATTTGTTGGTTCTCATGTTACGTTTCTAATTACTTCAAGGATATATTCGATGCATTTTATATAATTTTGTAAATTTCTAGTTTCCTACAGTTTGCCACATCAAAGGTTTGTGGAGAATTGATACAGACTGACAATACCAAGACGTGTCATATTCCTGCACTGCCTTGGTGATACAACATCTTAGTACAACATAGCCTGTTAATAGACAACATCTCGGTACAACATAGCCTGTTAATAGACAACATCTCAGTACAACATAGCCTGTCAATAGACAACATCTCAGTACAACATAGCCTGTTAATAGACAACATCTCAGTACAACATAGCCTGTTAATAGACAACATCTCAGTACAACATAGCCTTTAGACCAGACATGTCATATTCCTGCACTGCCTTGTGATACAAAATCTCAGTACAACATAGCCTTTAGACCAAGACGTGTCATATTTCCTGCACTGCCTTGGTGATACAAAATCTCAGTACAACATAGCCTTTAGACAGACTAGAGGAATACAGTTCTGTCATACTGTATAAGATGTGAAATAGTGTTTTTTTTTTATTACATTGAATTAATATGTGCATGGAGGTCATATGCAATATATAAGATGCAAAATCCTTCAAATTTTTGTAAATTGTCAAACTTGACTGAATTTTTTTTTTTTTTAGCTCAGACAATTTACAGCCCTTAAATAAAAAAGCTTCTTCTCTTGTTAGAACAATAGACCAGCCGTGTTGGTCAGTATAATGGATGGACACTGACAGACAATGGGACAGATAGAAATAGAAAGACAGAGCCATAGACTGATGGAAACACTGAAGGACAGAAATGAGGAAGGACAGATAAAAGAAAGACAAATGTAAAGACAAACTGAAAGAGTACTTACAAACAGTCTGTTATATTCCATCATAAAGATAAACAAAAAGTGTACACTACCACAGGTTATTTTTTTAGTAATCATTTAGTCCACAAATGCAAAAATTGCTTTATATCAATGGTGATTTTCTGAATATAATTATAAAATGTAACTTATAATATTCACCTAAGTATCATTATCTTTCCTTTATTAATGAAATAAGAAATGTAAATTTTCTACGTGTATGTCTTTTTTAATTTTTTGACATTTAATTTTCTTAGCTGCATTATGAGGCTGCCTTTTTTGCCAATATAAAACTCATGATTCTTGTTTTAAATTTTTAACTTTACGTGGTTGATTTATGTTTTGATTTAGTATTCTAATATCTTCTGAAATTCCTTTCAAGTGAAACAAAGAGGCTGGCTTCTCTGAGAGTTCAAAGATATTTTTTACATAATTTAGAACATTAGGAAGCAGTTTAATGTTAATCTTATCACACGAAGTGCTAATCCAGGTGTAGAAATATGAAACATTATTTACCTGTTTTTTGCAGAAGGGATAAGTTATTCAACAAACTTCAAAAATATCTCTGATCAATAATCTTAAGAAGATAATGAAATTGACTTTATAATCGGTAATTAAGTTTGGTAATTATCGTAATGTACAATGTTAATTGGCGGTAATAACTGAACAAATTTTATATATTGTTTTGGTAAGCATCCAAATTCTCGACAAAAATGTCTCCCTTTTTGATCTGTTAATAGCTGTATGCCTCCAATCATACCAAGGCGAGCATGTAAAAACAACAGTCCACTGTTAGGCTGAGTCTGACAGATTTTCTAATTCTATACTTCACGAGCCTATTAAGATAACCTTCATAATACATACGATAATAATCGAAAATTAGTGCACCTATTAAATTTTCCGACTTAATGCATGTTTCTCAAACAAAGAGTTTTCTACTTTATTACACAATTAGTTAGTGAACTGCGGATATTTTATTGATAAACATGATCGAAATAACGTCTAATAAATTTCTCTTATAATATTTTAAATAAAATATTCTAATAAATTTACTTTTGAATATCTAAATAAAACATATGTTTGGTAATTATAATAGAAATGTTGATTTAAATCGTGTGTAATGGACAGTTCTTCTCTCATAAAGGAAAGAAATAGATTGGGGGACATTTATTATTTAAAGGTTTCCATGTAAAATTCTAACATGAACAATGTGACACACAGGTGTAAACTGAACTATAGAAATCTAACTTTTAGCAACTCACAACTTTAAGCATTGTGAAATCTGAGTAGCTTTCATTTTCTTGTAGAAAATTGGATAACATAAAATAGTTTAATTAACAGTAATGTATGGCTATGCTCATGAATATGTATGATCTACATCATAAGGGTATTCAAGCAGGTTTCAGTAACTTGTTAATTGACTTCTAAGTGTTAGATAAATGTTGAGGACAAGTCAAGCACATTTCAATGATTGGTTTTGTTAGTTAAATGTCCAATATAATCTTGATTTGGATGGGAAGTAGCAATAGTCAGCTGAAATATAAGTTACACTTTACTGGAAAAATCCAGAATCAAGCACTCAGCTTGCATCAAAGGTCAAATATAAAAGATTTTCTGTAGATAAAAACATGGAAATGGACTGACAAATATTCCGATACATTTATTCAATTCTGGACAAAGCCTTTTATGTTTTACCATGAAATTGTGTTATTAGAAATGGTTGTCCTGATGGTTGGTTGGAAGAAATATAAGAGATACTATATTTATTGAAACAAGAGTCACCTTATAAAAACTTATGTCCAATTAATATTAAGTAAACTTTGAGAAAACCAGCAACAGAACTATAACTGCAAATTTAATAAGAACCATGTTACTATAAATGAGATTATTATAGTCTTACTGCACTCCAGTCTCTAATGACTATGAAAAGTACCTCATCACATGGAATAAATGTAATAAGAACTATCAGACACCAAAAGGGGATATGCAATTAAAAAGGGATATCAGGAGAAATAAGTCACTCTCTTGTAAAACCTTTTCTCTCCTTGTTGGTAATTTTTTTTTAGAATCCCCATTGAATTGAAATGCTTATATAGACTATATGCCCTTCCACTGTCCCCACCAATCAAACAAACAAAAAAAGTAACAAGGGGATAATAACAGCCACTTTAGTGTAAGACATAAGGTCCTTTAATTACTGATTCTCAGGGGCATCCCCCTTACAGCAACATATCAAATCATGGATCCTCATCTGAAACTGAAATAAAGCAAGCCATATAATTTGTTATTCTCTGCACATTGTTATTCTCTGCACATGATCATAGAATCCTAAATCCATATGTCATTCAACTTCCTGTGGCCATCCAACATCGGTCTGGGTTAATTGAAAGTTTGTATTAGTGTCCATCCTAGTAATGAAGCTGACTTCCTTAATGACCATGATGTCTTGATAGCCTGTAGCCATAGCAATGTCATTTGGAATAACATTGGAAATCTAAGAAACTGATAATAACAGCTTTATTTGGTAAAATTCTCGACTAATAGCTATCTTGAAAGATAAAAAAAACAGAATCAATTAAGGAAAAGACCACATACTCCAAATTTTGTCACATCTTAATGAATCTGACAAGCTTCTGATGACGGAATTAGCAATATTAAAATCTTCTATGGATTTTTTCAGAAGAATGTTTTATAATCATTTAAAGACTGGATAGAATTTATCTGCTCCTTCTATTTGATTTCATATTTTATTTCAAATGTCTTAGCAGTCTATGAACCTTCTTCTGGTTTTCTGTGGGAAATGTTGAGGTGCATGCTCACCAAATATTATATGGCATTTGGTTTTGTAGTACTGAAGAAATGTTTGAGCAAAACTAAAGTTCCTTCAACATATTGATAGATTCAAAGCATCAGGAAACAGAAGGCAGGTGTCTGACAGATTAAAAGTAACTACTCATCACTATCAAACTGATGACTAAATGTGAAGTCAGTCTGTACATAAGTAGCTGAGAAAAATGTCACAAAATCAAAATCTTTGTTGAAAAAAACAGACTGCACAGATTAAAAATAAAACTCATGCTAAGGGAGGTATGTTGGGCATATAAAACTACTTTCAATGTGACAATGAAGTCCGTGGATGACATCTATGCGGATCAAGGGCAAATAACTAAAGATAAGAAAAGTTGTCAAGACAGAAACATAGTAAATCAGGACATAGTGCCCTCTTTCATCTGATTTTGACACAGCAAGATGTAAAAGTTTTTAGAAAATAGAGAATGCAATTCTTTATTGTGGCTTTCCTGATAGACATTTATGACTGTATGATCAAGGGCAATACTCTTGTTCTACTGACCGACTGCACATGGAAATGTGCAAATCTCAATAATCAAATAAAACAACATTCCCAGTGTGGCAAACAAGTTGTTAGAAGACTTTTATACTCATCCAGGGGAGATAACTGCAGATAGGAGACTGAATAAGAAGAGCAATGCTCTTTTTTTACTGACTGACTGCACACAGAAATGTGCAAAAGTCAGCAATCAAATAAAACAATTTTCCCAGTGTGGTAAACAAGTTGTTAGAAGACTTTTATACTCATCCAGGGGAGATAACTGCAGATAGGAGACTGAATAAGAAGAGCAATGCTCTTTTTTTAATGAATGACTGCACACAGAAATGTGCTAAAGTCAGCAATCAAATAAAACAATTTTCCCAGTGTGGCAAACAAGTTGTTAGAAGACTTTTATACTCATCCAGGGGAGATAACTGCAGATAGGAGACTGAATAAGAAGAGCAATGCTCTTTTTTACTGACTAACTGCACACAGAAATGTGCAAAAGTCAGCAATCAAATAAAACAATTTTCCCAGTGTGGCAAACAAGTTGTTAGAAGACTTTTATACTCATCCAGGGGAGATAACTGCAGATAGGAGACTGAATAAGAAGAGCAATGCTCTTTTTTACTGACTAACTGCACACAGAAATGTGCAAAAGTCAGCAATCAAATAAAACAATTTTCCCAGTGTGGCAAACAAGTTGTTAGAAGACTTTTATACTCATCCAGGGGAGATAACTGCAGATAGGAGACTGAATAAGAAGAGAAATGCTCTTTTTTTACTGACTGACTGCACACAGAAATGTGCAAAAGTCAGCAATCAAATAAAACAATTTTCCCAGTGTGGCAAACAAGTTGTTAGAAGACTTTTATACTCATCAAGGGCACATAACTGTCATTCATATGTATATAAGATGATGTAATTATATTTGATCTCTATCAAGATAAACTGTATAATGATGTAACTCAAATCTGCATTGCAGTTGTGTAAGTGCTACTCAACAGAAAAAAGTCGTAATTTAAAGATCTGGCAGTCAAAAATCGTTCCATTCAGAACAGCTGATGACATTTTCTGTGATAATTCTAGGATTTTTTATAAGAAATGTATACCAAGAAGTAAGAATGTATTTTTTGTGCATTGAAATTCATTGCACATTAAATATTTAAGTGAAAACTTTGATAATAAAGATCTTGATGTTTAGTCTCGGTTCAGATGACATTTTGAGTTGATCAGCCTAAGTAAATAGTTACTATTGGTGTTTTTTTCCATCCTGAATGACACATTCTTGGCAAATTATATCACGCTGAATCAAAGTTTATCTGTCTATATCACAATGTGTTGTAAAAATGCTGTTGCTTTAGTCAAAATCAAAACTTTTTGTGAAGGAAAATTAAATTTTCACAGGAATTAAGTGTTCTCTAAAGACTCATTGTTCTGGAATGAAAACAAAAATTCCATATTTGGTCAACATTTAATTTTTCTTTCAACAAGGTCATTTGAACTTTGAGTACAGTCACACACACACTATACAGTCAAACCTGAATACATAATTATCATCATTGAGAACAGTGGTAACCTTCAAATCAAGGTTAATAAAAAAAAAAAAAGTTTTAAGTGTCCCACGTTGCACATATTTTATCTGCCCAAAGGCAGTAACACTACTAAAACAACCGTTGGTATTGGTTATTTTATATTTTTAAGAATATCTCGAGAAATGAAGGCTTGAGAGCAAATGTAATACAACTTCCTTTATATTATAGGGAGGAGCAACAATCAATCATCCTAATTTTGGAAATTGTCATAGAATTTGCTGATATAACCTTTGATATAAATTTGATAATTTTTTTTGGGTAAAAATTGTACGGTGTACCCTTATAATGTTATTTTCTATGAAAATTAATAATTTCAAGAGGCATAACCCTTAAAATGTTATTTTCTATAAAAATTAATAATTCAAAGGGGCAAACTCTTTTATTTTCTTTTAGCACTGATTTTCAGACTTCTCTAATATTGAATGTTGAAATTAATATGTACGACACTAGAAAAAAATGATCAAACCGCACTGCAAAGTCAAGATGGTCTTTACTGCAAGTATAATTCTCTGCTATATGTTAATAACTTTACATCTGTCAATCAACATAGTCTGAAATTGAAATTGCATATTTACTAAAATACCCATTCATGAAAGACAACAAATACCTATACGAGTAACAGAATAAACCCTGTTTATAAATCTTACATGATGAAAACCCTTTCCTTATACATTGTAAAACAAGAGGCTGTCAAAGCGACAGCAAGTCCGATCTATCAACTTTTATTTGTGTCTTGGCATTTTTCCATATCACATGGACCATAACCCCTGAACGATAAAAGTGACAATCATGAAATATTGAAACTTGACCACCTGTTTTGTCATCAGTAACAACATATTAAAATTGAAAAGCTTTGGTTGAAAAGTTCATTAGTAAATGCACTGTGAGACAGGTTTGGCTGTCGTCAGCCCGCCCACTGATGCCCACCCGATGTACATTACCAAATTGATAACCAATTTTTCCTTTAAAAAAAAGGGTTTAACAATACAGATTTAAGAAATTCTCTGTTTTAACACAGATTCATTAGTGAAAAAACAATATGTAGGGTTAATGCCAATGCAAAAATCGAAAGACAATATTCAACAACAGAGACAAGTCTCTATACAATACAGCTTGAAATCACACTGAATATATCATTACTGCTTACACGCTATTGATGATTTCAATAATGATGTTAGCGCAAAATAACAACTGTATATTCCTCGACTGGATCCTTACTATTCCTCAGGCTTCTTACTATATATTGTAACTTTTAATATCGGAATTAATTCTCTACATGCAATAAAAGTTAAAATGCAATAGAGAAATTAATAATAAAATTTTCAACTTAATGTAGCGTATTAAAATGGCACCACAAGGCTGGGTATAAAAGAACCTAAGAGATAGAATGTCTTCATATGAATAATTTAACAAGTATTTTATGTTCCAGGTTTTGTTACATTAAAACAATTACTTGATGTTTGTCATATAAATGAAGAAAAAGAATACTAATGAAGATCTTAAGGAAGAAATATTAATGTTATTGTTTTTTTTATTACTGACATAGACCTGTCACCATGGAAACATATAAATACAAGATAAATAATAGATTCTTACATTGCATTGAATGTGATACGAAATTTCTCCACTTGAGATTTTTTTTTTTCAATTTTTAACCGCCATAACTTTTTAAATTGTAAAATTTTATTGACAACAGTTGAGAAATGTCATGTTGCACGAGATTTGGTAACTGAATCTGTTCCATAATAAAGAGGTTTAAGCAACTATTGGTCCCTAAATAACACAACCTCATTGAATAGTTACTCATGTGACCCTGAGATGGAGATTGGTTACACATATATTCAGCTATTAAAAGTAAATGTCAACATTTAAAGTGAAACAAAGATGAATCAATTTACTGACTGATTTGATCCAGAATTTTTTTTTATCTTATACAAGTAATAAAGAGGTTCACCAATAGCGCATGAAACAACCATTGCTTTTTCAGAGAATAAAGTTCAATAAATGTTATATCAGAAATTTATCAAAAATAATAAAGGGAGTTTATTTTAATAGATATAAAACAGTCCCCCAAGTTTCAGGATGTCTGCTCAATGCACTTTTGAGCTATTTGTAAAAACTTGAAAATCACCCTTTCTAATGATTAAAAGCCCATAACTTAGAAACAGGAGATATCAAATTTATAAAATTCAAGAGGTAGCGCTAAAGTGCATTACCAAAGTTTCATGCAAATTGGTTAAAGTGATTTTGAGTTATTGTCCAACATGTTGAAGGCAGAAGGAGGGCTGGACAGACAGACAGCATTATACCATAATATGTCCCATTACAGGCGTAAGAACCGATAATTAACATAATATGTCCCCCTTACAGGCGTAAGAACCGATAATTAACATACTTTTTTACCTACAATATGAATCAAACATACCCAGAAAAATTCAACTGCAAGTGATTTCTAATTTTTTATATTTATGACAATACATCAGGTTATATGACCATTGGCAATCTTCAAATCTTAGATAATGTCTAAATAAAAGAACACAAAAAATACTGGTACATATTATCAAGTCTATGCACTGTTAATTTGTGGTTTTAGACTTTTTGTAATTTTGACATACATGTTTTAGCATGTTATGAATCTGATAAATAAACTTGAGTGAACATGACTTTGACAGCTAATGCCCCTTTTAAAGAATTAAAGAATAAAAAGTTAACAGAATCCACAAGGTTTCCACTGGTTTGGGTAGCAAAGCAAAAGACTGAAGAAAGCAAAGACCAGACACTATTAAGAAGATAAATGTAATGTATTTGACATAGCCTACTAAAACCAAGTTTAACCTAAGCCAGGCTTAAAATTCAGTACAGTAAGATCCCTATTCCAATAAAAATAGTCAAATATTTCAATCACAACATAATTTTCAAATCGATATTCAGCAAAACATTGTTCTGACGTCATTGAAACCTTAACACAGAGAATCATACATAGGCTTCCAGTGTTAAGGGAAAATACCAGCCGACATTTATGGTCTATCTGAAAGCTTCAGAATGAAATAAAATTTGAGAATAAGTAGACTTTATAGGCGAGATGTCTAATTAGTTTGTTAATTATTGAAGGAAAAACATACCAATAATTTCCTGAATTAAAAATGGCGGCATCCTTTAGTTAGACATGTAAACAGTGGATATAAATCCTCAAAATATATTATGTGGTCCAATCAAAATCCTAATAAACAAATTGAATTAGATTTGATAGTTGTTACCTTCTTCAAGGATCTAATTCGTAGATTTGTGTTAAGTTTTATACATTCTACCGTGCCTAAAATGATCTAAATACATGGAAATTAATCAGAAAAAAATATTGTATGTAAATACTTTCGGCATTTCTACTATTAAAATTGCATAACATTTGATGTGAAATACAGCCTAGACTTAAAGGTGTTTAATTCCGTCTCCTAGTATATTACAATAAGACTGTTCGTGCAAGAAATATATTCCATTAATAATACGAGAGTTATTGGTAGATATTGCAGGATCAATACACAAACCTAAGTTGATGGCCCCATTAACTGCACAGAAAAAACACATCTACGGCCAAGTTATGTACCAATTTGACATTTACTTAAGTTAAAAGTGTTTTATTGACGGATATCTTAATTTGGTGTTAATTGGAGTAACCACATAGTAATAATCAATAGAAAATTACTTCAACAGAATTCTTCAATCTACATACTATATCCAATCAAAATATCAATTAAGATATTAAACACTTAATTTGAACAAGAATGTGTCCCAGTACACGGATGCCCCACTTGCACTATCATTTTCTATGTTCAGTGGACCGTGAAATTGGGGTCAAAACTCTTATTTGGCAAAAAAATTAGAAAGATCATATCATGGGGAACATGTGTACTTAGTTTCAAGTTGATTGGACTTCAACTTCATCAAAAACTACCTTGACCAAAAACTTTAACCTGAAGCGGGACAAACGGATGTACAGACCAGAAAACATAATGCCCCTCTACTATTGTAGGTGGTGCATAAAAATCAGAAAGAATGCAATATGAATTACCCTAAAATTGAGAAAACAATTTTACAAGACTTCAAACTTAAAGCTTACAGCTACAGTGTACAGTATATATATAATGCTTTATCTTTCAAGTAAATAGTCTTTGTACTGCAGTTCTTGTTAAGTAGATCATCCTTGAATTACCCCTGAAGCCAAAAAAAAATAAGACTGATAGAATAAAAGGTGACAAAAGATGGGAAAGGGTGCTCAGGAGGAGGGAGTGGCCATGGAGAAAGGTTCAAGCCTAATACAAAAAAAAACTTACTTGGAATGTTCATATATGGAATCATTTTTAGGTTTAAAGGAGACTTGTTCTGTGCTACTTAGGCTTCACTGTGAATTTTAGATGTAGAACAACAATAGAAGCCCTGCTATTTTCTTTTCTTTTTTTTAAAATCTCATGATTTTGTAACATGAAGGAAGACACCATATAATTTCTTTTCTTTCTAATTGAGTATATAGAACATAATGATCATTAATACATTTCATCAATCATCTTTATCCGATTTGACCACAGACACATCATTAGGATAAGCAGTCTGTCTAAGCAGTGTGGTTTTGTGATGTTTCCTGTATAGACATGTTATAAATGATATGCAATCAGCTATAATGGTCATTTACAAGGTCTGCATACTTATACCGTTATGTCCGCTAGATTTACAGTCATAAAATGTCTGTAGGAAGTAGTCTCAGCCTTGTATAAGGGCTCAGAACCATGCCTATCTTTAGGTCTTTTAAGTCCTTTTAATTCAACTTACCCAAACCTAAATGCAGTTCTAAACCCTCTTCAAACCATCTGACAATGGGACCAAAAAAAAAATGGTGAGACATCCCTTTTTATAAAGTAATTGACATATAAAGACACTCTATTCTGAAAAAACACAACATTATAATGGCTAAATAAGGGGGAGGCAGGTTTAAACAAATTTATGACTGTTTAAGTCATTAATAAATATTTGTTAATAGTCCAGTGACAAATATTTCATGCATAATCAGGACAAGAATTAAGAAAAAGAATGTGTAAACAATTGGATTCCCAGTGGTATAAGGGTACAGACACTTGTTTATGCTGCAATACTTATAATAAACAGTGGTAAGGGTACAGACACTTGTATATACTGCAATACTTATAATAAACATAGTTCAAGCTGTCTTTAGTTTGTTAAAAGTAATTGCATGAAAGTAAACTATTTTTAAATACATGTTTGAATGATTTCTTCATCACTTCAGTTTTGAAGATAGTCCTCCTTAGTGTTAGGAGGAATGACTTCTTTTGAACATGACAGAATAGATTTATAAAGTGTTCAACAAGAAAACAAACTTAGAGCCACCGAGTCTGCAGGTTTCAATCAACGACAGCACAATGTCTGACACCTTACAGACAAAAAGATACCAGTTTATGTATACATATTTGTGGGATCTGGCACCTGGGAATAGGACAAACCCATCAAACATACAGAGCACTTTTAACTGGTTCCTCTGTTTACTTAAAGCCATCTGAAATGAAGGCCAGGTACATACCGCCATGCTTTGTATAAACAATCATGTAACATTATGAGATATCACTACCCACTTTGTTTATTAATAAATGGCAATTGAAAAAGACAGAATAATTTTATGATGTTATTTTGAGTCTGATTTACTGTTTTATGACACTTCTATCTTTTCTGAAAGAGAACAAACTAACTTTTCAAGTAGAAGGACTGGTGTTTTATGATTTTCTTGTCTCCAAAAAAACTTGTATCTCACCGCAACATAAAATGACTGTTAATATTTATCTGATAAATAACCAGTAGAACCTGGCACTTTATAGTCCATAACAATTATAGTAGTTAGCATTTCAATAGTGCATCACGTCCATATAAATAAAACGTAATATTTCCAGATATTTAGTTACTCAATGCAATAATTTAAGAAAAAAAATCAAAATCTAAAACAATTTTTTTTTGTCAGTGACAGTTTTCATGCAAAATCTTTTACGGTTTCCATTACTCTGAATTTTGATGACCAGCTTTTACAAGCTAGTTACAATGTAACTTTGATTTGACTCTGAAATCTCTCTATATCTATTTGATTGGATTTTAGACTGTGTTAACACTTACATAAGAAGCCTCAGTCAGAACAAAAAATCTACAATATAATCACATTTATTCTACTTATAAAGTACATATGTGCATAGATCTAAAATTGGGTGGACATAGCAATTATAATAAACTATAGTCCAGACATATCAATTAAAATTGAGTATACTATAGTCTAGACATAAAACCGGCATCTTTTAACATCCTGTCTTATAGAAATATAGGCTTTGTCATTAAAATGTTTAACTACAAGTATTATAAGCAGTGCATGTGGAGAAAACATAAGAAATTTGTACTTTCTGTAAAATATATCCTGTCCTTAATATCCTTTCATTTAAATTAAGGATGCTGCTGTCCGCCTTTTGTATGATAAGGTTTAGGTGAGTAAATGTACTTGTGTCTGAGATGGACTGGCCTTTTGTATGATAAGGTTTGGGTGAGTTGTACTTGTGTCTAAGATGGACGCCTTTTGTATGATAAGGTTTGGGTGAGTTGTACTTGTGTGCGAGATGGACTGGCCTTTTGTATGATAAGGTTTGGGTGAGTTGTACTTGTGTGCGAGATGGACTGGCCTTTTGTATGATAAGGTTTGGGTGAGTTGTACTTGTGTGTGAGATGCACTGGCCTTTTGTATGATAAGGTTTGGGTGAGTTGTTCTAGTGTGTGAGATGGACTGGCCTTTTGTATGATAAGGTTTGGGTGAGTTGTACTTGTGTGCGAGATGGACTGGCCTTTTGTATGATAAGGTTTGGGTGAGTTGTACTTGTGTGCGAGATGGACTGGCCTTTTGTATGATAAGGTTTGGGTGAGTTGTACTTGTGTGTAAGATGCACTGGCCTTTTGTATGATAAGGTTTGGGTGAGTTGTTCTAGTGTGTGAGATGGACTGGCCTTTTGTATGATAAGGTTTGGGTGAGTTGTTCTAGTGTGTGAGATGGACTGGCCTTTTTTTTGTATGATAAGGTTTGGGTGAGTTGTACTTGTGTGTGAGATGGATTGGCCTTTTGTATGATAAGGTTTGGGTGAGTTGTACTTGTGTGTGAGATGGACTGGCCTTTTTGTTTGATAAGGTTTGGGTGAGTTGTACTTGTGTGTGAGATGGACTGGCCTTTGTATCATAAGGTTTGGGTGAGTTTTACTTGTGTGCGAGATGGACTGGCCTTTTGTACGATAAGGTTTGGGTGAGTTGTACTTGTGTCTGAGATGGACTGGCCTTTTGTATAAGGTTTGGGAGAGTTGTACTTGTGTCTGAGATGGACTGGCCTTTTGTACGATAAGGTTTGGGTGAGTTGTACTTGTGTCTGAGATGGACTGGCCTTTTGTATGATAAGGTTTGGGTGAGTTGTACTTGTGTTTGAGATGGACTCAGGCCTTTTGTATGATAAGGTTTGGGTGAGTCGTACTTGTGTCTGAGATGGACTCAGGCCTTTTGTATGATAAGATTTGGGTGAGTTGTACTTGTGTCTGAGTTGAACTGGAGCTACCTGAACTAGATACGAGATGTTAGAATTATCTGAATTTCAAACACTGTAAAGTTGTAATTTCTTAGGATGAGTTCCTTTTGCTTATTTTCAAATTAAGATAAAATAACAAGAAATAGACCCACGTATTAATTTGATATTTATGGAAAGTTAAATCAGAAACAATACAGATGGGAAACAATTTTGACCTAGAAATATTGACATTCAAACTCTGAAAAATTTGTAAGGGTTCCGCGGAACCCAGTGTCTCGCCTATTTTTGCTGTAAATCGCAGGCTCAACAGCAATGAGGGAAAAAATCAATAATAATTCCTCTTGTTACTATTTTATGATTGTAAGAAAGTCCATTTAAAAGTAAATTACAGAAAAAACGGAGTAATCTTTTTACAAACTTTTCTTCTGGATACAATCTTATGATCATAAACAAGCTTCTGTCAAAGTTTGGTACAAACCCAGGATAGTTTAAGAAAGATATTAAAATTTTAAAAACTTTAACCACAGAGTGAATGTAATGGTTCCCCGTAGAAAAACTAAGTCCATTTAAAAGTAAAATATGGAAAAAATGGATTTATTTATTTACAAAATTTACTTCTGGATACTATCTTATGATCATAAACAAGCTTCTGTTTAAGTTTGGTACAAACCCAGGATAGTTTAAGAAAGTTATAAAAATTCTAAAAACTTTAACCACAGAGTGAATGTAATGTTTCCCCGCAGAAAAATTTAAGTCCATTTATAAGTAAAATACAGAAAAAATGGAATTTTATTTTTACAAAATTTACTTCTGGATATTATCTTATGATCATAAACAAGCTTCTGTCCAAGTTTGGTACAAACCCAGGATAGTTGGAGAAAGTTGTTAAAATTCTAAAAACTTTAACCACAGAGTGAATGTTTTGTTTCCCTGCAGAAAAAACTAAGTCCATTTATAGTAAAATACGGAAAAAATGGAATTTTATTTTTACAAAATTTACTTCTGGATACAATCTTATGATCATAAACAAGCTTCTGTCAAAGTTTGGTAGAAATCCAGTATAGTTTAAGAAAGTTATTAAAATTTCAAAAACTTTAACCACAGAGTGAATATTTGTTGACGCCGCCGACGACACCGACGCCGACGGAATGTAGGATCGCTTAGTCTCGCTTTTTCGACTAAAGTCGAAGGCTCGACAAAAATTAACTACTTTATAATAACTTTTGAACTACATCAGTCTAATGATCATGAATAGATTAAAAAAATTGTGTAATTTTGGTATTTTATCATATTTACATTAATTTCGATAATTGATGATAGCTGGAGTATCATTTTATACCAATTTTATTGTCTTTTGCATCTGTAATAAAACCTATTGCCACTCTTTACATAAAAAAAACAAGCATTTCGTCCTCTGTGAAAGACTCCATAATTAGATATTTTTTTTAATTAGTTCCTTCTGATAGTTTTTATAACAATGAAAAGCAGCTGTGTTCTGACATTAAATTTTTCCTGACCCCCCGAGCTATTATTCTCATCAGATGTGTACGACTTTTAACAATGGTGGGAAACTCTTCAAGAATCTCACAAAAAGGTTTTCAGGAATGGAATGGTAAGAGAGCCCCAGGGTACCTTCATAAAGTGTGCCTATTTTCAACAATGAGTCACGCAAAAAAAATGAAGTCCTAATAAGAGGCTCTAAAAATGAAGATTTTGCATGTATAAAATGTTTGTAATTAGCTGACGAGCCATTGGCTACGATACATCTAATTAACTTCATGCAGAATCAAAACCAATTAAAATAACTAAGTGAAAACCAAACCTGCAATTGTCATTTTATTTTACATTGTCCTTGAGGGTCCAAAACAATTACAAATCTGACTAAGTCAAGTATCATGCATGTAGGAAATAATCACACTTTTAACACGATTTTTAATTTGACAAGGCACTTAAAACAAATCTATCATGAGCCACAAAGATGAATGTAAAAAAAAGTATTTTTTAAAGTCAACTATTATAATATAATGTTCTATCACAAGAACACCAGGTCTTAAATTTAAATACAAGGAGAGGGCATAAAAAAACTGTAAAATATTATTGGCAGGGAAGGCAAAAATACTTCCTGTTCTTCATCAACTATATACACCCATAAACAACCAATCATAATCAGTCTTTACGATCAAAGGCTTTCAGAAAACAATATATATAATGTATACTATGGCTTTATGAGGCTATTCAGCTATCTTTAGAACAAATTGTCTGTAAAATGGTATTACGATACCAAAATAACCTTAAACCAACAATTACATCATGTGAGGGAAGCACGATTTAAATATAAACTTGTAAGTTTACAAAAGAATCCAGGGGGATTTAGCATCATGCCAGAAATATCAGAAACAATGTCCAAAGTATTACCAGTAATCAATGTAAAGGAAACAATCTGTTTGTGCTGCGTGTTAAGCTATCGGAATATTAAAAAAGATTTTGAAAAGATTAAGCTTCTTTCATTTAAGTTAAAAATCAATTTTTGTATAAATAGGAGGCGATATGGTGTAACATCAAACTCAACAATATAGGATACACAGAGTAATAATAATATTATAACAAATGAATCAACAAAGATGCAAGGCAACAACCATGAGGTGAGGGTAACATCTATCAAGTTAAGGTAACATCAATGAGATCAGGGTAATATCAATGACACAGACATCTTCAGATAGTCATCCTCTAATAACTGATTAAACATTAGCAATGAAAAAGCAACTGGACAAACACAAATGTCAAAGAACCAATTTTTTTTTAATTTATTTATTTAACAGCGTTAGAAAAGATATTATGTGTTCAATATCAGGAATTAGTTCCTTTATAAACCTAAAAAAAATAATACAAAATATCTTGTGATGTTTGGGTTAAGGATTTGTTCTGAAAGTTTAGAATCCTCAGATAAACAATTTGATTGGTAGAACGACAGATCATGAAAAATCAAATCTATTTTGTATTTATCTCAACTATCTAAAATGTCAAATCAATCCAAAGTTATCTATCCGTGGACGTTATTTACGAAACTTTCTCCCATGGTTCTTTCTATCTAACTAGAATCATGATCATTGAAAGGTTTTAAGGTATATCTGTTAACCAAAAAAAGGTTTGGTATAGAACGAATACTGTCGATTTTCAGATTATATGACCAAGTTTTCCATTAACACGGTAACTTATTGTGATAGTACAGCACAGGGGAAATCACTGTCTGCGCCAATTATGACATCCAAGTTACTGGCCGATTATCAATTATCTTTCCAATAATGGGATCATACTGACGTTCTCCAGCTATGAAATTGGGAAATAAGAAAGTATATTGTCTATTTAATGTTTGTTTGTAAACATATACACCGCTGAACAAGGATGGAAAAAATAAGAAATTACAACAAAATTGCATTACTTTCATCAATAAGTTTGACCTTACTAGGACATTAAAACGTGACACTTGTTAAATGATAAAACAATTTTCTCAATAGAATTCATGTCTTTGAATGACTTGGAATAAGGAAAAGTAAAGCTATTTCGTCAACAAAAGTTCAAATTACAGATCCAATCAATATTTTATATATTTCAGCTTCTCATTATCTATGTAGTTAATATTTTATTATACACAAAGAATATACTCTTATTCTTGAGGATAATTGATGTTAATTGATTCCTTTTGTAAAAAGATAAAAACTAGAGGCTCTTAAGAAACTGTGTTGCCTCAACTGGATCTATGTGAATTTTCACCTTAAATGACTATAATATAAAATCAGCTTCTTTTCATTAATCTTGTATATTGCTGATCATTTTTGTTAATAGACATTTCTTTCTATATAATATATCTATTATAGTCTTCAAAGATAACAGGCAATATTATAATAAACGAAACAATTACCCCCCCCCCCCCCCCCCCACACCAAAAAAAAAAAAAAAACATGTTGACTCTCTTAGACAGGACCTTAAAAAAAATGTATGATTCATCAGATTTTTGCCTTTTTAACAATCAATCATAACAAACAATGAGTAAAAAACTATTTTGAAAAAGGCTTCTTGGTTTCGTACTAATTAACTGTAACTGACTTTCCTAAACATAGGAAAATTTCTTCAGCTCTAAGTAGTTTGGTAATTTATCAACATGAGCGAATCTTTTATGAATAAAAAGATATACATGGTAATGACACAGTAACCCAATGTCACAAAACACAGTGTTTTGCCACCGACTTTATAGCCCCACCTTTGGGTTATTTAGGGCAGCCAGTTTTTATTGGTCAAGGAGGCCAGAGTGACAGGAGAAAACCATCAACCTTTGATAGAGAAATTGACAACCCTAGCAAATTAACAGTGGCTTAGGGTCATTCTTACTAGCATTCGTTCTCTACAGTGATATCCAAACACCATAGCAACATTTACTCAAACAGGACTTTATTCTAAGCATATATGTAACACTCCCAAACGTGTCCTTCCCCCAAACGTGTCCGATTCCCCCAAACGTGTCTTTTCTCCCTAAACGTGTCCAAATGTACAATATTCCCCAAACGTGTCCGATTTCATAACACCCAAACGTGTCCGATAATTGTTATTCGCCAAAACGTGTCCAATATTTATTGCCAGAACGTCTCACGTCTTATAGCGTTAATACATGTATCGCCTAAATAAAATCGCTGATAACGTTTATTGCAATTCTATGATGGGGACACAGGTGACACAGTATTCATTTATTAGCTTGTAGGTTTTAAATGAATATCATAATTACAAATTTAATCTGCAATTGTTAATTAACTTTTGACTGAAATTGCTTATTGTTCGGTTGCAATTTCATACTCATTTAGAGCGAACATACAAATAATTATAGAGTTGAATTAATCGGTAACTTTGTAAATTATTTTGTACTTATAAACTCCGATGATGCTTTTTTTTATTTATCCGAATATTGCATGGCCGTCGTTAAGTAGCATTTTTTCCACTTTAGTTAATAGTTCTCCATCTGAATTTGCGTGTATTTCAAAAACTCATCAAGTCATAAACTGGTTATCCGTTTTTTTTCATAAATTTTAGGTTTCCAGCATCACTAAAGACACATGATCAAGAGACATAACGTCCAGTGCAAAATATTTCATGCATTGGTTTTATAGATTCTTTTTATTAATATGAATGTTGTGATGTACGCTGGTTATTAGTGATTACCGTTATTTGTAAATTTAATTTGTACTGTATAAATTAACTTTCTAGACTGTTGATAGCGTATTGTCCAGTTGCAAGTACTCTATGCATATTTAGAGCGAAATAGTTTTACATTTGCTGTATAAATTAACTTTAGACTGTTGATGGCGTATTTCCAGTTGCAAGTATTTCATGTATATTTAGATAGAACATACATGTTTTAATGATTTTACTGTTCTATACTGTTTAAATTAACGTTAGACTGTTGATTGCGTATTGTCCAGTTGCCAGTATTTCATGCATATTTAGAGATAACATAGGTTACAAGTTTTTAATTTTTTACATTTGTACTGTATAAATTAACTTTAGACTGTTGATTGCATGTCGTCCAGTTGCAAGTACTCTATGCATATTTAGAGCGAAATAGTTTTACATTTGCTGTATAAATTAACTTTAGACTGTTGATGGCGTATTTCCAGCTGCAAGAATTTCATGCATATTTAGAGAGAACATACATGTTTTAATGATTTTACTGTTCTATACTGTTTAAATTAACTTTAGACTGTTGATTGCGTATTGTCCAGTTGCCAGTATTTCATGCATATTTAGAGAGAACCTAGGTTACAAATTTTTAATTCTTTTACATTTGTACTGTATAAATTTACTTTAGACTGTTGATTGCGTATTGTCCAGTTGTTGGTGTTTCACTATATTTAGAGAGAACATACACATTTTAATGTGCAGAGAAAGGGACACTTTGACCCGTTAACTGTACAGTTTAACTAAACATGTTTGCTTACAATTTACATACGACATAGCCGAAATGACGCCCCCACTTTTACCCAGTTTTTTCAGCCGGTTTAAAAAGTACTAACGTACCTTATCTTTATTTTAAATGAAATGGAATTATTAGTATACGTTAATGAAATAGAAATTACCAAATAACGCTTGATATGGATGGACACGTTTTTGGGATTGGACACGTTTGGGGGTTAGTTGAGAAATGGACACGTTTGGGCGTTTATACAAATCACACACTTTGGCGATTTTTTTAACTAGACATGTTTTGCAGTTCAGTGACGTCAATGTGGACATGTTTGGGGGAATCGGACACGTTTGGGGGGAAGGACACGTTTCTGAGTGTTACATATATATATAGTTATACCTTAAGCCAAATCAACGATTGAATGATAGACAAGTTTAAGATTGAATTTAAAAAATGACAACCAATAATTTTAAACAAACACAACATTCTAATTAAGACAAGACCAATGTCTGGACCTGCATCACTACATGCAATTGATTGAGGTAACATAACATGGTAAATAGTTGTCTATTCATGTTTACATTTGATGTCTGTTTTAATGATTATAATGTCTGAAAGTCATTTTCCACTGATATCTTATCACTTAATGTTAGGTTCTTTTGACTTTGTGAATATATAGAGATTTTTAATGAATGGTGTCACTTTGATAAAATGCATTATATCTAAATATTTCATGCTTAAGTATAAATAAACATTCCCTAAAAATCAATGAAGCCAAGAAAATTTGTTGACAATTTCCTTGTACAATGAGTGTTGTAAAATACTAACGGCAAACAGGAAGTGGCTGCATTAAGGGATATGGTGGATGTAAAAATTCTTTACACACAACAGTTCCAAGATGCAGACCAATCATTTGAAATTTGTCTACCCATAGACTTACAAATGAATGGACAGACTTACAGAGTCAAGTGATTGAACTAGACCTGCTTTCTCCATTGGTTCAGATGCAGGTAACAATACAGACAGAGAACAATAACAAAAACACAAAATTTCTGTCACATTAATTTAAATAAGTTTTGAGCTTATTTTTTTTTATTTTTTCTATGCTCTTTATGATAAACATAAGCAAATTGAAAATCATTAGAATTCTCAACAGAAATGCTTTTACATTTATGATTCCGAAGAAATGCTCTCAAATCCTCATCATCTTCATCAAAATCAGTTTATTTTTTTTATAATCTGAGGGTCACTGATGAGTCTTATGGTTCTGGCTTATCAAAGTTTTATAGCATGGTACCTTTGATAACTATTTCCACACAAATTTAGTCTCCCAATGAAATGATTTAAGAAGTCAGGTCTAAATTATTTCTTTAGAATTCTAAAAACGTTACAATTTGATGTCACTATTTCACCAAGGTTATTAAAACAAAGTCTGACATCATAGACCACACAAGACTATAAATCTTATCTTGATTAGGTAACAGATAGTCTTACTATTGATACAGCACTGTAACAGAACTACACATTCCATAAAGATACCTCCGCTTCATACTTCACAAACAACTATTGGAATCATACTCTTATTATATAATATATAATTCTAATGACTTCCTTTTATCTCAAAATTGCACTTCAATACTAAAATTGAGAATGGAAATGGGGAATGTGTCAAAGAGACAACAACCCGACAAATAAAAAACAACAGCAGAGGGTCACCAACAGGTCTTCAATGTAGCGAGAAATTCCCGCACCCGGAGGCTCCTTCAGCTGGCCCTAAACAAATATATATAGTCCAGTGATTCAGAATTGTATTTCAGAATATATTTTTTTTTTTTACTTTGGGGGCCTTTAACTGATAAATTCTGTTATATAAAGGGATGAAAACACAGACTGACAATATTTGAAACTATAAAAAGAAAGTTATAATGAGATTCAAGTTTTATCATTCAAAGGATTCCAACAGTTCAGGATTCCTTTTTGAAATTATGGCTTGAAAAAAACTTAATTCCAAAGTTAACAGTGCTTGTAGAAATACTAATTACTTTGTAAAATGATAATTTTGCTAAATAAATCCCTGGTTTCATTAGCAATTTTAAAACAACACAAAGAGGAACCTTGGTGTCTTTGATGGATCTCTAAGGAATAATGTTTGTTCCAAAAAAATAATTATCAGTTTACATAATATTTATTATTATTACATCTATAACAGTTTTAACAATTTCTATACAAAAGTTTTACAAAAAGAGATTTATTTATATGCAGGCTTGTATATTTAATCATATAAATCTAGTTTGAAAAAATACATATGTTCAAAACATTTATACTTCTAACAAAAATAATATATTATTTATTTCTCACTCTATACAAATGACTTATGCACTTGCTAACATCAACCAAATGGAATATATATGATTCCTAACAGCTGAAATTTCACAATGCACTTAAATTGTTTCATTTTTTATGCATTAGCAGCAAGTCATATTTCACACAAGTTATAACAATTCTATCAATGCTTTACATCATATTTATAGTCAAAGTTGCATAATTAAAGTGTTACTTTTAGTGTCCCATAAAATATAAAACATTATTTGTACATATCTCATTCTGTAATACAGTACATATTTAATCTTTACACAGAAATAAGTCATTAGCATAAAAAAGATTAAAATCAACAATATAAAATGCTGGCGGGTCATAAAATGTTCAAAATTTGACACCCATGTTAAAAGATAAATACTGAAAAACACACCTCTTTGTTTCACCTCCTTTTAAGCATATAAAAAAATAAAATCAACATTTTCTGACATTTTAATGTTTCATTTATTGTCACAGACTATCTTAAAGATATTTTACACAATTAAAACCAGTTTTATTTTATTATGACTAATTTATAATTTAATGTTTAGTCCTATGATCTCCTTGATATTTTCCCCATTTTATTCCATTTTTATGACAGAAGTGCCATATGCTTCTTTTCTCTGATCTGATATACAATTTCTTTGAAATTATAAAAAATTCACATAATGTCCTGACTGCTAATTTTAATATGCATTTCGTGTTACAACTATATTTTTTTTATCATGTAAAATTTATGTTTATCGGTCAAATTTAACTTTTCAAAATTATATTTTGAAATTTTCAATTTACATATTGTGTTGAATGATATAACTATTTTAGTTTAATCATGTAAAACACATTTTTATTGGTGACATATAACTTTTCACACTACATTTTTGAAATTGTAGATTCACATATTTGAATTTTTAAATTACTTTTTTATGAAATTTAAATGATTTTATTGTATCAAAATTTTTACCTCAATATCAACGTTCTAATGATAAGTGTGTTTGAGATAAGAAGTTTTCTTGAAGTGAACATTATTCTGCACGAAATCGAAAAAAGAACAATCTATCTCTAGAGTTGTCTCCCATTTTTGGCTAACCATAACTTTACGTTATGACCATCCACTTAACACCAGTTAATATGCATTTGTGTTCAAACTATGTCTTGTTTTCATCATGTAAAATTCATTTTTATCGGTCAAAATATAACTTTTAAAAAAGCCAAAAGAGGAAGAAGAATTTTCCTCAAAACATAAAAACCTCCTCACGATAAACCTAAACAGTAAATGATGATTGTGCAATAATTCAAGTTTTAGTTTACTTGTTTGTCTTTTTTTACCAAGAAAACTGTCCGATGGCAATTAATATAAAACCTGTTTTTACAATCATTCATGATCTAAATGAAAATAGAACTAAGCAACTTTACACACACCGGAAAAAAATACTGGCCCTGAGATATTTATGCAATAAATCATTTTTTACCTACAAACATGGCCCTAATTTAAATCCTTCAACAGACCCAGCCCAAAGTTTTAAGATGTTCAATTATTTTCAATTTTAAATCTTCAAATTTAAATTAACTTACCTTTGATTAAACATGAAAAGATTTTATAATTTCATCGCTTCAAACATCCCAATAAAGGCGCTATTCACCATCAAGGAGGTGATTTTTTTAATAGATCTATTGAACTAATACTAATGTTATTGAGGACCTAATGATGAATTTATTTGCAGAGGATTATATCAATATACAGTTGTAATCTAGATCAGGGCGAACACGTAACTCGATCGGCTCTCCGCCACGCTGACACCTGTCAAACTTATTCAGAACCTCAGTAGTCGGAATTATTTAAATTCTCTTTCTTTTTAAATTTGTGAAAATTATAAATAGTTCTTTGATTGTGTACTTGAGAAATTAAACGGTAGCTACTTGAACAAGCGTCAATTCCTGTACAAACATTAATCTGTTAATCAGACACTTAATTTGTAAAACACCACACAAATTCAAAATACTTTTTGATAAGTTTTTAGGGATATACATTTATTAAACTGTTTGTTGATCATTAATATTAATCTAACTTATCTCAACTTAAATGACAAGTGAGAATAAGGTTTGAATAAATATTTTCCAATACATGTATTAATTTAAAGCTTCTCAGATATGGCTTTTTTGTTTATGTTTTATTTATTCAAAAGAAATATAATTGCTTGAGCAGAAATATTGCATTCTTTTTTTCAAATGGACACAAACTTTGAGATTTCAATAATAAAACATTTCAAAAATTTCTGAATTAACAGTATTTTGATATCATATCATAATTAGCTTATTTCAGTTTGAGTTCCATAGTACCTGTACTAAATGTATGTAAGACATTAGTTTGTTTTTCCAACAAACAAGTTTGCTTTAAATGTCCAGTGGCATATATTTCATGCAAATTCAAGACTAGAGGGAAGAACAATAAAAATAAAATAAGTTTAAGCTCTTTATCTCTTCAATGATTTTCACCTCAGTAAATAAAACAGTCATAGTGCAAGTACTTTTTTGCTAATGACTGTATGATCTATTATTATCAGAACCCCTATACTATGTATGACACACCTGGTTTAATCTATATAAGGATATCACTAGATCAAGGTAGATAACTCATATTAGTTAAGTTGCTATATTATACTTTTTAAAAATACATTTGTACATTTAATATGTACCATGCATATGTTCCATGTATTTATAAATATAATATTAAATGTACAAAGTCAGCAAATTTTTCATGTATGTAATTTAGTCAGTCCAAAAAATATTAATTTTATTTGTATCAAATATTTTCTTTTTGTGAGGGGCGGTGTAAGGCCACGGTTTTTTAATTTGTTAGTTTACGGATTTTTCTCATAAAAAAAGTCGGGTCGGTCGGTCGGAAAAAAAAAAAAAAAAAAATATCTTTCAAAACAGAAAAATATGCAAAATAAATATATATTTCACCTTACTTAACAAAATGTTTGTCTTATTTGCTGTTTTGTAATCATTTCTTAACATTTCGTTCGATGAAATATTATTGATCAGTGATCATGAACATCGCAGGACATCGTTTAATAACTTCCTGTAAAAAAGAGGGGTTGCGGACAAAGACGAAATTAAATCGTCATTTCACAAACAAGAAAAACAGATTCCCAATCAATTCCAGAAAACTTGGTAAATAATGATCTTCAGTTACAAAAACTGATAAAAAAAAAAATGTAAAAACGTCGTACAAAAATAAGTTTCAACACACGTGTCGAAAAATGTAATAGACTCGTCCACTGGAAAAACGACAATATCGGGTTAATCAGTTGTCATGCAATCCGGTTTTTATCCCAATGATTGATAATATGAAACAAGAAAATTTCAAATGATTTGTTAATATTCAGTACTTTAATTGATGTTATTCCACCTGTCAACATTTGGACAAGTCTATTTCTCCGAGATGATGCATCTTACGGACTGATGACAAATAAGGGAAACGAACTTATTTTTGTAATAGGTTTTCAACACAGGTTTCGTTCCGCAAAATTATTTGCGCAAAAGACATTTCAAGGTCAGTTATAATTGATTTGTCTATTTTTAGAAACGTAAATTGGAAGTTTCATTTTTCACAACAGAAAGTGTTATCAACTTTGTTAATGATTAATGCATTTTATTTTATAAAAAAGAAATTTTAATTATTTTTCAGGGATACTGCATTGATAAGGGTCGGCGGGAATAAAAAAAAGCATGAAAAGTCAATTTTTTATTTTTATTCTGAAAATCGGCAAAATCGGGTCGGCGGATCCGTAAACCAACAAATAAAAAAACCGTGGCCTAAGGGTAATTCAAGAAAAAAATAAAATGTTCTTTTCCAAATCCCATAAAAAATCACCATCAATTCCAGAGTCCTGATAAGTGTAAATCCCAAATTCCAGCGAAAACAAAGGACAAATCCCAAATTCAAGCCAAAACAAGAAGTAATTGTAACAGGATGCTGTTACGAAGTCTCCCAAACAAAGCTCCCATAACTCGCCATTCATATGGTCCCATGTTCATTTGATTTGATTTTTTTCCCCATACAGGAATATATATGGCTTACGAGTAGGGATCTCCACCATTTACAAGTATTCAAACAAGAGGGGGTGGGGTGACCCCCTGGGGACTTCCCTCTTATTTCATTTCATTTGTTTTATTGTCCCCTACAAGAATATATATGGTTTAGGGGTGGGGATGTTGACCGTTTACAAGTTTTCAAACAAGAAGGGGTGGGGATGACCCTCTAGGGACTTCCCTTTAATTTCATTTCATTTGTTTTATTGTCCCCTACAAGAATATATGTAGTTTAGGGGTGGGGATCTGGACCATTTACAAGATAATAGCACATTCTCCAATTTACTGGGGTGGGGATGACCCCCTGGGACCTCCCATTAATTTCATTTGATTTGTTTTATCGTCTCATTCAAAAATATATATGGTTTAGGGGTGGGGATGTTGACCGTTTACAAGTTTTCAAACAAGAGGGGGTGGGGTGACCCCCTACGGAATTCCCTTTTATTTCATTTCATTTGTTTTATTGTCCCCTACAAGAATATATATGGTTTAGGGGTGGGGATGTTGACCGTTTACAAGTTTTCAAACAAGAGGGGGTAGGGTGACCCCCTACGGAATTCCCTTTTATTTCATTTCATTTGTTTTATTGTCCCCTACAAGAATATATATGGTTTAGGGGTGGGGATGTTGACCGTTTACAAGTTTTCAAACAAGAGGGGGTAGGGTGACCCCCTACGGAATTCCCTTTTATTTCATTTCATTTGTTTTATTGTCCCCTACAAGAATATATATGGTTTAGGGGTGGGGATGTTGACCGTTTACAAGTTTTCAAACAAGAGGGGGTGGGGATGACCCCCTAGGGACTTCCCTTTAATTTCATTTCATTTGTTTTATTGTCCCCTACAAGAATATATGTAGTTTAGGGGTGGGGATCTGGACCGTTTACAAGATAATAGCACATTCTCCAATTTACTGGGGTGGGGATGACCCCCTGGGACCTCCCATTAATTTCATTTGATCTGTTTTATCGTCCCATTCAAGAATATATATGATTTAGGGGTGGGGATCTGGACCGTTTACAAAATATAAGCATATTCTCAAATTGAAGGGGGTGGGGATGAACTCCCAGGGACTCCCCCTATATTTCATGTGATTTGTTTTATTGTCCTATAATCAATTCTGAAGACTGCATGTATCTATCACTTACAGTTTTCAAGTTATATTCATTTGAAAATTTTAGAAAATAAAATCCCATAGGGTTCTATAGTAAACCCCTTCCTCCTTTCTACCCCCTAAAATACCCCTTAATAGACCCCAATGCACAAACGAAAGATTGATGGCTCACCTAGACATATTAGTCTACCATTTTATGAAATTCTAAGTCAATCTGACAAGCGGTTTTGGAGAAACGCTGCGGACAAGTTCATTTTTTAAAGTGGCGGAAGAAGAGGAAGAAGAGGAAGAAGAAGAATAATAACTAGAATTACCATTGCAAGCAATAGCGGATGTCACCCTGGTTCCCCAATTGCCACTAAACGGTAGCCATTTCGAAATGTTCCATCAGTAAATACAGATATATCCATGACAAAAGATCTTTCTGTCAGTTTTCATAGCTTTATGTACGTTTTTCTGTTTTCAACAATTGTGCCGTTTCCATGGCAACGGCGGCCATTTTGAAAATTCCAAACTCAAAACTCAAGTCTACATTAGCTAGGCAACATTTGTTTTAAGTTTCATTAAATTTGAAGCATTTTGGAGTTTTTCATATTTTTGCTGTTTCCATGGTGACGGCGGCCATTTTGAAAATTCCAAAGTCGAACTTCTGCTGCAAATTGTTCTCTCCATAATTAGATACCATCATATACCATTTAATGTCTCAAGAATAAATTTAACAGTTATGTTCTGGAATGTTCCATGAAAAATTCACCCCCCTCAAATTATGTCTAGAGACCCCCCAGTTGAAAAAAAATGTACCATGTTGAAGTGTGCATGAGTCTCTTAATATCATAGAAGTTTCATATAAATTGGAACACATTTCTATTTTTCACATTTTTGCTGTTTCCATGGCAATGGCAGCCATTTTTTTAATTCCAAAGTCAGATGCAATACTACACATGGTGGTTAACATCATGTTATAGTTCCATCAACATTGGTCCATTTAGTTCCAAGAACTAAGCTGGACAAAAAGTGCGGAATAAGAATAATAAGAAACTAGATTTGCGATTGCAAGCAATAGCGGATGGCACCCTTTCCCCATTGCCAGGCCAGCGGCAGCCATTTAGAAAATTATTGCTGTTTCCATGGCAACGGCGGCCATTTTGAAAATTCGAAACTCAAAAGTTAAGTCTACATAAGCTAGGCAAAATTTGTTTTAAGTTTAATTAAATTTAAAGCATTTTGAAGTTTTTCATAATTTTGCTGTTCCCATGGTAACAGTGGTCATTTTGAATATTCCAAAGTCGAAACCCCGCTGCAATTTTTTCCCTCTATAATCATATATACCATCATATACCTTTTAATGTCTCTAGAATAAATTTAACATTGATGTTCTGGAATGTTCTGCGAAAATTTTAAGTTTTGACCTTTTTGCATTGTTTTCATGGTAACTACAGATATTTTGGAAATTCCAACGCCAAAAACCACATCTTCCAATGTTGCTCATCGTTACTGTGAAGTTTCATGAAGTTTGGAGCATTTTGATATTTTTGAAATTTTTGGTGTAGTTTCCATGGCAACATAGTAGGTCCAATGAGTGACAAAATCATCCAACACCTGTATATAGTGGGCACCTACATTGTATTAAAATATGATGATTCTGAGTGTAAGCATATTCAAACAGTTCACCAAAGCAAAAAACAGAAATTTTTCACATTTGTTTCGTTTCCATGGTAACGGTAGCCATTTTTTACCATTCCAATGTCTCTTGCACAACTTCACATGGCGGTTCATATTATGGTATAGTTCCATCACCATGGGTCTGACCAATCCCGAGAAATAGCATGGACAAAATGTGTGGAAGAATAAAAATAAAAACTAGATTTGCCATTGCAAGCAATAGCGGATGGCACCCTTCCCCCATTGCCAGGCAAGCGGCAGCCATATAGAAAATTTTTGCTGTTTCCATGGCAACGGCGGCCATTTTGAAAATTCTAAACTCGAAAGACAAGTCTACATAAGGTAGGCAACATTTGTTATAAATTTCATTAAATTTAAAGCATTTTGAAGTTTTTCACATTTTGCTGTTTCCATGGTAACGGCGGCCATTTTGAATATTCCAAAGTCAAACCCCCGCTGCAATTTATTCCCTCCATAATCATATACCATTTAATGTCATTAGAAAAAATTTAACATTGATGTTCTGGAATGTTCTGTGAAAATTCAAAGTTTTGACCTTTTTGCATTGTTTCCATGGTAACAACAGATATTTTGAAAATTCCAACGCCAAATTCCACATCTTCCAATGTTGCTCATCGTTACTGTGAAGTTTCATTAAGTTTTGAGCATTTTGATTTTTTTGAAATTTTTGGTGTTGTTTCCATGGCAACATAGTAGTTCCAATGAGTGTCAAAATCATCCAATACCTGTATATAGTGGGCACCTACATTGTATCAAAATATAATGATTCTGACTTAAAGCATAACCAAACAGTTCACCGAAACTAAAAACTGGATTTTTTCACATTTGTTCTGTTTCCATGGTAACGGCGGCCATTTTCTACCATTCCAATGTCTCTTGCACAACTCCACATGGCGGTTCATATGATGGTATGGTTCCATCAACATGGGTATGACCAATTACGAGAAATAGCGTGGACAAAATGTGTGGAAGAATAAAAATAATAATAAAAAGAAAAAAAGAAACGTAGAATAACAATATGTCACCCCAACTCCGTTGAGGGTGCCATAATAAGAAAAAAAAAACGGAACAATAACAATATGTCACCCCAACTCCGTTGAGGGTGCCATAAAAAAGAATCGTACAATAACAATATGTCACCCGACCTCCGTCAGGGTGACATAAAAATAATAAGAACTGAGCAAAAACAATAAGTCTCCAAACTTTGTTTGGGAGACTTAATAAAGACTCAATCCCAACATCACCATTAAGATCCTTAAAGCCGGTATCGGGATCGTTCGCCCTGATTACATGTTCGCCCTAGGTTCGTTCGCACTGAGTTTGTTCGCCCTGGGTTCGTTCGCCCTATATTCATTTATGATATGTATATATGTTACATCAATGAACGAAATATATATGTATTAAAGTTTACGTATATCTATTAAAAGTTAAATACAGAATATCTGCCAAATTTATATTAATTAAATAAAATTCTTGGCTCAGTGCATTGTTACACTTTATTTTATAATTACTTTTAATTACTGTTGATTGAATTTTGATTGCTGATTAGGTGTCATTTGATACCTTTGATATCACTGATTGTTATATAAATTGTCTTTGGTGGATTAATAATGAGAATACATCATAAATAAATATTCGGTGAATGTAAACTTCAACATATTCAATTACATACAAATAATTTAGTCTTCAGTTGTTTTACATTTAAAAATACAATGTAGTGCTGAAATTCACAGAAACTTATATTTCCTAGTAACGTAATTACATACAGATACAAACTTAGTCCTCAATACCTTGAAGTCACATTATCTTGTAGTCCAGAAATGTACTGAAACTTATAACCTAGTATAGCAGCTAGCTTTAGACAAGTTAACATGATACATCGTAAATATTCGGCGAAATTGTAGACTGACTTCAACACATTCAATTATATACACACAACGCAACACTATACTAAAAATAAAATCAGGGCGAACGGACTCGGGGCAAACAGGTATTAGGGCGAACAGAAACTAGGGCGAACCAGAATCAGGGCGGACGGACCCGGATTCCTTAAAGCCCACCCTCTCTTATCGTTTTAGTATTCTAGACATTGTATTCTAAAGCTTTCAATATTTGAAATATATTTTTTGAACAATTAAAGCCTACAGCTCTTAGAAACAAGCTTTCAATTTATTTGAAATCTGAACAGAGTGAAATATTTCCTTAAGAATAAAGTAGTTATTGATTTCAAGTAAAAAGCATCATTTTATTTGACCCCTGAGAGAGCAAAAATGTTAGATTGCTTAAATCATGAAAATTTTACAATACAGGTATAGGCAATTATGTATGATTAAAACTGATCTATCGAAAGTCAATTAGGTGAAAAATCCATCAAAATTGTGTCGGTTCTTCTTGACAGGTAAAGATACTGCAAAGACATCAGAGGAGCCAAGCTCACGCTGATCTGAGAGATGAAAGCTCTGTGATGGGTAGCCATACTGAACTGGGGTTGTTGTGTTACCCAGGTGATACCACTTCAGCAGAAGATAGTCAGAATCATTGAAATGTTTGATAGGCATACAAACAACAAGACCAATTAAATATATCCAAGCTTTTCTTGAATAGTGAAGTACTGATCTGTACCTTCTGAAAATATCTATAAATTCAACAGAAAAGAAAGTAATTAAGATTATTGGAGAGAATTTTCTACTGATTGATTTTAGATTGTGAGAAAACTCTGATTAAATTAATTTTAACCTCGTTGTTATATTCAACGAATGGTTTGATTATCCTCTGGTCTCTAGAGAACCTCTACTAATATGAAATCTATCGGAGGCTATACAATTAATTGTAGACTTATTGTGACTCTCGTCTCAGATTTAACATATAGTATTCAATATAAATCCTGCACTTTTTCTGATTTACGTTCAATATCAATATCAATTCTCGCCTTTTTGTGGTTTGCTGATCTTCAACTACAAATATGTAGTATAGTACATTGATAATATATTGACTACAACATTTAAATATTCATTAAGTCTGAAAGCCTTTGGGAAGTGAAAAAAACTAAATCAGTCTGTCAACAGTAATGTTATAGAACACTGAAAAAACTTTAACTGAAAACATTTCTACTGGATGTATTAACACAAAGTAATGTGTTTCTATCTGGTACAATATGTCATTCGAAAATACAAGTAAGAGGGGTTAACCAGTGCATTTTAATTGGCCCTAAAATCAACTGTTTTTCTTATGTTTTGAATTTTCCCAAATTAAAAATTTGTAATCATTGCCTTTTCAAATGATTTTTTTTCTTCTTCTAAAAGTATTAGCCAGTAACAAGATACAAATTATGCATAGTTATGATCACACGACTTGCAGACAGTAAAAAAATACATGGAAAGTGTCAAAAAGACAACAACCCAATCAAAGAGCAGAAAACATGCCAAGGCTCCATTTGTACACCCATATCCTTTTTTTTTTATTATTATCAAAAATAATTACATTGTACTACCATCCCTGCTTTTAATTTAGCCGATGTTTTTATTCCTTTTCTGACTTAACTTTGTTTCTGTTTATGGATGCACCTGTTTTAATTCATGCCTTATCAACAAATCATCCATTCAAATCAAATTTACAAGAGCATCTCATTAAACTCAAGCAAATAACATAAGTGGAAATACAGACAAATATCATTCAACGTTTATACACAGTAATGTCATAAAACAAACATACAAATTGGACAAAACTCCTTTTAACTTCCAACCCTACCATTGACACAACACTATTTCATGTTCCAACCCCATAATTTTCTTTTTCTAACAGAATCATTCAACTTTAAATAAACTATTTAGCAGAATCAATTTCCATTCTCCAAACACAGATAAAATTTTCTTACAACAGCTGATCAAAGAGGAGAAATAATTTCGTAGCATAATTAACAAAAGATAAAATACGTAATCATATCCCTAAAGACAGGACTATATACTGTAATTAAGATGCTAATCTCTAATCAGTTTACCAAGTCCTTACTTGTCATACACTCCAACTGGTAAATCTGCTTTTCAGTCAGATAAAAAACATAACAAAAAAATATGAACTATAATTATTGGATGATTAAATTGTAATCAAGGGACATAACCAAAAAGAATTAGCCATACTGAGAAACACAATTAGGCAAATTTTGATTAAGCTTTAAGTTTTCAGTTGGTTTACTTGATTGCAATGAGACAGTCTTTATCTAATGTTAGTAGGTTTTAATGACTGGGCATAGTTATAAAACTCTTCTTAGAATGACAAGAAAATGGTTTATGGCAACAAGGGGCCAATAACTGGTTGCAGACTTTTCTTTGGACAAGCTCTTCTGGGAGGGAGGCTGAAATAGTCCAGTCATAAAATGTCACATGATTAACCATCAACTCAAATTTGCATTTGTGATAAAAACTTTTTTATTGCTGCTCATAGGTTTTCCAAATGAATTTCCGAGTGAATAAATCACTTAAAAGATAACTCCTTGCAAATAGTCCTTTGCAGGGATAAATTTTATTAGCTTCTTCATTAACTATAACAAGAAATGATTTTTACTAATTAAGGAAATATGAACTATTATATCTTTTACCAAGCATTGTTATTATTTGAACATAAAGTGTCGGTCACACTCCAATGTAATACTTAAACCACATCTGTAACTAAAGATGACATTAATTAAGGAAACTTTCCATATTTAGTTTGTCTGTCCCTTTACTGAGTTCAAACCTCATCAGTGTTAGTTTTCAGTCATATTTTTATGGGTATTTTTGTCATTTTCAGAATTTATTCTTGATGGTTTATGCACAACTTTCGTATTCTTGGAAAGAAACTCCATCCATAACTCATTAACACTAATGGAGCAACAATCATCTAGATATGTACAGGCATAGGGGAAAATATCTGGACAACTGTTGGATTTTATAGGGACCAACATAATGGAAAACCCAGAATTTTATAACAATTTATTCCAGAGCCATTGAGAGGCTGTGACATAAAAGACTGTTCAGAGGCAGAACCAGCCAGTTTCAAAAAGGGGGGTCCAACCACATGTCCCCATTTAAATGCATTGATTTAGATTATTAAAAAAAAAGTGGGGGTTCCAACCTACAGACCACCCCCACCCTACTTTCCTCCCTCAGGATTCACCACAGCTGTTAAACCATTTATGATGTTCAAGGCTGGGTATCTGGCCTTGAAGTCATAAAACTTTCCAGTCAGTTTTTGTACTCATACTCCAAAATCAACCAATCAAATTGCTGGATTTCTTGTTTCGAGCATTTTTTGTGCTCCAAGCAATGAGCAAAGTTTTATGCCTTCAAGGCCAGGTCATAAACATTTTGTAGAGTTTAACTTACCCAAATAGTTGTGTTCACACAGGAGGACAACCAAGAATGTCCTCAAATACAATCTCTAACTCAGTGTCTCAGCTGGTCAAAGACCTGCAAGAGTAAAGTACAATTGTAATCAGATGTACGAAGACCTGCAAGAGTAAAGTACAATTGTAATCAGATGTACAAAGGCCTGCAAGAGTAAAGTACAATTGTAATCAGATGTACAGACCTGCAAAAGTAAAGTACAATTGTAATCAGATGTAAAGACCTGCAAGAGTAAAGTACAATTGTAATCAGATGTACAAAGACCTGCAAGAGTAAAGTACAATTGTAATCAGATGTACAGACCTGCAAGAGTAAAGTACAATTGTAATCAGATGTACAGACCTGCAAGAGTAAAGTACAATTGTAATCAGATGTACAGACCTGCAAGAGTAAAGTACAATTGTAATCAGATGTACAGACCTGCAAGAGTAAAGTACAATTGTAATCAGATGTACAGACCTGTAAGAGTAAAGTACAATTGTAATCAGATGTACAAAGACCTGCAAGAGTAAAGTACAATTGTAATCAGATGTACAAAGACCTGCAAGAGTAAAGTACAATTGTAATCAGATGTACAGACCTGTAAGAGTAAAGTACAATTGTAATCAGATGTACAAAGACCTGCAAGAGTAAAGTACAATTGTAATCAGATGTACAAAGACCTGCAAGAGTAAAGTACAATTGTAATCAGATGTACAGACCTGCAAGAGTAAAGTACAATTGTAATCAGATGTACAAAGACCTGCAAGAGTAAAGTACAATTGTAATCAGATGTAAAGACCTGCAAGAGTAAAGTACAATTGTAATCAGATGTACAGACCTGCAAGAGTAAAGTACAATTGTAATCAGATGTACAGACCTGCAAGAGTAAAGTACAATTGTAATCAGATGTACAGACCTGCAAGAGTAAAGTACAATTGTAATCAGATGTACAGACCTGCAAGAGTAAAGTACAATTGTAATCAGATGTACAGACCTGCAAGAGTAAAGTACAACTGTAATCAGATGTACAGACCTGCAAGAGTAAAGTACAATTGTAATCAGATGTACAGACCTGCAAGAGTAAAGTACAACTGTAATCAGATGTACAGACCTGCAAGAGTAAAGTACAATTGTAATCAAATGTAAAGACCTGCAAGAGTAAAGTACAATTGTAATCAGATGTAAAGACCTGCAAGAGTAAAGTACAATTGTAATCAGATGTACAGATCTGCAAGAGTAAAGTACAATTGTAATCAGATGTACAGACCTGCAAGAGTAAATTACAATTGTAATCAGATGTACAAAGACCTGCAAGAGTAAAGTACAATTGTAATCAGATGTAAAGACCTGCAAGAGTAAAGTACAATTGTAATCAGATGTACAAAGACAAAGAACATATAGTCACAGTAATTGAATAATTAATTGGAATATGTTTTACTGCCTGATCAAGAGAAGGGTATACCACCATTTGACAACAAGATAAGCATCTGAAAGAGCAACTGTGTTATATTACAAAGCCAAAGACATGCCAATGTTGACAAAGATTAAGCTTAGCTACCTATATCTGTAATATAAGTAAAACTGAGTCAGATCAAAGCAGTACAAGATGAATCATTAGAGATCTGATAAGAAATCTCACTGTTGTTTTAAGTCTTGGTTAATCTTAGTGATTTATGGCAAATCTTATAACATATTCACTTCCATTCATAAAATCTACATTTCACACAGGAAATTAACAATGCTTAACAGTAACTGTACTTGAAATACTGACTTAATTACTTAATCATTATAGATCTGAACAGAGTAAAATGTTGATATAATGTTTTGTAAACAGGATTCTGGTCGCATGCATATGCAGTTCTAAGTATCAGTTTTTCTCATAATAACTGATGTTCTTATAAAAATATCTCCCTAACATCATAATATAACCAACAGAACATATTGTTTTCTCTGCTTTCAATACGAGGAAGTACTTTTATTTGTTGAAATTAATTTTCAGGATTTTAGAAAATTGCTTTGTGAGGTTTTAAATTCATGGTTTAAAGATTATAACGTATTTGGACTGCTTGAAAAATATGAAATTCTATGCAAACTGTATTTCAACTGCTTGAGGGAGCCATGAAAGCTAATTTTACCTCCAAACAGTAACGCTTTCACAGCATAAAATAAACCCTTTCAGGGGTGGATCCAGCCATTTTAAAAAGGGGGTTCCCTACCCAGGACAAAGGGGGGTTCCAACTATATGTCCCCATTCATTTGCATTGATCGTCAAAGGAAAAGGGGGGTTCCAACTCCCGGAACCCCCTCCCCCCCTTGGCTCCACTACTGCCTATAGAATAAAATTGAGAATGGAAATGGGGAATGTGTCAAAGAGACAACAACCCAACCAAATAAAAAACAACAGCAGAGGGTCACCAACAGGTCTTCAATGTAGCGAGAAATTCCCGCACCCGGAGGCGTCCCTCAGCTGGCCCCTAAACAAATATATACTAGTCCAGTGATAATGAACGCCATACTAAGCATTGTTCTGTAAGTCCTTTATTGTTGTAGTGATTTCAGTTACTAAATGTCTTTGTCCCAGTTAGCTTTTGTTGAGTTGGTTTTGCAGTCCAAAATATTTCCTACTTCCTCACTTATTTTGAATGCAGATTTATTTTAACCAGGAGTAGACAGATCTGAATACGAACAGAACATTATTTAACAACATAGGATGATACTGGCTTGATATTCATTTTAGATGTGAATTGATAACGTTTCAAATAAGATTGATGAATGTCAAAAGAAAACATGTTATGGAGTGCCATCTTATATTTTTGTTGCACAGCTAGAATCTGAGCCATCAGCAGAGAGATAGAAATAATACAGAAAGATAGAAATAATACCGATTCTACACTTGTGCTGTCATGTCAGTATCAGAAAAGCTGTAAAAAGCTTACAATATGTCAAAAACCTGATGTTTTGATCAGAAACATTAATGCATTCCTAAAGACCTAAAATTAGATTTTTGAGCCAGGTTAATCCTACAGGCAGATGGGCTGACAGATTGTGGTCTAAGAAATCGCCACAAAAGCTGTAAATTTGCTTGGTCAGTTGTATCCATGTTAAAAAGGAAACAATACTGTCATTTGTAATCTGAAAAGTATTATTGTGGTCAACACAAAAAATTTCAACTTTGCATATTGAACGATTGATTAAGGATACTAAACAAAATAATATGTATCTCATAAGTAAACCGACTGGACATCACATTGTGGTCAATACAATGCTATACTGGATACATTAACTTGATTCTGTAATATACATTTGTACACATATAGTGATTTTCCTAAAATCAGCAGATAGAAATGAATAAGAAGCCATTTCCATGTTGTGATGTCAAAATATGCAAAAAAGGTATATGCCATTGAAATTTTACTTAAAAAAAATATTGGAGGTGTGTTTCTTCTGTTGTCCAGTATATTTCTTGGATTGTTTGAAAAATTTATATTTGTGGATATTTTATTTCGTGGACTTGCCAAATTTAAGTCTGCAGACACTCATATTAATTTGTTCAACATTTAAATATGTGAAGGATACACACAAACTAGTACCCAACAAATAATAATTCTTATTTTTCATGGTTATACATGGTTATACATGGTTATTCACTATTGAAAATTGAGGGATTCCATTGTTTATGCAGTATTCAAATTAGAAAAATACTATTTTTTAGTTGACAAGTTCAAAACATTTTCCTGTGTCCACCCTCTTATATAAATACATCAACACATGTTAATGAATCGTTCTGGTGTCAACAATTTGCTTCTAGGAAATGTATCTTTCTTAATTTCGTAAAATCTCCTCAAAGCAAAGTAAAATATATATGATCTGACAATTTTCCAACCATTAAATTTGGCATTTAGTTTATTTATGAAGAATTTGATATAGATTTGAAATTAATTTTATGAGATAAAGAGATTTTTTTTATACCCTACAAAGATATACTGAAAATAAATCAATTATTTTTGAAATGGGGTTGACAGGTTTTACATTCTTTCCTCCCCAATAAGATAAAAAATACCGATTTTTCTTCCAACAGATAACTTTCCATGAAATTGTTGTAATCTGTCTTTATAGTACCTTAGTATTAGACTAAAATATATGCTGACTGATTTACGCAATATTTATACATTTTTATTACGAAAACAATTTTTGTTCGTTCAAGCAGAACCATACACACATACCAACATGAATTCTGCCTCACACACAGCTACATAAACAAAGAAGACAAATCACCAAGCTATGCCAAATGGTTGTTATAAATTGTTACCTAAACCTTGTGTTTAATTTCAATCAATTTTTATGTTATCTTCATTTTTGTCTTTGAAGTTGTAAAATTTATTGCCTATTAGCTCGACACATCATTCTTCCTTTGTAATATTTCCATCTTGAAACCTTCACCAAGTTGATAATGTTCCTTTCAATAAGTCTATCAAGTTACCCATCTCTCACTGTAAACTATGGTCAGCAAGAGGGGCCATAAATCTGTACCAGTGAAAGAAAACATTTATACTGAGAGTTAAGGGAATATAAGTAAATAGTTTACAAAATGACTTATGATCCACTGAAAGACTTTTAAGAGTTGTTTTCTTATCATGATTTCCCATTAAGTTATTTTGACTGTCAGACACGGTATTAAATAACTAACTAAGGGAGATAATTTATTGTCTTACCATCTAATGTCTGACATACAAAGGGAGATAATTTATTGTCTTACCATCTAATGTCTGACATATAACTATTAACAGTTACAACTTTTAATAATACTTCAGAGTGTTGTTTGTCAATTCTATGATACCCAAACGTCTACAAACTTTTCATTTACCAAATATATGCAATAATTTTATTCCAATTAAGGTCCCTCATGTGGGAAAATCATGACAAAGATACAATGATAAATCAGTTTGATCAACAAGTACAAACAATACAAAATAAAATAGAGATATTTAACACGAACATATTTAATGTAGATACCAGCAGGTGTTTGTATGTAGTAGTGACCCATACAAAAAAAAAGAGATGTATGTGTATTAGACAAACCAAAAGACTTATGGACACACTGATAGGTTAAGTGACTTTGGAATTATTGTTTAATAAACTTTTGGGTTCAATTAATCTCATGCAGTAGTATTTTACCAATTTATTGTTCATACATATACAAACATAATTCCTCTTTTAGAGAGGGATAGACAGACAGGCAGACGGATAAAAAAAACTTACTATAGGATTGACAGACAGATAAGCAAAAAAAAATCCAAAAAACAATCATCTAGATGAAAAAGGATGAACGTACAGACAAACAGACAGATTGATAAAAATTGGAGAAAAACTTACTACAATTTGGATTGACAGACAGATAAGCAAAAAAAATCCAAAAAACAATCATCTAGACGAAAAAGGATGAACGTACAGACAGACAGACAGACAGATAGATAAAAATTGGAGAAAATCTGGGATGAAAATTTCAGGGACTTAATTTTCGGCTCTCCCTTGACACCATTTGCGAGTATGGTCTTGAAGAAACGATGATAGTCCGTCGGAAGGGGACGATAAATGGCTGACCCGTGTTAACAGAGAGCCATATCTCTTGCACGTTAAAGACACCCTTGTAGATTTCGAAAAAGAGCAGGCTAATGCCGCTACAAGGCAGCACTCGCACCCGCAAAGTGGAAAGGGATTAATATAAGTTGCAAAACTTGTTTCCAAATCCACTATAAATAAATATGTTTAAACTAAACTACTGAGAAAAAAAAAATCCCTGCCAAAATCATCTGGACAAGACAAATAAACAGACAGACTTTTTCATGAGAATCCCCTCATGACGTCATTTAAAACTGATATAGTTTCAATAATTGTTGGTAATGTAAGAAGTAATATCACTTACTAACAAATACAACAAACATAAAATTAATGTGTACATAAACATAAAATATAAACTATAGAGGTACCATATGGTTCTGGAGGGTCGGTTTATGACCACAGTAATTGTTTACTCTCTCTCACAGAAATAATAACCAAGGTTATATACTTACATAAAATATCAGCCTCTCCTTGTACTTAGCGATTAACCAATGGTTCATAAAAAGCCTCTGTTTGTACTTAGGGTGGGTGTGTTTTATAGTATTTGTTCTCTAAATTTTTTATAGTAAGTGTTCTGTATTTTTAACTGTCATTTCATTCTTCAAAAAGGTGTGAGGTCTTACAATTATATTGCACAGAAAAAAAATGGTACATAAGGGACCTTCCCCTTGAATCCTTTTTATGTTGTTTAAATATTGTCATCAATAAGCTAACTCACTCACCATCCCTAACTCACTCACTCCCTAACTCACTCACCATCCCTAACTCACTCACTCCTTAACTCACTCACCATCCCTAACTCACTCACTCCCTAACTCACTCACTCACTCCCTTACTCACTCACCATCCCTAAATTTCATAAAAAAAAGACTTTATAATAGTTGATTTCTTGTGTTTTATTTTTGATTAAACAAGAGAACAACGTTCACAAGTTCTCACTCTAAGCTACTAAATATATCTATGATCTTACTTTAAGGGTTTACGAGATTTAATATAACTTTTAATTTATTTTTGGCACTGAGCGATACCCTCTTGTATACTATAAACATCAATTATATGTGCAAGCATTTAACATAAAACCAAGAAAATATTCATACTTTGTTACTACTGCACTGAACAGTTTCAATTTTAACAAGCCCCGACACCTAAATTTACCAAGCATTATAATGTAAAGATTATGATACTAACTTTACACGCTGCACTTGACTGGGAGTCTCCAGAGTTGTCTGAAACAGTCTTATATAATAACAACCTAACACTTAATGCATCTGAAATTACAAAAAAATATATTCTGACATTTTATATTAATATCAATTACGCTTTTAATTTGTTAATGATTTAGGCTGATTTAAAGAGTTATGTCTATAAATATGATATTAATGCAGAGCTTGTGGAAAACATTCAGTAAAATGGTTTAATTGGCAACATTCTTAATCTGATTGTCCCAAGTTATGAGTCTGTAATCCAGTTGTTGGCTTTCGTTGCTATCTGTCATATTCACTTTTCATGTTCTGTTTTGTTAAAATTCGGCTGCTGTTTTTTTGCGTTTGAAAGACTTTGGGTTATGCTCATTGTTGAATACCATACCAGGGCTTCCAAAACGGTCATATATTCCGGTCATTTGTATAATGTCCGGTAAAAGACCGGCTGGGCAAAGCATGAAACGGTCATATACTTTTTAGTTTTCAAGGCTTTTTCGGTCATTTTTACATAATTCACGATCTTTTTGACCCAACCTTTTGCCTTTAACATCAACACATTTCCGGTCATAAATGTGACATGATGATTAATTACTATCAAAACAACACCTACTTTAATACTTTCTAATTTTAATCAAGGTAACCATACTGTGTTCTATATATCTGCTTACTTCCAAGTAATTTAAACCCTTTTATATAGTTGTCTAAGTGACTTCTCCTTATTTCTTGTATTTCTCATTGTTTTCATATATAATATGTACCTCATCACAGATTGGGTCTAAATAGAAGGGACGGCTAGATTTCACGACATTCATGAGATTTCCCATATGATAGCCTTGTATGGACAATGTTTCTAATATTTGGGTTGAGTAACCTTTGTGCCAATATACCTCCACCAAAGCTATAGAAAAACATAGTCAATTTTCTCAAGAAATAAAAGCTCATAACAATGTTATGTAAGGGAGATAACAAAGTATTTATTCAAATTAAAAAAGACGAAGAAATAAAAGCTCTTTTGAGTTCGATTGATTGATATATAAATGTTAAGGGTAGATAATCCATGCAAATATGCCTGTCCTCAGGCTCAGTCAGAAATCCTATTGGTCCTTACGAGGGTCCTTATTACATATATATATAGTGTATCTATAGTATTAAAGCTTGGCCGTTTTAATTAGTTCTGATTTTTCCTGTTCTAGTTTATGTTCTGTTTTTAACAGCAAATTCTCTAATTTTTTTGCTATATTAACATTTCCTGACCGGTGTGAGAAAAATATTTCTCCTCACTAGTGAAAAATCTGTTCTCTGCAAATGATTGGTTGAGATTTAATTGTGACGTTAAATTTTCTTGTTTTCTTCTGAATTTTCTTATTGTGACGTCATGAAAAAAGGCGACCATGTCTGATGACGTCCCATCAAAAGTACACAACTTTCTTCAAATCTTTGAAAAGGAAGGATAAAAATCATTAGAGAAACAGATTCCACCATTGTCTACTAACTCGTGTATCACAATATTTCTCCACTCTCAACAGTTAAATTTTAGTTCTTTAAAAGCTTGGCAAGCCTCACGCTTTAAATACTAAAATTTAACTGTCTCGAGTCCAGAAATATCATAATACACTTGTTGCAGTTGTGGAATCTATATATAATGACCAATAAATTCCTTGAGTGAAACAGTAGGCTATTATATAAAATTTCATCTATGCATGTGTTGGCATTATTAGCTAACTTGTTGACAAAGAAACTTTGCAAAGTTTAGGCTAAAACATTATACAGGTCAAAATTTAAAATAATGTTGTAATATTGTGAAAATTTTGTCTGTCACTTCTGATAAATATGGCATCAGTCTATAAAGTTCCTGACAGGGATGGCGGATTACTCATAGCTCTTGTCAACTGTAATTAAAATTTTAATCAAAATCTCTAAACTACTGATATTAAATGGATTAATTTTCAAAACACATATTTATATGTCAAGTTCCTGACAATTTTAATTACTGCTTTGGTGAAAGGTAACTTACTTTATGCATTAATTCAATGAGGCTCATCTTAATGTGAGATTTAAAGATCTAGCAGCATTTCAAGAAATGACCTTGTATATGACCAAAGGCAGAGGACCAAGAAAATGAATAACAAGTTTATATGAATTGGACGAAATTGTCATATGAATGTCAAGTAGACTGCAACCCAAAATGACATGGGGGTAACAACACAGGGGCTTCTTGATTGTAGTAGGATATCATTTTATTAAATGGGGGTTACAAAATACCACCAAAAAGAGGGGGGGTGATATCAGGTGCTGAGGAATGATATCCATAGTACTAAAATCAGGATGCCTGTGTGTTGTTATTACCCCTTGTAACACATATGATATTGTATGTACAACATTTAATGATTTAATTCCAGATATTGCTTTGAACCTTAATCTATCTATCTAGAAAATATAAATATTTGAAAAAAGTGCACTTCTTACCTGTATCTGCTGAACTAGAAAATTCAATGTCACCCTAAGTAATATCTCAGACTATATTATACATTAATGAATGCTATTAGATAAAATAGATCTATGTTTTACTCTTCACAGCTGGGAAGGATTTATTAACAGAAACATATTTTTTCAAACTATTACATATAAAATTGCAGTACAACTAACTATTATATCACTGCTATTTTTGAGGCTCTAGAGCATTTTTCCCATTTTCCTTTTTACTTATTTTTTTTTTGATACAATACTTCTATGAATACTTTTGAAAATTTTTTGAAGAAATTTGATGCAAATTGGAACAGTTTAAAGCATCAGCAAAAAATCTACAGCAATCTTTTTTGGTTCTGACATCATGGATTTAACCATTTTTTTTGTAATTGATATTTTGGCCTTTTTAATGAAAAACACTGAGACTGGTTCCTCAAAATATCAGAAAATCCATTAAACACCAAGTGAAGGGCTGTCCAATTTTAAGGTCCAAAAATCCAACAAGGGATCTTCCTCTGTCCTTTGTGTGAGGTATGGACTGACTGGATCTTGTTTTTTTTCATGCAAAGGTAACTCCAAGCTAAGGAGACTCTGTTTAAAGACATGCGCTTTTAAACTTGAACATATGGACTGTCTTGATCTTGCTATTCCTAGTTATGAGGTCTCTCAACTCATAACTAGAGGCTCTCTAAGAGTATGGACTGTCTAGATTTTTTTCTTTTCTCAGGTATGAGGTCTCTTAACTCAAAACTAAAGGCCATCCAAGGCTATGGATTGTCTAGATCTTGCTTTTCCTAGGTATAAGGTCTGCGAACTCAAAAACTAGAGGCCCTCCAGTCTATGGACGTCTAAATTGCTCTTTTCTCAGATATGAGATCTTTTGAAGTACAACTTTAATGGACACCTGGATTTTGCAATGATGTGATATAAGGTCTTAAACTTCAAGTTAGAGACCCTCCTAGCTAGATATGAGGTATTTATCTGAAAATTTAGACCATCTTGATTTGGCATTTCCAGGTATGAGGAATTTTAACTCCCTATGTTTTCTGCATTTCTACTGTATTTGTTCTTTTTACTCCACCAACAAGGGACACAACCAGGTTTCAAATCTTGTTTTGTTGTGATATTTAATTCTTTTGGAGACATTCTATTAAAGTATTTTAATTTGTTCTTTCAATGTCTCGTGTTGTGGCTTTACTGGAGATGTGAAGTATTTAGCTACTTAATAGAAGAAAAAAACCAAAATTAGAGATCATCTTCACCATGAACGATTAATACTTTCACCAGAAGGAAAAGTAAAAGGCACCATCTACAAAATTAACATAAATTACTACATATTGGATTGTAATGCCTCAAGTAACCCAAAGCTTTGGATAATCAGCTGAAATTTTAAAGACTTTCAAAGAGTGTCGACTTGGCACCCTCATTTTTGAATCAAAAGAAAGATATCTGGATAAATAATTTTGTTTTTTCTGACAAGTTAAAACTGGTGTATTAATATTTCAAACATGTGTTTTATGAAGTTTTGAAGTGGGTTCTGATGACATATTACACCAAACATCAAATGGTTTGTTACATACCATTGATAAACATATCCAAAATAACAAGTTTGTCACAATGTCTACTTCTATATTCCTAATTACACATAACTGTTCCATTCAGAAAAAAATATATTCTTGCACCAAAAGTTGTGATTTCATGTGCCTGCCTGGGTAGCCTGTTTAATTTCAAATCCTTCTAGTGATACTGATTTTAAGGTTATTGAAATCATATATAAAGTCTCAGTGACTCATGTATGTTAGAAATCAACAGTGTAAAACAGCTATTAAGTTAGATAGAGGGTTGCTGCTCACAAGGAAGCTATTAAACCAAGAGTTCCAAATGAATTTAACCTTCGTAAATTTTAGGACGCCATCACGAGTTGGTTGACTGTTATGGAATAACCATTTCACAAATATATTAGATATGCTCCTTACGTCGAAAACTACAAATACCCTTCCCTTTCCCCAGGACGATACAGAAGTCCTGTGGTAATCTATTACATATGGGCTGTGTCTATTTCTTATAAGAGGTATGCGTTTTAAGTTTAAGATGAAAAGCATTCATATTTTTTATTCTGCATCTTACTTTCCAGAAAGTAGAAATGATGAAGTGAAGACAAAGAGTTTTGAACATGATGTTAAACTCATGGAAGACAAAGGCAAAAACGCCTTGTCAAAAATAATTATTTTAAAAATGCACTTAACAAGCTTTAGAATCCTAAATTTGCTCCCTCTTAATTACGTTAAAAAGCTTTTTGACATAAAAAATGCCTGCTTAAAATAAAGTCAAATATTTAAGAAAAATAACTTGAGAAGAATTTTTGAAGATTTTTTTCTCCAGGGATGACACTTAACAAAGAATGTGCCTTTTTTCACATAAATGTTGTTAATTTGCTTTAAAACTTGACTCATCTCTGTAAAACTATTTTGAAGTTCTCCTGGGGCTAATAAAAAACAATCAGACTTATCCAGAAGATGGTTGCAGTTTAAAAAGCAGATTTCACCAATGGTGCATTTCTTTCATTGTGATTAACTTAGAAGGTTTTATAGGAGTTATATTTAACTAAACATTTAAGTAAAGTTTAATGAGGGAATGAGGAATTGAAGTGTACAGTTTCCAGCAGTTCTAAATATAAAACGGATGCCTTTTCTATAAATGTCTTTAGTAGAGGCCTATTTGTGTCTAAAATTATCTAAAGTTACTTAGGCCATTTGTTTTATCAAATATATAGAGTAATCCAGCAGTTTTGAATATATAACCGGATGCTTTATAAGTTTATATATTCTTTGAATGTCTAAAGTAGAGGCCAATTTTGTTCTATAATTAACTAAAGTAGGCTCTTTGTGTTATCAACTATCTGAAGTAATGGGTCTTTGAATCTAATGAGTATGTAGGAAGCTAGTATGCTTAGTTTTAAATAAAATCTAAAGAAGTCAGGTGCTTTGTTAAATAATGCCTAAAGTAGCAGCCATTTGATACAAAAAATAGCTAGGTATGAATAAACTTTAAAAAAATTAATAAAAGTGTTTCTTACTATACAGTTAATTTCTGTTTTTTGCAACTCCATTTACTAATTTAAATGTATCATGCAATAGTGATAAAGGGAGAGATTAGGTTTATTTTTAAAGGAAAACATTCTTACCTACTTATTAAGACTTGAGTCTGATGGGGGGAACATAGCTATAGTTGGCTACTTTTAAAACTTGAATATGATGGGGGAAATATAACCATAGTTGGTGTCCCTCCCACCAGCTATGGGATATTGGGAAATTACAGAAATTGTTGTTGCAATCTGTCTCTTAAGAGTTATGTCTAAGTTAGCTAAATAATCTGTAAATCATTGAAAAAATACATTTATATCTACTTCTCCCACAAATCAGACTCTCACATAAAACAGAACACATGTGACAACCACATTTAGAAAAGCCATAAACTGCCACCTCAGTAAACATTTTCTAACTTTAGAAAGGGATATAGTTTACACCATAAGTACCACTTCTCTTATTAGGTTAAGGTTTGTCTCATACAACCCTACTTAAAACATTGCTCTAGAAAACAAATCTATCACCAAAGTATATTGAGATTGTTTCATCACCCACTATAATGACAATCAGCCTTAATTAACTGGTATGACAAACATGTAGTTTATACACACAACAACTGTACAACTGATCAAATAATTGTCAGGTTAGATAACTCTGGTATGACAAACATGTAGTGTATACACACAACAACTGTACAACTGATCAAATAATTGTTAGGTTAGATAACTCTGGTATGACAAACATGTAGTTTATACACACAACAACTGTACAACAGATCAAATAATTGTCAAGTTAGATAACTCACAAGTAAGTTTTTGGTAAAGAACATGATAATAAAGATATTTAGGTAGAATGTCATCTGCTTGATCTTTCATTGTAAGGTATGTGCGTCTCTGACTTGTCAAACAGATCTTACATGGTGTTGATCAAACACACCTTTCATGGTAAGTTATGTGTATCACTGACTTGTCAAACAGATCTTACAGGGTATATAATCAAACACACCTTTCATTGTAAGGTATGTGTATCACTGACTTGTCAAACAGATCTTACATGGTGTTAATTAAACACACCTTTCATGGTAAGGTATGTGTGTCACTGACTTGTCAAACAGATCTTACAGGGTGTATAATCAAACACACCTTTCATTGTAAGGTATGGTAGAACTTCATTTGCCACAACGGCTTAACCTGGGTTAGCCCGGTCGACGCTTCCGGTATAGGCACAGTCGTTTCATTTGCTGTAAAATCAGCCGCTGGCGCAAATAGGCATAAGCCACCCTCTCCGGTCTTCACTCACCGGCAAGCAATCAGCCGGTCATAAAAGTATGGCGGGAAGCGCAATTTTAGATAAATTGTCGAAATTTGAAAGGTGAAGATTGATTTTTTTTTCAATCAGACTATATTAGGCAGCAACCATTTGATTTTCTGGGGGGGGGGGGGGGGGCATGGTTTTTTTTTTGAAAAAAAAGTTTGTTTCCATTTTTTGGAGAAAAAAATTATTTGTTTTTGATTCTGAAAAAAAAAATTGTTTGTTTCACCCTCAGCTGCCACTATATGTAATGCTAAAATTGAAAGAAAAAAATTGTTTTCAACTTGTCGCGAAAAAAATAGATTGTTTTTCGCCACAGGCGAAAAAAAAATTTGTCCAGAAAAAAAAACCATAGTCCCCCCAGAAAATCAAATGGTTGCTGCCTTATATGATACTGCATTGGTCAACTATGATGATAATAAATTGCCATGCTATATTTTTTTTTTTTTTTTTTTAAATTATCTCGGAGAAACGTTTTTATGATGAATAAGGCCTCAGAAAAAAAGATTGCATTTTAAAAATATATATTTATTGTTAACAGGTTCATTTCTTATTTTCCCCAACTTAAAATAGAAAGCAAAAAAGTATAAATTTGAATTCTGTCGCCATCTTTAAATCAGCCGGTTCCACTCGTTTTAATTTCAGCCATATTTAACCCGGTCACGTGATGGGGCGAACCGGGCATAAGCCCGACCTAGAACAAATGAAGCAGCCCCTATGTGTATCACTGACTTGTCAAACAGATCTTAATACATGGTGTTAATCAAATACACCTTTCATGGTAAGGTATGTGTGTCACTGACTTGTCAAACAGATCTTACAGGGTGTTAATAAAACACACCTTTCATTGTAAGGTATTTGTGTCATTGACTTGTCAAACAGATCTTACAGGGTGTTAATCAAACACACCTTTTACCCTTATAAACTTTATAAAATAGTGACCACATTCTTTAAAAAATTTCAAGTGCAAAATCTTTAACTATTCCTTCTAAGCTAGGACAATATGTATAAGTCTAATAACCTTCAGGGTTCACAGTTTAAATATATTACAGTAAAATTCCATCTTGAGAAATGTGTAAACTGTGCACATATAGATTGTTCCCAAATTACCCATAGAAGTTTGGGAATATATAATGCCATTATGGGAAAAGAGATATCATTTCAAAATTATATTATTATTTTATCCTATATTTGAAGTAGTTTGACAATGACTGAAGATCAAAGTTCAATTTTAACAAGAAATTTGTAAAATATCACCAAAATTCCATTTTATAATATTGCAGAATCTTTAGAATTACATCATAAGTTTATTGACTGAAGATTGTGACCCTGAAATTGTTAAAATCTTATCTATAGATTTACATCAAATCATCATAGAATTTATGTGAAAGGTTTCTTTCACTTTAGCCTCCCAATGGTAAAAACTTAATTTGAACTCATTAGAAAATGAACAATTAAAATGATTTTTATGAGGGAAACACTCCTTATCTCGTGATAAAATGTTCATAACAATATGGAGGGAAAATGTAAAACATATTCCAATCATAAAACGTACATTGGGTATTATGTAAGCTTTAATAGATAGCCATCTTAGTTTTAACAAGGGCTAATTTATATCACATGTTCTATCCTCGTTCTCTTTGAAACTTTGTCAGTTTTGATACCAAGATACATAAAATCAATTTCAGAAAGAACTTTTAGCATATTATTGTAAATTAGGTTTTGTAACGAAACAACAAAACAATAGTCCTTTGAAATCTCTACAGATAGTTAACTGTTAATTGCTGTTTATTTTATTTCATTTCTTTAGTATTTTAGCTCTCGTCTAGACTTGGGAAAGCTACTCACAGAACTAAAATAGAAAAGCCAATTTATCAAAATTACATTCATGTTTCATATTAAATATACATTTCGCAAGTATTTTTCATCTAGAATTTCTCTCTTGTCCTCATTCTATTAAGTTTAAAGAGGTCATGGGCCCTTTTACTAGCAAAGTCTGAGCTTTAGAATATGTACAAAAAGACAAGACACTGAAAAATTACTTCTGTCTGGGTTGGAATCAGGGGTGATCACAACATATCAGAACAACTGTGTTTTTCTTTCTCTTATTTTTTTCCTCATGACTAATGAATCTCTTTTTTCAGTTGCCATCTTAATTCAGTCATGCAATATGGAAGTAAATAAGCAAGAAACAAATAGTAATCAAAGTTTGCCATAAATAAGAGTAACAATTAATGAGTAAATCCTAGTATTCAATTTACCAACAATACATAGAACTGCCACTTTAAAAACTATATGAGTGGCTGGAAAACAGTTCTCAAAGGTTTTTTGTAATAGAAATAGATTTGAGGACTACCGAATTTAGAGAACTCTGTAAAAACAAACTTTTCTATTCATGAATTCAAAATGGAAAACAAGGAATCAATAAATGAATATAATAACATATTCCATATACCTCAATCTCACAGCAACCCAACCCCAAATAGAACCAAAGTATCATCAGAATTCATATATATATGCTCTTTAACTTTGTACTGTATTTGGCTAATTCTTTTTTTTTTTCTTTTTTATTCAAGCATCACTGATGAGTATTTTGTAGACAAAACTTGTATCTGGCTCAAATACAAAATTTCAATCGGGGTATCAATGATGAGTTTATGCTAGAAAATTGGTGGTTTTAACAGAGAGAACAGTTATTTTTGAAAATTTAATTATTGATCAAGACTCCATGCACGTGCAACAAACTGCACCAAGATATTTATGCATGATTCAAAGCCTAGGTAATGTATCTACATATAAATGTTTTTATTAATGTATGCATTACATTTATAACTAAAATATACAATGAAGAAATTAATAGCTGTTGTTCACCAGATGTGGTGTTATTAGAATCAGTAATTGTCTCCCTGTAAAGCTCTCCTATTTTAAGGCTTATTGTAAATCATATAATGGTTACTTAAACTACACAGTTTATTATTATTGCCTGTACTTCTAGTTACTATTATTGCACATACTTCTAATTATTAGTATTGCATGTACTTCTAGTAATTTTTTATTTCATGGGCCTACTCCTAAAAAAGTATTTGCTACAAGATGGAATTTTGTATATCTTAAGTTTTGAATTAACCAAAATAAAACAAAAATCTCCCCCTTTGGACACCATGGGTTGGTGGTCTAGTGGTTAAGACCAAAGTTGAAGATCCCAGTTTTGATCCCGACTCACGCTGCTGAAAATTTTAGTACAGCAGAAGGGTGCCATTTGTTTTAATCTAGACTAATATTTTGTATTATTAAGATCTGCTTACACAGATTTATAATGCCACAATGATGGTATGATTTGGATACCCCCTCCCCCTTTTTTTAGTACTTTTTCTAATGCAATATCAATAACATTGAATCTTGAGTATTTGAAATAAATTTTAAATACTGGCTATACTTTTAAACCAGATGTTTTGATGACTGAGTCTTTACTGCCTAATGTTTCCCATATAAATTTTGTCTTGTAATTTTTTGCAGGTATTAAACAGTCTAACACCTGACACAAATTACGAACAAATTTATAGCCATATAATTCTCAGAATGGTCCTGCCCACTTCTGATAACCATCAGGTGGCATGTTGTAAATCTGTAATAATATTCCAAATAATAATTTGATATCTTTTCATCACAACGTGATATTCCCAGTATATTTTAAGACCAAACCATCAAAGAGATTAGAAGCAGTACAAAACTATAAACTAGCACTAAAACAAATGATATTGTGAAATTTTAATAATTTTTGCTGTTTTTATGACACAAGTTCAGAGATTTAATCAAACTGCAGGACTTTTCAAAACCTGTTAAGATAAAAGTGAAGTTTTAAGTTGAATATTTTATGTTTTAAATGTGTTTTTAACAGGATTCTACACAAAGACCATTATTTTCATATTACACTGTAATATGATAGCTGAATCATAGATGTAATACATCTATGGCTGAATCAAGAGAGATGTATGACATTGCTGTACTCAACAGCAATCAAATCAAGCAATGACAGAAACCTCATGTGTTGGCCAGTTATACCTGCAAAAATTACTTGAAAAAAATATTGACCTTCCTGTATAAAATGAGAGATTCAATAAAACCAAACATAATGCAAAATATGGATTTTTTAAGGACTTCATTATATTTTCAAAATAATATACCAAAAGGCTGTGGCCATTTGAAAAATCCTTTTAAAGCAACAAGTAATCAGTCCATTGTTAAAACTTGTTGGCTTCTCATTTGAATCATTTTCCCAGTTTGTCAGGTCCTCTATAGTCTATCTATGTTATGTCTTTGTTTGTCCTTGAGGCCATACCAGTGACCTGTAACTTTGACCTTGGGTCTTTGATGGATAGCTGTCTCACTGGTAAACATTCCACATCTCACTATTTTTACCAATCTAATAAGTCTTGAAATACATTTTGCTGAAAATAAGATACCAAAGAAAACGGCTACCATTTGAACATCTTGACTTTCAGGCTATGAACAGCATGTCAGAAAGATTTTTAGATATGACATTTGCTGTGGGTTAAAACTAAGAGTGCAGCGATGCAAAAAACTGGAGTAGTACTCTATCATTGGTGCACTTAAGAACATGCTGTCTATCAATCACACACTATCAGTTGTTAAAACTCACAAAGATAATATTCCTGGCTTTATGAATGACTATCAGTTACTATGTATCCATCCCTCAAGAGATCATTATCTCTAACTTTCCTCTCACCTTTCTAAGCTTTTATCTGACAAAATCTTAGGCATCAGAATGTTTTTGTTCCCTTCCTTAGGGTAATGAAATGAGGATACAGATGTTAAAAGGTCTTTTGGGTTTTTGTATGTTGGATTGTCTGAGGATTGTCTCAGTATGAAATATTCCCCAACATTTTCTTTCTATTTAGTGTTGGTAGTTTACTCTTCGTAAGATATGCTAACCAATTGTCCATTAGGTATGCTGACCAAATGTTTATTAGATATGCTGACCGATTGTCCATTAGGTATGCTGACCGATTGTCCATAAGGTATGCTGACCAATTGTCCATTAGATATGCTGACCAATTGCCTATTAGTTATGCTGACCAATTGTACATTAGGTATGCTGACCAATTGTACATTAGATATGCTGACCAATTGGGGGTTAGTGGAAGTTCCAAAGGACAATTTAACAATATCTGATAGACGTACTAGGGGGAAACATAAATTTAGGCAAATATCTACAAATAAAGATTTCTATAAATTTTCATTCTATCCTCGCACTATTTCGGACTGGAACACACTACCTGAAGCAATAGGTATGTCTGACACCCTGGAATCCTTCAAAAGTGGCATATCCACTCTAACACTTGAAGGATCCACAACAACTTATTAATTTAAACTACAAAGCCACTGTACATAATGTATATATGTTATTGTTAATGATTTTTCTTTTTTATATTATTTTTAAATTAAGTCCATATGTACATAGCACACAAGTTCCGGGAAGTTTTACACTCCTACCTAGGAGTCTACTCCCGTATTCGGAAGAAGAAGAAGAAGAATTGTACATTAGGTATGCTGACCAACTGTACATTAGGTATGCTGACTAGGGCAATTGTACATTAGGTATGCTGACCAATTGTACATTAGGTATGCTGACCAATTGCCTGTTAGTTATGCTGACCAATTGTCCATTAGGTATACTGACCAATTGTACGTTAGGTATGCTGACCAATTGTACATTAGATATGCTGACCAATTGTACATTAGGTATGCTGACTAGGGCAATTGTACATTTGGTATGCTGACCAATTGTACATTAGGTATGCTGACCAATTGTACATTAGGTATGCTGACCAATTGTACATTAGGTATGCTGACCAATTGTACGTTAGGTATGCTGACCAATTGTAAGTTAGGTATGCTGACCAATTGTCTGTTAGATATGCTGACCAATTGTCCTTTAGGTATGCTGACCAATTGTACATTAGGTATGCTGACCAATTGTCCATTAGGTATGCTGACCAATTGTCCATTAGGTATGCTGACCAATTGTCTGTTAGATATGCTGACCAATTGTCTGTTAGGTATGCTGACCAATTGTACATTAGGTATGCTGACCAATTGTCCTTTAGGTATGCTGACCAATTGTACATTAGATATGCTGACCAATTGTACGTTAGGTATGCTGACCAATTGTCCGTTAGGTATGCTGACCAATTGTACATTAGGTATGCTGACCAATTGTCCATTAGGTATGCTGACCAATTGTACATTAGATATGCTGACCAATTGTCCGTTAGGTATGCTGACCAATTGTACATTAGGTATGCTGACCAATTGTACATTAGGTATGCTGACCAATTGTCCGTTAGATATGCTGACCAATTGTACATTAGGTATGCTGACCAATGATACATTAGGTATGCTGACCAATTGTCCGTTAGATATGCTGACCAATTGTACATTAGAAGCTGACCAACTGTCCATTAGTTATGCTGACAAATTGTACATTAGAAGCTGACCAACTGTCCATTAGTTATGCTGACCAATTGTACATTAGAAGCTGACCAATTGTCCATTAGTTATGCTGACCAATTGTACATTAGAAGGTGACCAACTGTCCATTAGTTTTGCTGACCAATTGTACATTAGAAGCTGACCAACTGTCCATTAGTTAAGCTGACCAATTGTACATTAAGTAAGTTGAACTCCACACTGCAGATTTCCTATTATTGGTAGTATATATGATGAAAAAGTTACAGATTGAACAAAGGAAAAAAGGGGGGTTCTTGTTAGAATAAGCATCAGTCTCTCCAAATAAAAGAATGAAAGAAAAATGTTGCCATGGTTAAATGAAGGTGAACATGTGTTTTTTGTAGGTAAGGCAATAATCAGTTTCTTGACAAAAAAATCTATGATTAGTTTCTTATATTAGATTTCTATTACCTATCCACTTCAAAATTATGTAAATTCTGAATGGAAAAAAAAGTTATCTGCATGAATCTGTTGAAAAAAATGTGGAAGATATTTTTTTAATCGTGATTTAGAGTTCCCCTTTGCATTTCTTAATGAGATCTTAAATTCTTAAACTGCTATAAAGAGATAATATTTACATAAAACTCAAAGTTGATGATTGATTTGACTAGATTTATTTTGAGAGCCTTCCTGATTTATCTATGAAAGATTTTGATGTTTGTGTAACCTATTTGATTACAGTGGATGTCAGAGGTCCTCTTATAAACCCATGTCATTGCTGTCCTCTACTGGGAAACTCATAGTCAGAGAAGAAAAAGGTCAAGGTAATAACCCATGTCATAGCAGTCTCACTACTGGGAAACTCGTAGTCAGAGGAGACAAAGGTCAAGGTCAGTGATATTGTTGTCTTTTTTCAAAACTACCTCTACCGTTTTTTATTGGGAAAAATGCATATTTTTTATTGAAATTGGGAAATATTATTCTAAACACATCTCCGATTTTTTGCTGACCTTTGCTGTCTTTTTGCAGTTTTTTCATGTATATTTTGGTTGTCAGACATTTTCAACCTGGAAGGTACTTATCGTAGCGGGGAAAGAAACAGAAGCAATGATGGCACTTAATGCATTGAAAACCATATGTGTTACAAACACCATGATGATTCTGATCAGAAAACCGGATCTCAAAAGTGCTTTATAATATCAAAATAATAACATGAATACGATATTTACAAACATTACTACCAATGCCATCACTGTTTGGGGAAAATGTAGACCTTTTTGGGAGGAATTTTAAGCCATTTTTTTTAGTAATTGGGAATTTTCTCTAGGGGAAAAGGCCGAATTTCGGCTGTAATTTGAGGCAAACAATATCACTGAAGGTTAATAACCAATGTCATAGTTTTCTCTCCTGGGAAACTTGGTCAGAGGAGACAAAGGTCAAGGTTGAGAACCAATGTCATATCTTTCTCTCCTAGGAAACTTGGTCAGAGGAGACAAAGGTCAAGGTTGAGAACCAATGTCATATCTTTCTCTCCTGTGAAACTCAGTCAGATGTGACAAAGGTCAAGGTTGAGAACCCATCATAGCTGTTCTCTACTGGGAAATGCATAGTCAGATGTGATAAAGGTTAATAGATTTAAGAAGATGTGGAATGAGTGCAAATAGGACAATTTATAAAAGTATACCATTTATGTTCACCAATGAGCGATGGACTAGCAAGCTTTTTAAGGGAAAATCTCCTCCCATATATGCTTAATATTTCAGTCATTCATTCATTTTTTCAGGGGAAAATAAACATAAATAACCATTTACCTTTCAAAGCAATCACCACTATAGAGTCTAGAGGTCTTTTCTTTAAACTTGAGGCAGGTTTATTTCCTTCTAAAACCCCTAATATTGGTATCTGAAATATAAAATATTTACCCAGTAATTCATTGACCTCAATGACTGCAAGAATGTAAGCTTCAATCAAGGATGGCTGGAGACACAGAGAAGTAAATGATAGGTTATAACATTAGGATTAGGAAAGTATCAGACAAAAATTAAAAAGATCCCAGGGAGCTGACATGGCAAATAGTTAATATGACCCTCATAGAGTCAATAATAGTTGCTGAATTCAGAACGAAGTTTTTATAATCCATTAATAACTTTTATGTCTGACATACATGCTTGCTTACTTACAAGTATTATAAAATATAATGGATTTAGAGAAAGGTGACATTAAAACACATACCACAAGCCAAGTTAATCACAACTTATCTTAAGCCCCTTATATCATCAACATTTGCTGGATGTTTTATAAGAGTTAACAGATTTTGATGATCAGGAATTAGTCTATCTTTACCTATAATAATACCAAACTTATAGAGTTATTGCCTAGAAAGAGATAATAATTTCTTATTTTTCTCTTGTCCCAGTAGTAGGTTCTGGCAAGAAGACAGCATTTATCTTCTAAACGTTTTACGGATCTGCCAAAATCTAATTGAAATATCACAAGTACACAGCACGACACACAGTCATTGTCGAGTCGGAAAATCTATAAACAACGTAAAAAACGTATGATGCGTAATCATAAGTTCATTTTCTCCTTTTAATTATCTGATTTTTTGATAAATTTGAAAAAAAGTTGAAACTTTTATAAAAATAGAGAGTTTTTATCTAACTATATCTTACTGATTATCAAATTTCCAGGGGAGATAATTTTATAAGTAGATGACACCAATCTCAAAAATACTGTATATCTTTAAATTATTGTTTAAAAATCTAAAATCAATCACTGAACTCATTCAGCAGCTATAAAATCTACTAATAATTACTGTTAAATAACAAAACTTGAAAGAATATTTTACAGGATAGTCAACCCATGCACTTTCCTTTATCAAATGCCTCTACAATATGAGAACTGTTGCAGAATGCATTGTTCTTTAGGTTAGGTTTCTGTCATTGCCCTGAATCACTGCAGGATGTTTGATAAAAACTGACAGAGTCCAATCTTGCCTTTCAATCATACCTTAAGTCATATGTGTAAACTTGAACTTTAAATTCACAATTAAAATGAGATCACACCATATATATCTCTGATATTGGACAATTTATAGAGCCCCTTTGAAATCTTTGTTCCGATCCTTCTAGCACCTCTTTAAAACAATGGTTGTTAAAACCCTTCTGGGACTTCTTATAACAACTTCAACTGTATACAACCTATATGGAGCCCTTTTATAACTTTTGCTGTTTTTAAAGCCCCTTTAATAACTTTGGCTGTAAACACCCCTTCTAGAGCCTCTTTAATAACAAAACTACAACAAATTATTTTCATCTAAGTTAGAACTGGTTCTGATATTGATGATGAACATCAAACAAAATCACACAGAAACAAAATGAAATTTAAATTCCCATCAGTATTGCATGCTCAGCACATTCAGATTTAATCAACTTTAATTCTTTGAAAATTCAATAAAACAAAATTACACCAACCTTTTTTTTTAATTTTCAAATTTGACTGATGAAATAAGTTGAATCTGATTAAGCCATGCTAGATTGTTTCGACTACGATGGCAAAGGAAATGAGACAGAAAATTTAATGGAGACCTGTATCTAAATGAAAACAACAAAGTTTAAGTATAAAGTGTAATATTCTCTGACATTTTACATCATCTGGGATCTGCCATTATATAATAGACTTAATTGTTTACCAATTTCATTTCACTGGTACAATATGTAGAGAACAAATACATCCCCATAGAAAAAGATGACAAAATTCCAGTGGAATTCCACTGGAAAGCCACTGGCAAAATCAGTGGATTAACCACTGGATTCCAGTGGAATTCCAGTGGAATCCAGCGGTAAAAAATGTCTGGCATTCCACTGATCTACTGGAATTCCACTGATTTACCAGTGGTAACTCCAGTGGAATGCAACAAGTTCCAGTGGAATTCCAGTGGTATTTTCTCTGGCATTCCACTGATCTACTGGAATCTTCACTGGTAAATCAGTGGAATTTCAGTAGATTCCACTGGAATTATCACTGGTAAATCAGTGGAATTCCAGTAGATTCCACTGGAATTATCACTGGTCAATCAGTGGAATTCCAGTAGATCAGTGGAATGCCAGACAATTTCTCTCCAGTGGAATTCCAATAAAAAATTGTTGTATTGAATAATTTGCGGTCACAGTACTTAATTGTTTTGGAAATTAGGGTTTCAGTAAATCATGCATCATGCTAACTCACAGTTTAACAAAAACAACCATAAATCTTTGTGGTATGATCATTCTTTAATCTTCACTATAAAAAATTCATTTCTACTGAAAGTACAAATATAATGAAGCAATTATAATATCCACACTATAAAAATTATACTGCATGAAAATTCCAATTTAAATAAAAAACTAAAAAGTTATGAGACATAGGATCAGCGTTTTCTTCAGAAAATTTGTTCAGATGGGGATATAATCACAAGCCCGCCTTGTTCTTAAATTGTATTAAAGAATACACCATTTTTGAAGGGGCATTAATTGAGAGGGATCTCCGTCATCCCTTGCTCTGAAGAAAACCCCTGAGGATGCCCCTATTGTTTTCTACACCTCTGAAACCGCTTGGCCAATTGGAACCAAACTTGGTCACAAAAGTCTTTGAGCGGTCCCATTTCAAAATTGTATCCGTCATGTCCACACATGATCCAAGATGGATGCCATTTTGGGAAAATGTATTCAAAGATTTCCTCTTCTGAATCTACTGTACCAGTTGGAACCAAACTTGGTGACAATGGTCCTTAGGTGGTTTTCTTTAAAAATTGTATCCGACATGTCCACACCTGATCCATTATGGCCACCAGCAGGGAACATAGTTTAACATTGGACCCTAGGGGAAAGATTGCTCATTTTGTTCCAATTTGTCAAAAAACATGGACGGTTGCTGCTGTTGGGTATCCAACAGGTTACCAGGTGTGCGGCTCCAGGCTCCAGGGAGCCTCTGGTTTTAGGCCTTATATATATTGTTTGTTCAATTATTACACGTTAATTTTGTGTTTTTTTATTTTGTAATTAGAAATGTACATATCGTCGCTGTTATACAAAAACCTCGTATCTAAGGTTTTGATTATTTTACACCAGGCAGTAAAAACTGAAATCTTTTTATCGATTATTTAGAATTAAATGTGTATGTTCCACTGTATGCGAAAATATCTGATCTTCTAACCAATAAATTACCAAGACGAGCAAAAATGTCTGCACCTATATTGTATTTTAAAAGCTTTTCATATTATTTCTAAGCTTTATTAGCTTTGAGAACCTAAAATTGATTCAGTAAACTGTAGCTGTTATGATGCCAGCTGCCGTGCCGTGTGTTTTTCTTTTGAGATACGATATTTTCGAACAACAAAATGTCTCACCAATCCGACTACACTTTTTCGTCACATGTCAGAATTCAGGTTAATGATTGGTTAGAAGATCAGATATTTTCGCATACAGTGGAACATACATATTTAATTCTAAATAATCAATAAAAGGATTTCCACAAAAAATTGAGATACGAGGTTTTTGCATAACAGCGACGATATGTCATTTGGGATCTATGCATTGTATCAGTATTTATGTTTATAATTCATATAGATTTACTTAAATTATATAAATTTAAAAAGGGCATGTTGTTGGTTATATATTATATTGTTTGTTCAATTATAACTTAATTATATGTACATTTAAAATAAGATATTTGTTTTCCTTTTGATAGTCACCCCTGCGAAATGATTATGAATAATTCATGAATGTTCATGGATGATTCATGAATGATTCATGAACACAATTCATGAATTGTTCATAAAAGATTCATGAACAGTTAATGAACTAGACATGAACTACAAATGGACATGCATGTTCATGAACCAGTGAATAATGAACTATTCATGAACAGAAAGTGTTCATGAACTCTTTGGTTCATTAAAGTTCATGAACAAAAATAGTTCTTGAACTTTTATTATTCATGAATTGTTCATGATTTTATAGTTCATGAACACGCTTGTCCATTTGTAGTTCATGTCCTGTTCATGTATAGTTTATGAATTTTTTATGAATGATTCATGAATTTGTTCATGAAATATACCAGTCCATGAATCATTCATGAACACATGAACTACTGTGTTCATGAACTGTTCATCAGTAATTTAATTCATGAACATTGTTTGTCCACTTGTAGTTCATGAATTAAGTGTTCATCTAAAGTTCATGAAATTATTAAAAAGGATTTTCTTGAATATTCATTTTTGTGTTATTATCATAAGTAAACTTCTCTTCCTGTCTGTAATTGAAATTGCTGGACTTCCAACTAGAAATGCTACATAACATCTTGGTGAAGTTGTTCTGCTTGAAATTCTTCCCAGTTGAACAGATCTTTTAATCAATAAATGCATCTAAGTTTCCCCCTGCAAAATCAAAAATCACTCCACAAAGAATCAAAAGTCCTTGATATTTGTTTTAAATAAACACTCAAGATTAAACAGTTTCTAACCGGTATAATACAATGTAATAATTTAATTTAATAATTGTTGTTTTTATTAAAATATCAATAGAGTAAGATTAATAACATGAATACTACTTGCCTTTTCATGACATTTCAAATAATGTACCCCCCCCCCCCCCCCCCCCCCTTTTCCCCTTTTAATTTGCCCACACACAATCATAAGAATGGCTGAAGCATGAATTATGTTTACCTTGAAATAAAATATATTGTACAAATCTATCAGTTATTCCTGAATGGAAAACATTAAACCAACACTGTAAAATGTAAAGGTTACTTTCACTTTCTGGTGTTTTATATTTATTATAATTAATCAATAATTATTATAATGCTTCAACAAATAGTTATTCAGCAAAAAAAAATAATCAAAAATATATATAATTTACTTATCTGATACAAATCTGCTTTATTTTGACAGCTATATCTTCATCTTCATTTGTATTGTAAGCGTCAAAACCACCATTTTGCTGACGTAATTATGACGTTTTTCTATTCCCAGTCACTTGTAATCATTTGTCTGCATTGCAATCTTTTGTCAAAGTCATTGAAGCGTTTTACAATAGGTAAACGTAATTCATTAAATATGATAATTATTGACATCGGTCTGCAATGTTTGGGAAAGAATGAATTGTCATTAATCTGGGCTTTGTTTCCAAGTTCCTCTATGTGCCGTATGATGGTTAAGAAAGGCACATGTTTGAACTTGGAGAGACAATCAGAAATTACATCTTTAGAAGAAAGAAATTAAGTTTACCATTGTCATGATTGTAAAAACGAAACATGAGAAACATCTCCAGCTCAAAGTAAGTTACAAAACTTCAAAGTTAGTCCCAAATTTTGTATGACTCTCAAAATGTAACACTCTTCTGGTGTAGTATGAAAAGAAAAAGGTGCTGAGCTAATTTCTGTTGTTCAATGAAAAGGAAATATTTTTTATGGACATACTTTTGCTTATAATTACTTAAGCTTACACTACATTTGTAAACACATTTGTATCACATGTATTGAAGTAATATGAGGCTCTACCTGCATGCTGTGAAAGGGAACTAATCAAATCTGTATGATTTTTTTTTAATTTTGCCTCTGCCATAGCGGAGGGGGCAATACGTTTTACCCTTGTCCCTCTGTATAGATGTACATGTACGTCCCAAAGTTGGTTTCAATTCTTTAAACTTTTGGGGAGTCGCAGCACAGCAAAAGTGAGTATATCAGTGGTTGTCGTTTGTTTATGTGTTATTTGTTTTTCGTTCATTTTTTCACATAAATAAGGCCGTTAGTTTTCTCATTTGAATTGTTTTACATTGTCTTATCGGGGCCTTTTACAGCTGACTATGCGGTATGGGCTCAATGCTCATTGTTGAAGGCCGTACGGTGACCTATAGTTGTTGATGTTTGTGTCATTTTGGTCTTTTGTGGATAGTTGTCTCATTGGCAATCATACCACATCTTCTTTTTTATATATTTATATTTTTAATGCTTTTTGATAAACAAACATGTACATGTATTTACACTTTTGCTATTCAACTGAATATTGTCTCAAAATGATCTCAAGATCTGTAAATGAATAACCTGGAGGTCATGCTAAAAGCACTTTAATTGTGATGTCATAATACAATGTATAGATGTTTATCAGAACTTGTATGACAGTCAAATTTATGAATTTATTTATGAACTTAATGAATTCATTTATTCATTAAAAGTTCATAAAATGTTCATGAACATGTGTTATGAACAATTTATGAACATTATGAACTGACTCACAGTTCATTAAAGTTCAGAAAATATTCATGAACTGCATTTTATGAACTATTCATGAACTAAATTCATGAACAAACTTAATGAACTCATTATGAACAGTCATGCATTGTTCATGAACATTCATGAACAGTTCATGGTGGTTCATCAGTTCATGAATTTCATCTCGCAGGACCAGTGGTATTCCACTGATTTTTTTTCCCACTGGTATTCCACTGATTTTTTTTTCCACTGGTATAATTTATTCAAAATTCCAGTGGAATGCATCTTTCCACTGGAATTTCAATGGTAACTCCACTGGAATGACTTATTCCAGTGTTGTCCAGTGGTATACCACTGGATTCCAATGGTATACCACTGGTTTCCACTGGAATACCAGTGATATTTTCTATGGGGATGTTAAATACCATTCTTGAGGGGAGGGTTGAGATCTCACAAAACATTTCTATCACTACTGCATTTTTGCGCCTGTTTCAAATTGGGAGCCTATGGCCTTTTTTAGTCTTGTATGTTTTTTAATTGTTGTTCATTTATGTTTTGGAGTTTAGTGTGAAGTCCATTTTCACTGAACTAGTACACACTTTTATTTAGGGGCCAGCTGAAGACCATCTCCGGGTGCTGGAGTTTCTCGCTGCATTGAAGACCCATTGGTGGCCTTAGCCTCTTGTCTGTTCTTTGGGCTGGTTTTTGTCTTTTGACATATTTCCCATTTCCATTCTCTCAATTTTATTAATAGAATAACTCATCTGTAAAATGTAGGTCAAGTATTTCTTTTCTATCTTTAAACTGTTAATTATTTGCCACATATTATTATTTTCATGGAACCTTTAATATCTTCTGCCTCTTTTTTCTTCAAACAGTACAAATTCTAATAACAATCTGATATTTAGCCATTGGTGTATCAAACTTTAACAACTAATTTCTCATTAAAAAGTCAATCCTTTTTTATTGTTACATAAGACCAATTTAATTGAAAGACGTGCAGTCCTACGATGACCTGTAAATAAATTCCTATAGATATGATGGAGCAGTCTTTCATGTCGTTCTAATTGTAAAAGACATTTAGATCATATTATCTTCAAAACAAAGAAACATAAAAATACTTTCCTTATTTCAAAGAAAATATACATGTCCTGTCAATTAAGTTCTAAGAGACAAATACACATCAAAATTGTTTTCTTTTTCCAAAAAAGAAATATACAGCATGTCAATGTATCGAAGTGATTAATTTTCTCACATCAAAGGGGAGACAATTCCAATGTATTACGGGGAAAAGCTGGATTATTTGTTCTACAAGGTTATGTAAGAGAGAATGCAAGACCAATTATTTTTCCTATAACATTTCTAACATTTTCGTCTGCATGCTTAGCAAATTAGTATAATCAGTATGTTATTTATGTAAGAAAACAAAACATATTAATAGATGCACCCAACGGCTTGTTGAATACTACAGAGAAGTATTAAATGTAACAATTTCACAGTAGAACTATCAAAAGTCCGATTTTCAATTTGATCCAAGAATTGTAAATTAGACTGCATTTAACAAAAGTTACATTCCAAAATGAATGGATGAATAGTCATGGTTTGTAAGATAAAGTTTTCTTACGATAAAGTGATAAATCTTTGTAAAAACTCTCTGAGTTCACTATTCTGGAACATATCTCTCCTATCACAATAAGGAAACGAGGGATTGTTCTGTTGCAAGACAAAATTTGACTGTTCATTGTATATTCAAAATGAACCTAATTTTTGTTTTATTGGTGAAAAGATGGCCATTCTTCTGCATTTTTTGTTGATTGCTTTTTGTAACTTTCTGCTGTTTTAACATACCTGTGACACTAAAATTTAATTTTACTGAATAAAGCAACTTTCCATTCCAAATAACAATCAATTCTATCATCATATTACATACGAAAAGAGATGTACATTTTAACGTTGCAGATTTTAATTTTGCATGTGACCAATAAACCAGAATTTCCAATATGGGTAATTATAACAGAAGCATGAACTAGATAAGTCAAAGCAAACTTCATCAAAACTCTATCAACACAAGGAAAATCTTTAATTTCAAACCCAAATATTGTCCAGTAATTAGATTATATTTAGTTGTCTGTAGAACATCAGACAAAGTTTTAATTACTTCCTGGAGCCAAACTGACCAGTGCAGGTGACCAGTGATTGGAGGATGAGTGAAGCTGTCACTCAAACCAGGTGAAATGAACATGGAGAACAGACATAGGGGAGCATATCCATTTCACCTCCATACTTGAGATACTTAGAATGTCAACATGATGAGAATCACATACCCACTTCTCATTACTGCCAGATAACATATCAATAATCCAGTCATTAAAATCACAGGGCTTTTTCATCATTTAATAAGGTTTTCTCAGTGTGAAGTATTGTAATATTCATATAAATTATCTCTAATGATAAAATCCAGCTATACTAGGAGGCATATACAGAAAACAATGGGTTAAAATTATCTCTAATGAAAAATAAAATCCAGTTATTATATATATATTGGGATGCACATACAGAAAATAATGGGTTAAAATTATCTGTGATGAAAAATGAAACCCATCTAAACTGGGAGGCATACACGGAAAAACACTGGATTAAAATTACCCCTAATGAAAAATTGATCAAACAAAACTGCATGTTGGTTTTTATCTGGTATAAACAATAATTTCAACAGCTTGCTACTACCAATTTCAATATAAAAACTTTTAATAAAATTTGCATGAAAGAAACAGAATAGTGCATCATACTATATATACTTAATGCAAAATACTACACATTTTAAATTTAGAGGATGTTTTTTTTGTTTTATAATGCCTGCATGAATAACAGAAGATTTTTTTTACTGTTTTATGCCTGATATAATTTGTGTCTAGTTGTCATTGATGCCCCACAAATGAGGTCAATTTACTCAGAATACTTTTTGAACCATAGTTATTTTTTATTTTGGGGAGGGGAATGGGAGAGGAGGCTGCTCATGCCTTGAATTAAAATCATAAAAAAACAAATTGCTGAAATTCAAGAAAGAAACTAGTCTTAAAAATAAATCATGATGTATAATGAATTCAATTGAAATTGAAGCTTTTAGCTATAGAATATATAGCTATAACTTAGGCCAATTAAAATTAATTGCTAGATTTTCATCCCCGCCCGCCCCTCTGAAATTGTCCCGCCCTGATTTTTTTTATATAACAAAAATACGATTTCCGGATTTTATCATGTCCGTTATAGGGAACCATCGATAATTTCGTTTCTTTCAACACTTCCTGTTTCGTTTTTGTAGGGAAAACGGTACTATTTATTCTGCCATTGGCGACAATGTTAACATTTTCTAAATTTACCACTTTTTAAGATAAAAACCTGGATAAAACAGTTATATGTTGTGTTAGTACTTTATTACTCTGTTTTAAAAATTAAAGCCAAATAGTATCATGACCAACTTCCAACGGAGCTTGTTTATGTTATCCATGCCCACCGTCATTTTGCACCAAATTTATGAAATTTTGCAAGTCTTTTCGAATAATTCTCTAGAAAATATTTCAATAGGTTTTAAAATTTATATTGTAAATATACACACTGCAGTTATTCATAGATAAATAAAAAATATATTGTACCCTTACATCCAATCACAGCGCTCCTAATTTGACTTCCTTCACCTGCCTTGGGTACACAAAAGGCCAACCTAATGCTGGGAAAATTAAATACTACCGTTTTCCCTATACTGTGACATAAAGATATAAAGAATTCTTATGACAGTATTAATGCAATACTAGGCTATTGTGAAAACCTTGGCTATAATAAATACTTGTATGTCCCCAGTACTTAAAGAAACATAGATCATTTTATGTCCCCACCCCTACATGCTGGTTTACCTCATTCTCTACTTCTTTCAGAAAAGCCTTAATAAACAACCTGTATCCAATCATATCTTATCTTTATTTAAAAAGAATGATAAATAGTTCCGTTTAAACAGATAAAATGGACAGTTCCATTCAATTTGTATTCATTTTATCAAAAATTTACAAGAAATGCACAAATTCAAGATTTTTCATACTAATCTCCATTCCATGCTTTAGTATATGCCATATTGTGGTTAAAATTTTTAGAGCTTGTTATAAAATCTATTATTCTGTCTTGAGATGATGAAAACAAAGATATTAGACACTTTAAACATTAAATATGCAAACTACTCAGCTGTAAAGTTGCCTTTGTTGCCTGTATTAATCAATGAAAAAGCTGAATTATGTCCCTTGGGAGTATTAATTTCCAACAAAAGTCCTTTCAAACAGTAGGAAATGAAAAATTAGTTATGTCTGATATAATAAAAAAAAGAAACTACAAAATGAAGCACTTTTGAAATATTTGCTGCATGCATTATCAAGAATGTGAACAATTCTTTACACAGGAGAGTATAAATTCTATGTAAATTTAGCCTCAAGTGGGCCTCTTTTTTTCTTAGATGAACAATTCTAACACTGAAAATGCTTTCAATGTGACCAAATATTGCCTAATTCCATAAACAGTACAAACTAAACCAGACTATTTCCCATTTTAATAGATTATGTTTACAGAAATACCCAAGTTATACATTTAGGGAATTACGCAGCAAAAAAGGCAAACATTTCAGTAAAAAATATTTGTCGCGACTTGAATTCTGGTGTTTCCAATTGAAAAAATCATTGCGAAAGGTGAAATCAAATACAAAAGAACTATAATATGGTGCATTTTACACAATATAGTTAATATTGACATCCTAGAATAAAGTTTTATATCATTACCAATCAATTTGACCTATCATGATGACTCAGCACTTTTCTCAACACAGTATTGTTCTCAGTGAAAAATTTCTATTCTTTGTGATAAAAATCAAATGTACTAATCAAAAGCTTCAAAATAGTATAAAAGAATTGAAGTCTGAGTGCCTTGATTTCCCTTGCTATCTTCAGTATAGGGAAAACGGTACTATTTATTCTGCCATTGGCGACAATGTTAACATTTTCTAAATTTACCACTTTTTAAGATAAAAACCTGGATAAAACAGTTATATGTTGTGTTAGTACTTTATTACTCTGTTTTAAAAATTAAAGCCAAATAGTATCATGACCAACTTCCAACGGAGCTTGTTTATGTTATCCATGCCCACCGTCATTTTGCACCAAATTTATGAAATTTTGCAAGTCTTTTCGAATAATTCTCTAGAAAATATTTCAATAGGTTTTAAAATTTATATTGTAAATATACACACTGCAGTTATTCATAGATAAATAAAAAATATATTGTACCCTTACATCCAATCACAGCGCTCCTAATTTGACTTCCTTCACCTGCCTTGGGTACACAAAAGGCCAACCTAATGCTGGGAAAATTAAATACTACCGTTTTCCCTGTATTTCTCCGCGTAATCTAATAACGATATGATTGAGACGACATATTCTGCTGCTCTATTATGACGACATCTACCGAGAATAGAGATTGATAACGAGAAGGGCATGAAATATTCGAGTAACAAGTAAAACGCCTTGTCATTTAACGCAAATTGCGGTAGTCACAAGTGAACGAAAACCGTGTTTTTTCTTTATTTATACGATGACTTTGTGTCAGGAAATTTGGACTGTAATTGATATCCAAAGCGCAAGAATCGTAGAACAAATTGGTACAAAAAACATGACTGGATTAAAGAAATTGACACAAGCACGAATTTGTTTGATTTATGACCGTATATTGAGAAAAAAAAGTCGACAAACACGCATTTCAATTCCCTTATATTTACCCATGTCTGTTGTTTTTGTTGACAAACAGCAAACACCCTCTGTAACTGTCCAAATACCCTCAATTTGGTCATTAAAAAACTACTTTTTGGTTAAGTTCATGTTTTACATCACATAATTACTTTCCACACTGAGTTTACATTTTATTTTGTACTCATAATACTTGTGTTGCATAAATACTTGTGTTGCATACAATTGTACCAATACATTTTATTGATTTTATGTGGACTACAAACCATTGCTTAAAAAGCAAAATAAATTTGGTGTAGGTCTAGTCCAACTGAAGAGAGCATTTCTCTTCCCTTTGATGTATACTATAAATAGGTTTCTAAAGCGGCAATTACATGTATAACAGTGGTTGCCAATCATGAATTTCTTTTAAGCGTTTAAAAAATAGTGTCAGATTCCTTATACAACATGTATATACATTATACAAGCTTGTTTTCCACTAGCATATACCCCGCGGTATGAAGAACTTGTGACAAGGGTTTCATATGAAATAGAATTTAAAAAATAAAATCCTCCCACCCGCCCCATGTTTTTCGAAAATTTGGATAAAAATCTACTAATTAATTTTAGTTGGCCTTAACTATAGAATATATAGCTATAACTTAACTATAGAATATATAGCCAAAACTTAACTACAGAATATATAGCTATAACTTAACTATAGAATATATAGCTATAACTTAACAAATTGAAGCTTTTAGATATAGAATATATAGCTATAACTTAACTAATTTGACTGCTTTGTATAATCTATTTTGTGAAAATTTGAATTCTGCCTACTTAATGCCATTTTGTAACTTAAATCATTACAGCATACATATTGGTTAATTAAGTATTTAATATGCTATGAAAGTTTTATCATTTCAATGTCAGAAAATAAACAAATACCAAAATTCCACAAATTTTGGCTCTACATTAATCCTCCATAATCTTTCTAATAATTACAAATCTGACAGCTGAAGTCAAAATTCTGTAACCTCTTCATCAACACTGACAGATGTTTAGCCAAATTATAATTACTGACCAATGGTCAGATGCTGGAGGGGATACATCAACACTTAAACTGACCACAATGATAAGACATGGAAACACACTATTGTACTTTCACTTTCAGATAAGGATCTAGATGTCAATAACAAAATCAGCTGATTATTGATAAGGATCAACTTGTCAGTGCAATCACCATCCCACACCTCTGCTGATCACATGACCATGTTGACCTATGATCTTTATCTCCCTGGTTCATTCACAAAGTCAATTATTACATATCCAGAATAAATATTTGTCTAAGATCTTATTTATAACATCATAGTAAAACTTTTATGAATGGTTAAAAGCTTTTTTTATTAACTCAGATTTTGTAATATAAAAAAAAACAATTTTCCATTACCAGTAGAATGCTTCCTGTTTATTTCTTGGCATGCAGGTTTTATGATCAAAGTTGAAATCAAAGTTAAGTCAGTATTGCCAACAACAAAAAATTGCCAAAAAAACAAAGAAAAAATTGATTAAAACAATAATACATAAACCATTTTCCATTAAAGTTGTTATTGCTGGGGTGCTGCTAAAAGATAAGATTTAAAAGATCTGAATAATATACTCCTATAACACAATGCTTCATGTATATAGTACACTCCCAATGCCACACAAATTCACATAACAACTATTGTATCAGTGTTGAAACAAAAAGTTAATACATTTACTACCAGAGTGAAAAAGAAATAAGTCAAGATAAGCAGAGTACAGAATAAACAAGTCAAGACAAGCAGAGTACAGAATGAACTAGTCAAGACAAGCAGAGTACAGAATGAACTAGTCAAGACAAGTACAAAATGAACTAGTCAAGACAAGCAGAGTACAGAATGAACAAGTCAAGACAAGTACAGTACACAATGAACAAGTCAAGACAAGCAGAAAACAGAATGAACAAGTCAAGACAAGCAGAAAACAGAATGAACAAGTCAAGACAAGCAGAAAACAGAATGAACAAGTCAAGACAAGCAGAGTACACAATGAACAAGTCAAGACAAGAGCAGATTGAACATGTTAAGACAAGCAGAGAACAGAATGAACTAGTCAAGACAAGTACAGAATGAAGAGGTCAAGATAAGTAGAGTACAGAATGAGCTGATCAAGACAAGCAGAGTACAGAATGGACAAGCCAAGACAAGCAGAGTACAGAATGGACAAGCCAAGACAAGCAGAGTACACAATGAACAAGTCAAGACAAACAGGTCAAGTTTGATGTCAGTTCAGTACTCTTTTTTAACTACTAAAACAATGGTCTAAAAGAAAGGACTTAAGGATGTTCAATTGTCATGTTTTTTGGATTTTTGTCAGATTTTTGGAACCCTCTGGCATTATCCATTTGAATGCCTTAAACAAAATTGCCCATTGGCCCTCATTTTTTCTTTTTATAAATCTTTTACATGTATAATTATAAGCCATCTTTATAAGTCTTCGAAAATCTTTGTTATTTTTTAATATTTTTTAAGAACTTAAACTTGTCAATGATAAAGCTATAAAAAAATCAAGAGAGAACATTTTCCAGCCAAAATTTAATTGCCTATTATCTCGAAAAACAAGCATATTGACCTATATATATTTTTTTTATTTTTTTTTTGGTTCCTTAATTAATCCCTTATCAATATATACTAGTGTTATCAAAAGCTCGTTATTTTGAAACTGTGTAGTGAACTTCCTCAAGTCAAGATAAATAGAGTACAGAGGTGATTCACCAAAATATTAAGACTTTCAATTCCAAGTTTGGTGCAAGTAAAACCTGTCTTAGTTGAACCTGAAATGGTGCTGTTAAGACAGAATTCATTGTGGTGTTTTAATTGTCTACAATATTTCCTGTTTCAATTTTTCCTTCTGACTTGTGAAAATATATCCTTCAAGTTTCATCAATGTATTTTTTTCTTCAATTTAATAAAAAAGAAAAGATTTATTTGTAAATTATGTACATAAATTTCTCTTAATATAATTGATCATTCTTGGGTATCAATTTAAATTGTCTAATCTTATATATCAACTAGATACATTTCAAAAAGTGTGTTATTGTATCAAGCCTAATAAATAAAAATTTCACAGCTGATGATTAAAACAATCTTGATTTTCAATTATCCTAATTATATATGTAATCCACCATGCTTAGCAATGACTTTATAAATAGTTTGTCATATAAAATTCCAAATTAATATTAGTTAAAAGAATTAAGAGCAAAAAAACCACTCATGGAATCTTGCTGAATGTCATAAAAACTCCATCCTTTGAGAGTTGAATCATTGTAAGATGATGAGTCTTATAAATCAAGCTCCCAAAAAAGTTTTTCACAGACCATAAATGCAGTCATTTGGCCAAGCTTCCCATTGATTAAAGTCAACAAACTCCCATTAAAACCAATATTATTATCCCAGAACAATTCCCTAAATTTCTTAAATCTGCATAATTGATGCTTTCTCAAGGATGTGTTCTCTGTTAATTTCAAATTCCATTGGAAAAAACATTTTGGGAACCCTGATTATCACATGATCATGTGTCCAGATTAAGATTGCAGTAATTACGGCATGACTCAGTAAATTAGAGTTCCTAGTGGAAAGCATTTTAGTTAATTGAAATTTGAATGAACTGTCAGCCATGGGCAAAATTTATCACAAAATAGTTCTGTTATAATGACATGGCTATAAAATGAAACTTGGGGCCACTAGAATCCAATCCCTGTGGGTTTCCCCTCATGTCTCCAGGATAACCACAAACCATTCCTTTCACCGAATGACATCACATTCCGACATCTACGGAATCAAAACTGACACCTGTAATTGTCGCCAAACGGTTTTATGGTCAGCTGACTCATTACCAACATGTGAGAAGATATTAGTCTTCTGGATGGTGAACGGATGCCTTGTCAAATAGAGGAAATGGGACATTCTTAGAAAAAATAATCTCTCATCTTTACTGGTAATTAAAACAGTATGATTTAAATATAACCATGTCATAAGGGAATAAATATTAAGAGAAAGATTTAATGCAAAGCCCACACCTTTTTGTATAGGGTGCTATGTAAAGCCCCTGACATTCATGTTCTATAAAGTAAAGCCTACAACACAACCTATAGATTGTCATATCAGTAACCATCTCAATTTTTAGGAGGTAATAGTATGGTTCTGTCTTGTAGAATTTTATTTTTTTCTTGTTGTTTTTTCTGATGGTTGCTAATTGTCTTCTGTCTATTATGAACATTTATCTAAACAATATTTTCTAGAAGGTCTTATTTCTTTTCAATCTAGGATAGGTCAAGTGGCTAGGTTTGAAAGCATGTAAAACTAGTTTGCCTATTTTGGCATGTCTACAATTCAGGAGTTGGTGGTTGGATTTGTATCGTGAACTTTTCAAATCCTTGGTGGTTGGCACACATTTATATATATATACAAATGTGGTATGATTACCAATGCCACAACTATCCACCTAAGTCCAAATGTAAATAGTTAGTTTGTATGTCAATTGTTATTAGTATTGATGTTATCCCTGTAATACATTATATGTTAATTTGAAATGTTACTTAGGTATTCTTAAATTATTTACTGTGTTGCATAAGAATCCATCAGACATTTTGGGATGCTATGAAAAGCAGTGAAGCAACCATAGTTCCATTCAAATGTGTACACCACAATGCAAACTACCCTAGAATCTAAATAGAAGTGACAACCTAATAAACAGTTCAATTGTTTGGAAATAACAAGTTGAGTTAACATTCAGAAATCTTTGTCAGCACTTTATATTACAGACAAAAATGATAAATAAATTATTGTGATTGTAGAAAATGCAACCAAAATTGATAAAGCCGATTTTATTTTTCCAAAACCTATAACAATAAAATATACTGCAAATATTTATGAACTAATAGTACTTAAAATGAACTATTTTGAATTTAAAATAAATAATATGGGATGTTGATCGATAAAGCACCAAACAATCAAAGTCAGTTTCTCTATTGTTGTCTAGGGGGATGGACATTTCCTTTGATGGTACTCGTTATCTGTATATCATAGAATCATTCCATAAAAGTTTATAAATGTTTGCATTATACATTGTATCACAAATTATCAGTGCTTTTATGACCAAACAAGTACAATAAAGGATTCTACCTCCTTGTTTCAAATCAACTTAGACTAAAATATGTCACCAGCTTAGCCTCACATAACATTAAATTGTAAAATAATAGCGGACATATATTCCCGTCACTTAGAACCTACACGTAACAATACAGACATTTATATTAATGACGGAGATTTTTTCCGATGGAATTTCTCCAATTTTATTGCTAAAATAAATCTTATGTCTCGTTAGATAAGTAATAACCACAAGCCAGTCTAAATCCATCCCATGTTTTCCAATTTGCTACAAAATTGAACAAATTTTCTCCTTTTATTGAAGTAATTTTCTATTATTTGATTCCTTCCAGCATGGTAAATCTATCAGATTTTGATTTATAATTAGAGATATTAATTTTATTTAAGTAGATCATGTAATTTGAAACATTATTCTTTCCATATAGAAATGAGCGGTGATAATTAGCAAGTCCAAAGTCCACACAGTCTGAACATGTAGAAAGTTAATAAAGAGGTCTGTAAGGTTTATTGGGGGTTAAAAAAAACTAACATATCACTCATGGAATGATAAATTCACTAAGAAAAAGTCCCTCAGACTTCTGATAAATCATTTACGTCTTCAAACTACATTTTCTGTTTAGAATCATTTAAGTTGGTTGGTAGATAAAAAATATTTTGTATCTTTACATAGACATTATCTAAGGAACTGTGTTTGGCCTAATGTCCAGTTAAGTGGGGAGCTGTTTGAAAAAGTTGTACGTGGTACTGAATCAAAATGAGAAATACTGAAAACTTAGATCATTGGTGCCGTCCGTATATAACACAAACACTTACAATTCGTATTGTCTATATTATATAACACAAACACTTATGATTCTTATTGTCTATATTATATAACACAAACACTTACAATTCGTATTGTCTATATTATATATGGCTCATTGTGTGTCATGCTGTCTTAAATTAAAACATGATAAGTCTGTTGTCGAACCCAACTATGAGGGGGATGACAGGGGTAAGGGAGACAAAGAGAAAGGGGGTAGGAGAAAGGAGAAAAGGGTAGGAGAAAGGAGAGGAAGGCTGGGAGAAAGGAGAAAAAGTTGGAGAAAAAAATAAAATATGAAAAAATAAAATATCTCTCTTTTTTCCGGTAAATTAAAAAAAAAAAAAATAAGGAGAATAGGGGTAGGAGAAAGGAGAAGAGGGGTGGGAGAAGGGAGAAGGGTACCCCCCTGTCCTCCCCCTCAACTATTCATTTCAATCAACAAACCACACATGGTCAAGATAGGAAATCTGATTTGCTTTACTTTATTAGTTTTTTGTCTCTTTTATGGAGCAAAGTGAAAGATGTGAATTTAGTCAGATTACAGAGACCAAGACTTGGTACTGTGGAACAAACTATGAGGACAGAAATAGTATCTCTAAGTCTCACTGCAAAAAGACGCACTCAATTTAGGTATGGGCTTGCACTGAAACAACAGATGTTATTGATGTTCTTCATCTCAAAGTCATAGAAATGTATCCATTCATTTCAAACAAGAATGTGTCCATAGTACACAGATGCCCCACTCGCACTATCATTATCTATCTTCAGTGAACCTTGAAATTGGGATAAAAACTCCTATTTGGCATTAAAATTAGAAAGATCTTATCATAGGAGACATGTGTACTAAGTTTCAAGTTGTCCGCACTTCAACTTCATCAAGAACCACCTTGACCAAAAACTTAAACCTGAAGCGGGACAGACGGCTGAACTAACAGATGGACAGATGAACGATGCACCAAATGGATGAACAAAAGGAGGCACAGACCAGAAAAACATAAAGCACCTCTACTATCATAGGTGGGGCATAAAAATTATGCTCATATCCAACTTGAAATTGAAGAAATCACCACCAGGCACCATTTCAACAGGAACATTGGCCAACTGGTTTCTCTGTACTTACTGTAGATATGTTATTTTGTATGGTTAACAATGATAGAACTAAACAATCATACCAAAGCATAACTTCTAAAACAAAAATTAACATTTAATCAGGTTAACATTAAAATGACTCAACAATCTACGGAAACAATGTACACAATACTATCCTAAGTGAAGCTCTCAAAATAGCTCTGATTACAAACAAATATGGATACAAATCAACAATAGTCACCTATGTTATGTAAATAAAGTCAACTACAACTGTCAAGGATCTGATTCCCAATGGCCTGTCACCATTGTCACAACGCTAGACAAAACGGCACCAATTCCACCAATACTTTTTATACAATTAACACAGAGAATCTTTAATAGAGAAGACTCTGTGACAAGGAGTAGATTAAATTATAGCCTTATTGATTTTGTATTCCAGTCCCATAACAACAAAGATGTTCTGTCGCTAGAAACTGATGCGAATAGAATGCATGATTTAAGCGCCTTAATGGAGATCTGAGTACCAACTATGATTTATCTCATAGAAAAAAAATTGCTTGTATGTCAGCAAAAAGTTACTTGAAAATGATTCTTATTTAGGAAATATTTTCAAACTGAGTGATTGCATTGCAAAGTTAATGAAAGAATAGCATGGATAAAGGATTCAAATAACAGCAATTTCCATAGATATACGTCAAATACTTCCTCTTGGTGCATCTGATTGATGATGATTTTACACAGTTCTATAATATGATGGTATTTTTATTTTAATTTACAGATGTTAGGTAACTGTGAAAAAAATGTGGACACACACAAATGTCTGATTGATTGATGTTTGCTTAAGGTTCAGTGGCAAGTATTTCACACTTTCATCAGAACAAGAACAAATAAATGAAGAATGTGTTCATGGGACACAGATGATTCGCTTGTTTGCATACAAGGTAATAAAGGGGAATAACTAAAGAATGGTAAAAATGACATTCCCAAAATTCAAACTCAATCTGTGTTTTGTGGTAATAAATATTGAGTATAAGTTTCAAAAAATTTGGTAGAGGCAAGAAAAGTTAGAGAATGGAAACTTATTTTTGGACATATGAATGGATAAGGGTAGACTTGCTACATGTCCCTTCCTAATTATTTTTTTTTTTCAATTTTACCCCTTTAATAATTTTACTGCTATAACTAGGAGATTACAATTATACTGACATCTCCAAAGGCAATCAGTAGACTGGCACTTATCAGTAAACATGTAAATTAGTAAGAAAGAAATAATAGAAAGGGAATTGTAGCAAGTCTAGGATAAGGGTAACATTTCATACCCCATCCACTGCCGCACTGGCAATTTGTTTTAACAGGACACTTACAGATGTGACAAGAGGTGTTTATACTTGTAGAAATTGTGGCAATAAACCAAATGTACAACCCAAAAGTTATTGCAAATATGCAAATTCAATTTAAAAAAAAAGAATTAACAAATTTCCTCAATTTAATTTTAACTAACAACAGTAAAGTTAGAAATTGAATTAAACATTGCTCAATTTCTCAATGTAATTAAATTAAACATGTAAATAAAACCTTTGGTAAGTTTCTGGTTAACACTAAAATCAATAAAAGACAATATAACAGTTGGATGCTTTTCTCAAGAAAATTAATTTTGAGTCAAGTTGAAATTTTAAAACAGAATTATTTAATAGGCAGCATCTTATTACAACTTCCTTAAAAGGTCATGAACTATTCAAACCAACATTTAATTCTGATCAGTTCTTCATACATATTTTAACATATTGAACCATTTTTATTATTCCATCAAAAGTCTTTCAAGGACAATAAATCCCTGATGGCTTCTGTCAAATTAACCTTCATTTAGATCTTGTTTTACTGATCATTAAACCATCCTCAAACATATTTTAGGGAGTGGGTAGTAATTACTTTGTACTTAGTCTATCTGACCATGTAGGTAGTAAGTGCAACCATAGATATAATACTATGGTGCAACTTCTAATCTGCTGACCAGATATTGATGACATTTAACAGTTATAGAACACTAACTGGGGATGTAGATAAAGCAGGCCCAACATATAAAAAAAGGGACAATCAATTTAACCATGCAGGGTATCTTTTTGTGAGGACACTCAAGTTCTACACCTGCATACGGGGTATATATCTCCCAATTGATACGATATTCCCGTGCTTGCATTTCCTATCATGATTTTCTGGATAGAGGGTTACTGCTCACAAGGAAGCAATTAAACCAAGAGTTCCAAATGGTGAAGTTGAAATCATCCCTTCGTAAATTTTACGGACGCCATCACGAGTTGGTTGACCGTTATGGAATAACCGTTTCACAAATGATATCGGATATGTTCCTTACGTCGTAACTACAATCCCCTTCCCTTTCATGAATGTGACCTACCGAATTAGACTATTTACCGGATTTGTAATCACATAAGCAACACAACGGGTGCCACATGTGGAGCAGGATCTGCTTACCCTACCGGAGCACCTGAGATCACCCCTAGTTTTTGGTGGGGTTCGTGTTGTTTATTCTTTAGTTACCTATGTTGTGTCATGTGTACTATTGTTTGTCTGTTTATCTTCTTCATTTTTAGCCATGGCGTTGTCAGTTTATTTTGGATTTGTGAGTTTGACTGTCCCTTTGGTATCTTTCGTCCCTCTTTTATTTTTTTCTGTTTACATTTTCTTTCTTTCAACTCAAGTTTGTTTCAAGATAATAAGCAAAATCATGAAAACATGGTTTAAACTTGTCATTTTATTAAAGGGCAATAACTCCTATCAGAACTTGTATGATGATGTAGATGGAAATACAGATTAGATAGATCTTATTTTTGAGGAGGGAGTTTACTGTTTTCCAATGATTTTGTAGTGTAAAGAAAACATAAAACAGTAAATTTCACCCTTAAATTGTAAGGATTGAAGGCGTGATTTTACTTTGGAGTCAAAAGTCAGTAATATAAAAATAGTCTGTTGCACATCTTGATTTTTATAAAAGAATCAGGGCTTCGAAAAACATGAAATGGTACCAGTAGTTGGTTTTAGTCTTTCTTAGTCAATTTGAGAAAAAAAACATCATTGGAATTTTGCTATTGAAAGATCTTTATTAAAGGATTATTTTTCAACAATATTTTTAACTAAAAAACTTTTTTTTAATTAAATCTGAGCCTTGAATGAAACAAACTTCACAAAGAACTGTTTTGTAAAATGTAATTTAAGAAAACAGAATTCAATTACAAATTAATTATGAATTAATTTCAATACAATATAAATCATGTCATCAAGTTTCCCGTTTTCCATTAGCTCTGATGATCCCAGCAAAGAAATCACATCACCTTTGGTCATTCTCAAGTACCCATCATATTAGTCCAGGGTAGGACCTCAGTCCAGCTGTCCACCTCTTGAATGAGTCACAGATGGTCAATCACTTATTAGCAACAACTGATTGTAATTGGAACATAAAAGAAATTTAGTTAATGTCAAATTAATAGAACCTTGGATAAACATGTGTTGAAAGGTTATCAAAGACTTAATCATACAACCCTTTAATTCCCTATTGCAGAGAACACTTCAATATCTTGACTTTCCTTTTAAATAACTTATACCTAAATACCCCATGGAAATTAAGATGTTATATACACCCAGTCCAGCGTAAACTGTCATTAAATGCAACTAGTCCAGCGGAAAATGTGGTCAAAATAGAAAATGATAATAATTCTTCATATATTTATGATAATTCTCTCGGGAACTATTTACTATTAAAAATTTCCTTTGTAACAACATTTTGTCAATAAACCGATTCTTTTAATATTAAATGAAACAAAAATTAATTTGGGTAAAAGGTAGAAAATAGATTCTGTGGAAATTAATGAAATAGAAAAAAACATTATTATCATAATTCTTTGATGTTTTTCTATAGATTTATTTGATCTTCAAATCATGTCAAAAGTTATTAAGTACAAAGGTGTCAAAATGCTAATATTTTTTTTTATATTTTATGTTGTGGAAGTTTTTAAACAAAGAATTATCCCACATGTTGAATAAATTAATTGAATAACAATCACTAATGGCTATTCAATTTTTTAAAGAATCATCAAAAACTTTTACGATTGTTTTTTTTGTTTTTGTTCTATACTTTCCATTTTTAACATGTGCTGCATTAAGAATATAATTTGAAGATAGAAAAGAATGAATGTACAAAGCAATTTTTTAAATAAACTGGCATTTTAAGTCCTACAGCATTGTTTTTATGTTAAATTTCAAGAATTCACAATTTCCGTACGGTGACCTATAGTTGTTAATGTCTGTGTCATTTTGGTCTTTTGTGGATAGTTGTCTCATTGGCAATCATACCACATCTTCTTTTTATATTAAATGGTTTTTTTTCAATGTTCAAAAGTAATAGTAATGTATGCAGGCAAAATTTTCTGAATTTACAGTGATTAATTTTGCATGCGTGCATGTTTGATAAAATAAAATGTCTCAATGTTTTGAATCATGGTCAAATGAGCCAAAATTATATTTAACAAATAATAATTAGTGAACATCTTAGAGAAAAGGAAGTTGCATTTCCTAGCCCCTGTGCTGCGTTATATCAAACTCAACTATCCCTCTGTGACAATCCTGATAATAATTTACAATGGGTCAATTTTCCATTTATCCCGCCGTTATCTTTCCTCTTTGACCATTTGGGTGGAAGTGATAGCAACCATTTGAATATTAATCCACGATAAATTAAGACATCTGAATGGTTAATTTGGTCTGTAATTCTCTGTTTCTCCCGAGTAGCATGCTTAGGGGGCATAAAGCACATTATCTTAACAATAGACAAAATACTTCTTCACAAAATTACGACAGATGGCAAATTTATTTATTGGTCAATTAGAATGTTCTACTTAAAGTATCATCCAATCAATGAGTTTATAAATTGATTAATTAGTCACGCCTCAATGACTGCCTCATTGTAATTCGGGATAATAAGTGCATTCAGTAGCATGGGATACATAACCCTGAGCACATAACAGCGGTAAACCTTTAAAGAATTCAAAATCTATTTAATGACATTTAAAATGATGAAAACAGTCACTTTGTTCAGCTATTCCAGAAATATCAAAGTGCGATTTTAATTCTGAGCATTTTACCATGTAACGGAAAAAGAAACCAACTAGAGATTTAGTTCAAACAAATTTACATCATCAAAGCGCTTGGGACTTTTCAAATAGGAATAATAAGATATGTTCTCTCTTTAGTACATCACTACCTCAAGCTAGATCTAACAACTTCAATCAAACTTATAAAACTGATTTTCAATATCGTTTATTGTAATTCGTTACAATTTGTATAGGTTAAAGAACTTTCAAGATTATCATTAAAATACACTTGAAATGGTTGTGAATGTTAATTCATTTTCAATATTTACATAATGTTAAACTGTTTTATTACCCTTAATAGTTTGGTGTTATCAATTAAGTCTAAACATCTGTATAATTCCATGTGGATATCACAAACACTTTTTTTCTTTTTTTTTTTTATCTTCAAATAATATTACATTTATAAATCTTTTATTTCAATAATAAGACATTTGTCTCAAATGACTTATGACAAATGTTTTGACAAGGCAAAGAGAATATTACTATATTAACTTATACACATACACAAAATTGACAGACTTGCATACTTTCACATTTTCGATCTAGAAATGAGAATTTTTCGGAAGTTTTTATGCCGACCTAGTTTTTTTTCTTAATACAGATTAGCTGTTTATGAATTAATTAATAAAAATAAAAAGAACAAAATAGACTTTAATTTAACCTATCAAATATGTATCAATTGTAAACGGTCATGTGATTTATTGAAAACAATCATGTGATTTCCCAGCGGACTTTAAACTGTCAACGTATCACAAAGGTGAAAATTATTGTCATGTATAGAACAAAAGAATTTCATATTTCACAGTTCTATTAGCGACAATCACTTTGCAAATAAAATCTTTAATAATAAAAATTACTACAATTTGTTTCTTATAAATTAACAATGATTTATTATCAATAAATAAATTAAAAATTATAAAATTGATCAATCATTTTCTTTTCAATAGTATTTTGACAGATTCCCTGCTTAATTGTTATATTTCTAACTCAGACCAATGTCCAAGAGTTTTGGTCATCAATCAACAAGACAAGAAAATGGACTATGACAGAATTCTCTCCAAATGGTCAAGTATTTCATCCAAAAATAAGTGTAAAAACAATACAAACCTTTCATGATGTTGATTGGATAATTAATGAACCAATAAACAAGAACATCTTCATTCTGTGTATGACCTTATGTCTTTTTTGGCTGACATTTTCTTTCATCAAGCGACCTTTTATTCTTTCTGTGACCTTTGATAACAAAAAAAATAATCTATAGAAATTATTTACTAATCGATCAGTGGCATATTTAAACAGGAGTGAAAAGAAGAATGTTAGATGATAATAGATGTCAAACAAACTAATTCTGGGAATATTTCTTGAATCCAGGGACCAACAAATTAGTCCCAGTTGAAATATGAGAAATAACTTGCATGACATTTCACTACACATTAGAAGACCATTTATGATTCACTTAAAAAATGTAAAGCAGTTATCATTAAAGATGTGAGGTAAAATCCTACAGTAAATTTACCACCAAAATCTTTACAGATTATTTTAGATTTGAGCAGTTGGCACCTACATTAAAACCATTTCACTGTCTCTATGTTTTGAAAGTAATATGATATTTCAAGTGTTATAATAATCAGCGTACAACAAATAAATCCAATCATAGCACATATCTTAAAAGGAAATGTCGACAAGAAAATCAAGACACAAAATTTTACAAAAGGCTATGGCAATAATTTTATTACGTTGACTGTTTATAGCATTAACTGAAACAACCAAATGTTGTGTGAATTCTTTCTGTAATTTTCTACAATTTTTCACACCAAATGTGTAGCTATCAATATAATTATTATGCTGGTTTACTACAGAACAAAAAAAAAGAAAAGAAAATAACACTATCAAATCTGAAATTTTTACAAGTTTGTGTAACTTAACCATGACAATGCAGCAAAATAAAACAATTAGAAACAGATTTATTGATTTTCAAATGACCAGTGTCAAAACAGATAAAAAATACAATCTTCTGCCTTCTGCTGGATTTATCTGATTTAAGACGACGGATCTAAAAATATCGTCAGACACATTTCTTAGAAAAAAATAGCGCATAACGATCATCCATCTTTATAAGCTGGCCAGACAAGATAAAGAGAGACATGTTTCTTTATAAGTCCAGCGGTAGACATAGTATAAGGTTGGATAGAACAAACATGATTGAATGATCATTAGTCTTTTTTGATGTTTGATTGTGACGAAAAATAATGAAATCAGTGGCAAATCTAAAACTTTTCATGAGGGGGCCCACAGACTGACCTAAGGGGGGCCCGCAGACTGACCTAAAGGGGGCCCACAGACTGACCTAAGGGGGGCCCGCAGACTGACATAAGGGGGGCCCGCAGACTGACATAAGGGGGGCCCACAGACTGACCTATGGGGGGCCCGTAGACTAACATAAGGGGGGCCCGCAGACTGAACTAAGGGGGGCCTGCAGACTGACATAAGGGGGGCCCACAGACTGACATAAGGAGGGCCCGCAGACTGACCTAAGCGGAATCCCGATCCAGTCATGCTTCAGTGATTCCTTATAATAATCAACCCAAAATTTTTCCCACGAATTCAGTCTTAAAATTGGTTTGTTGGAAACAAAGAACTCACTTTGATGTGCTTCGACTGGCAGTGGCATCGATAGGAAATTTGAAGTTTTGATTAACAAGAGGCAGAAACCTAACAACATATGGTAACACGATTTTCGTCAGCAATGGACCTGGAAAATGATTTATAGACAACACACAACCAAACACTTTCAACAAATAGACAAAAGTTGAAGTATATTCACAAGAGTTTATCTTTCATTTTCATCACCTGATATTTCTGTAAATAGCTCTTGGTAAAATTTGAAATAGAATCAGCTTTCTGCAAGTAAACTGATTAAGATTAGAGAGCTTTGTGATGTAACTTTCTGTAAGTTTTGGTTTTTCAGCATGAAGGTACAAGAAAAATGAATTTCCTTTGATCTTTACAAGATATTACATAAGCTTTATATACAAAAGCCAATTACTGATTTAATGAACAGATAATTGTATTTTTTTTTATTGGTCTGTCTCATTGTGCAATGTCTCATTTAATTCATAGGCATTTAGGAAGAATACATTTTTAAATAACAATCCACTGAAATGTATATAGACGTACTGTACTGTAGATTCTTAATGATAAACGAAAAAGGTGACAAGAGTGGAATCCACAGATTACTCAAGAGTGGAATCCACAGATTACTTAAGAGTGGAATCCACAGATTACTATCAAAATCCACAGAATATCATTAGACTCAACAAATTACCATCACAATTTAGGATCTAGGCATTTTCTTACTTATAGATTTTATAGATGAAAGTAAATACACACAAGACCATTTTTTTCATTGCATTAGAACAAAGAACTTTACTGCTGTATACCCAAGATTTATTGTCACAGCTTTCAAACTTGAAATTTGGCTTGTACAAGTTCCCAAAAAAACTTGACAGTTGACTCACAATTTACCCTTTTCTAATATGACTCAAGTACAATACGATTTTGATGCAATTTAAGGAAAATCCTCAAACTGTTAATATAAAAATGGTCTTTCATACTTGTACTTCTTCAACTAAAACTAAATGAAGTTAGGAAATTATATGGTTTCCAGTCTAAACATTGAAATCAAGAAAAATCATCACTTTATCAGATGAAACCTTTCATCCTTATAAACTAATTTTATTAGGTCTAAAAGTTTTCTTTCTAACATCTTATTTCACCCTGAGGGAAAGAAAACTTGTAAGATGCCTAACTAGATCTAATTATAGAAATCTGTTTTCTTCATAACCATGGATACCAAATATTAGACAATGATTAAGAACTGAGTCAACAATAGCCCTCGGTGTTGACTGCTTTGAAGAAATATGTCATTTGATGCTGTAATGATGAGATCTTGTATTAAGAAATATTATTAATCACGATGGCACACAAAGAGAAATTTGTTAGACATTTTGAAATTGCTCTAAGGATTCAATAAATTTCTTCTTTCAATTATAACACATTAATGCATTATAATCAAAGTCAGACCAATTTCAAGTTTTTAGAAGACAGAATTATCAGATTGCATAACACTTAAATTCTTGTCCAAATATTGATGTTGAATTATAAAAGGGGGATAAAGAGTTGGTTCTGTTTATGGTAACAAACATAGGGAAAAAACTTCAAAAATAACCAGCGAGTCAAAAGGTCTTGTTTTAATTGCTGTTGCTCATCTTCAAAGTTTCTTTTGGACTATTTTTCAGTTAATGAATCTTGAATTCCATACAATTCAATGTTTGGCTTTTATAACAGAACAAACGTTTTTAAAGTAAAGTTAAAGTTTGATAGAATTATGTCCCCTTGAATTCCTCTTATTAATTTTTGATATTATTTTCTTGATTTTTTTTACATTTATAAAATGGTTTTCAAACAATGAGCCAAAAGACAACTTTCGAGTTCGATGCATTTCCGTCAAAAACTCTGGTTTTAGTGAACATCATTCGTGCGTTTAGGGGCATCGTCACTTCTATTCCAATGTTGAGCGAGTGGTTGGAAATTATAATGCTATAATGCACGATTTATTTGGCAAACTAAATTCTCAAATCTTCACGTACCTACGAAACAAAAGTCATTTCTAGTTTACCCTGCACAATGACGATCACTTAGACACTTGATGAAGGTTGATAGTGCTGGGATACAGGCGACCCCCTCTATCTGGTAAATGACGTCACAAAGGCGCGCTTAATAGTGGAATTTTTTTCTGGTGACTCGAAAGTGGTCTATTACTTTCAAGTGAACTCAGTTCCTGCAACGAGTATAACATAGACATATCCAAATTTTCAGATAAAAACGCACTAGTACTGTGAACTTTATAGATCTATATATAAATAAAATAATTTTTCATAAGACTACCATATTTTGATGAATCCAATCCTCCACGCCACTGATTGTCAGATTGTATATTTACATGTCTGTCTGTCTATCAATCTTTCCATTACTTTAACATCAATTCTTGAAACAAATTCATTTCTATTGTTTTCTTTACCCATCATACATTTGGTTTATATCTGTATATGTCGATACTGTAAGTAATGGATGGCTTCCTCGAACATGTTCTCTGACATATTATGTTTACCATAGATTTACAATACGTCTTCTAAATGTCTATAATATAATACATTACAAATTGGATTTAACTTGTAAGTTCAGCGATTGATGAAAAAGTTTGTATATAGATCAATTTCATTTTGGTCTGTTGGTTCGAACTGAAACACGAGATGTTCTAAGTCTGAATTGTCCTCAATAGAATGAAATTATATAACACAAATCAGAACACAGCCTGAATTATTTTTCCTTCATGCATTTTTTTAAGTTGTAAAATATTTATACATTATTTTCCTTTTACAAGAGATTAATAAATATATCAAGGAGTCAACAGCACCAATTAATGCACTAGACAGGAAATATAATAAAAAGAAGATGTGGTATGGTTCTCAATGAGACAACTCTCCATAAGAGACCAAATGACACAGAAATTAACAAATAGGCCACTGTACCACCTTCAACAATGAGTAAAGCCAATACTGCATAGTCAGCTATAAAAGTGAACAATGCAATAATTTAAACTTGCATTTTGAATGAATTAAACAGGATTTTTCTCAATATCCCAAAAATAAAAATCATATTTTAGTCTAAAGTGACAAAATTGCTTTAAATAATAAATGCACACAATAATTTCTGAATTTATAGTAAATAAAATTTAATAACAGAAATCTGAACACAGCCCTCATTATTTTTCCATCCTGTATATATATTTTCTCAAATTGTAAAATGTCTAATACATGAATTTCTTATGATCAGGACTGTTACAGCTAACTGCACTAATGTACAAGATAGGTAGTCTGCAGAAGACTAACAATGAAAGAGCTGAACACCAGGGTCTGCTGGTAGTCTGCAGAAGACTAACAATGAAAGATTTGAACACCAGGGTCTGTTGGGAGTCTGCAGAAGACTAACAATGAAAGAGTTGAACACCAGGGTCTGTTGGGAGTCTGCAGAAGACTAACAATGAAAGAGCTGAACACCAGGGTCTGCTGGGAGTCTGCAGAAGACTAACAATGAAAGAGCTGAACACCAGGGTCTGTTGGGAGTCTGCAGAAGACTAACAATGAAAGAGCTGAACACCAGGGTCTGTTGGGAGTCTGCAGAAGACTAACAATGAAAGAGCTGAACACCAGGGTCTGCTGGGAGTCTGCAGAAGACTAACAATGAAAGAGCTGAACACCAGGGTCTGTGGAGTCTGCAGAAGACTAACAATGAAAGAGCTGAACACCAGGGTCTGTTGGGAGTCTGCAGAAGACTAACAATGAAAGAGCTGAACACCAGGGTCTGTTGGGAGTCTGCAGAAGACTAACAATGAAAGAGCTGAACACCAGGGTCTGTGGGAGTCTGCAGAAGACTAACAATGAAAGAGCTGAACACCAGGGTCTGTTGGGAGTCTGCAGAAGACTAACAATGAAAGAGCTGAAACCAGGGTCTGTTGGTAGTCTGCAGAAGACTAACAATGAAAGAGCTGAACACCAGGGTCTGTTGGGAGTCTGCAGAAGACTAACAATGAAAGAGCTGAACACCAGGGTCTGTTGGGAGTCTGCAGAAGACTAACAATGAAAGAGCTGAACACCAGGGTCTGTTGGGAGTCTGCAGAAGACTAACAATGAAAGAGCTGAAACACCAGGGTCTGTTGGGAGTCTGCAGAAGACTAACAATGAAAGAGCTGAACACCAGGGTCTGTTGGGAGTCTGCAGAAGACTAACAATGAAAGAGCTGAACACCAGGGTCTGTTGGGAGTCTGCAGAAGACTAACAATGAAAGAGTGAACACCAGGGTCTGTGGGAGTCTGCAGAAGACTAACAATGAAAGAGCTGAACACCAGGGTCTGTTGGGAGTCTGCAGAAGACTAACAATGAAAGAGCTGAAACACCAGGGTCTGTTGGGGTCTGCAGAAGACTAACAATGAAAGAGCTGAACACCAGGGTCTGTTGGGAGTCTGCAGAAGACTAACAATGAAAGAGCTGAACACCAGGGTCTGTGGGAGTCTGCAGAAGACTAACAATGAAAGAGCTGAACACCAGGGTCTGTTGGGAGTCTGCAGAAGACTAACAATGAAAGAGCTGAACACCAGGGTCTGTTGGGAGTCTGCAGAAGACTAACAATGAAAGAGCTGAACACAGGGTCTGTTGGGAGTCTGCAGAAGACTAACAATGAAAGAGCTGAACACCAGGGTCTGTGGAGTCTGCAGAAGACTAACAATGAAAGAGCTGAACACCAGGGTCTGTTGGTAGTCTGCAGAAGACTAACAATGAAAGAGCTGAACACAGGGTCTGTTGGAGTCTGCAGAAGACTAACAATGAAAGAGCTGAACACCAGGGTCTGTTGGAGTCTGCAGAAGACTAACAATGAAAGAGCTGAACACCAGGGTTTGTTGGAGTCTGCAGAAGACTAACAATGAAAGAGCTGAACACCAGGGTCTGTGGGAGTCTGCAGAAGACTAACAATGAAAGAGCTGAACACCAGGGTCTGTTGGGAGTCTGAGGAAGACTAAACATGAAAGAAGCTGAAACCAGGGTCTGTGGGAGTCTGCAGAAGACTAACAATGAAAGAGCTGAACACCAGGGTCTGTGGGAGTCTGCAGAAGACTAACAATGAAAGAGCTGAACACCAGGGTCTGTGGGAGTCTGCAGAAGACTAACAATGAAAGAGCTGAACACCAGGGTCTGCTGGGAGTCTGCAGAAGACTAACAATGAAAGAGCTGAACACCAGGGTCTGTGGGAGTCTGCAGAAGACTAACAATGAAAGAGCTGAACACAGGTCTGTGGGAGTTGCAGAAGACTAACAATGAAAAGCTGAACACCAGGTCTGTTGGGAGTCTGCAGAAGACTAACAATGAAAGAGCTGAACACCAGGGTCTGTTGGAGTCTGCAAAGACTAAAATGAAAGAGCTGAACACCAGGGTCTGTTGGAGTTGCAGAAGACTAACAATGAAAGAGCTGAACACCAGGGTCTGTTGGAGTCTGCAGAAGACTAACAATGAAAGAGCTGAACACCAGGTCTGTTGGAGTCTGCAGAAGACTAACAATGAAAGAGCTGAACACCAGGTCTGTGGGAGTCTGCAGAAGACTAACAATGAAAGAGCTGAACACCAGGGTCTGTTGGAGTCTGCAGAAGACTAACAATGAAAGTGAACACCAGGGTCTGTGGAGTCTCAGAAGACTAACAATGAAAGAGCTGAACACCAGGTCTGTTGGAGTCTGCAGAAGACTAACAATGAAAGAGCTGAACACCAGGGTCTGTGGGAGTCTGCAGAAGACTAACAATGAAAGAGCTGAACACCAGGGTCTGTTGGGAGTCTGCAGAAGACTAACAATGAAAGAGCTGAACACAGGTCTGTTGGGAGTCTGCAGAAGACTAACAATGAAAGAGCTGAAACCAGGTCTGCTGGGAGTCTGCAGAAGACTAACAATGAAAGAGCTGAACACCAGGTCTGTGGAGTCTGCAGAAGACTAACAATGAAAGAGCTGAACACCAGGTCTGTTGGAGTCTGCAGAAGACTAACAATGAAAGAGTGAACACCAGGTCTGTGGGAGTTGCAGAAGACTAACAATGAAAGAGCTGAACACCAGGGTCTGTGGGAGTCTGCAGAAGACTAACAAGAAAGAGCTGAACACCAGGGTCTGTTGGAGTCTGCAGAAGACTAACAATGAAAGAGCTGAACACCAGGGTCTGTTGGAGTCTGCAGAAGACTAACAATGAAAGAGCTGAACACCAGGGTCTGTTGGTAGTCTGCAGAAGACTAACAATGAAAGAGTTGAACACCAGGGTCTGTTGGGAGTCTGCAGAAGACTAACAATGAAAGAGCTGAACACCAGGGTCTGTTGGGAGTCTGCAGAAGACTAACAATGAAAGAGCTGAACACCAGGGTCTGTTGGGAGTCTGCAGAAGACTAACAATGAAAGAGCTGAACACCAGGGTCTGTTAGGAGTCTGCAGAAGACTAACAATGAAAGAGCTGAACACCAGGGTCTGTTGGTAGTCTGCAGAAGACTAACAATGAAAGAGCTGAACACCAGGGTCTGCTGGTAGTCTGCAGAAGACTAACAATGAAAGAGCTGAACACCAGGGTCTGTTGGGAGTCTGCAGAAGACTAACAATGAAAGAGCTGAACCCAGGGTCTGTTGGGAGTCTGCAGGAGACTAACAATGAAAGAGTTGAACACCAGGGTCTGCTGGTAGTCTGCAGAAGACTAACAATGAAAGAGCTGAACACCAGGGTCTGTTGGGAGTCTGCAGAAGATTAACAATGAAAGAGCTGAACACCAGGGTCTGGTGGGAGTGTGCAGAAGACTAACAATGAAAGAGCTGAACACCAGGGTCTGTTGGGAGTCTGCAGAAGACTAACAATGAAAGAGCTGAACACCAGGGTCTGTTGGTAGTCTGCAGAAGACTAACAATGAAAGAGCTGAACACCAGGGTCTGCTGGTAGTCTGCAGAAGACTAACAATGAAAGAGCTGAACACCAGGGTCTGTTGGTAGTCTGCAGAAGACTAACAATGAAAGAGTTGAACACCAGGGTCTGTTGGGAGTCTGCAGAAGACTAACAATGAAAGAGCTGAACACCAGGGTCTGTTGGGAGTCTGCAGAAGACTAACAATGAAAGAGCTGAACACCAGGGTCTGTTGGGAGTCTGCAGAAGACTAACAATGAAAGAGCTGAACACCAGGGTCTGTTGGTAGTCTGCAGAAGACTAACAATGAAAGAGCTGAACACCAGGGTCTGTTGGGAGTCTGCAGAAGACTAACAATGAAAGAGCTGAACACCAGGGTCTGTTGGGAGTCTGCAGAAGACTAACAATGAAAGAGCTGAACACCAGGGTCTGCTGGGAGTCTGCAGAAGACTAACAATGAAAGAGCTGAACACCAGGGTCTGTTGGGAGTCTGCAGAAGACTAACAATGAAAGAGCTGAACACCAGGGTCTGCAGGGAGTCTGCAGAAGACTAACAATGAAAGAGCTGAACACCAGGGTCTGTTGGGAGTCTGCAGAAGACTAACAATGAAAGAGCTGAACACCAGGGTCTGTTGGGAGTCTGCAGAAGACTAACAATGAAAGAGCTGAACACCAGGGTCTGCTGGGAGTCTGCAGAAGACTAACAATGAAAGAGCTGAACACCAGGGTCTGTTGGGAGTCTGCAGAAGACTAACAATGAAAGAGTTGAACACCAGGGTCTGTTGGTAGTCTGCAGAAGACTAACAATGAAAGAGTTGAACACCAGGGTATGTTGGTAGTCTGCAGAAGACTAACAATGAAAGAGCTGAACACCAGGGTTCTGCTGGTAGTCTGCAGAAGACTAACAATGAAAGAGCTGAACACCAGGGTCTGTTGGGAGTCTGCAGAAGACTAACAATGAAAGAGCTGAACACCAGGGTCTGCTGGGAGTCTGCAGAAGACTAACAATGAAAGAGCTGAACACCAGGGTCTGCTGGTAGTCTGCAGAAGACTAACAATGAAAGAGCTGAACACCAGGGTCTGTTGGGAGTCTGCAGAAGACTAACAATGAAAGAGCTGAACACCAGGGTCTGTTGGGAGTCTGCAGAAGACTAACAATGAAAGAGCTGAACACCAGGGTCTGTTGGAAGTCTGCAGAAGACTAACAATGAAAGAGCTGAACACCAGGGTCTGCTGGGAGTCTGCAGAAGACTAACAATGAAAGAGTTGAACACCAGGGTCTGTTGGGAGTCTGCAGAAGACTAACAATGAAAGAGCTGAACACCAGGGTCTGCTGGTAGTCTGCAGAAGACTAACAATGAAAGAGTTGAACACCAGGGTCTGTTGGTAGTCTGCAGAAGACTAACAATGAAAGAGCTGAACACCAGGGTCTGCAGGGAGTGTGCTGGTGCTTAACTGCTGGTTTCTTGTGAAATCCAGATGACTATAAAGGTCTGTTGTCTCTCTTAAAGTTTTCTTTGAATGTACTGTGTATATATACATTTCTGGTATCAGTCATCCTTATTATTAAAGATATAAACATAGGAAGGTGTTAACTCTCATTTAAGCTTGACATATTTTAGACACCAGACTTTTGTTGAAGACTGTATATTGCCTTCTATATTTCTTTGGTTATATTTATTGTTGTATTGATGTCTCATTAAAGTAAACCTCTCAAGTCCTTATAAATCAAACATTCCTTTCCTGCCTACAATAGACATGTAAGACTAGCTACTGGACGAGCAATCAATACATCCATCCCTATAAATCAAACATTCCATTCCTGCCTACAATATATATGCAAGACTAGCCACTGGACATTAAGCAAGCAACAAACAATCAATAAACCCACCCATCCTCCAAACTCTATACAAGCACATGAAGTAAAGTATATAAAAGGGGGATGGTGCAAAGTTTATTTCCTAGTTTCTTTTATGGAGATCATACTGTTATTTTGTTTTATTAATTACATGAAAGCGGATAATGTTTCTAAGGATGCACATTAAACATCCTGTGAGTTAATGAAGTGTATTTTACCTGCAGATTTTACCATTAAAATGAAGACGAGCATAAAATCGTCAACAAACCAGTTCCGAGTACTCCTAATGAAGTCAACAATACCTGAAAGAAAAACATAAATTTATTGCATACACTGCATCATTAAATAAAAGGTAAAATATTACTCATTCATTACAGAAAATATAAGGTATCATATGACTTTGTAAAAAGAGGCATCAAATAACATCAGACTAAGTTCAACAATTCCTGTATAAAAAGTAAAATAAAGATGGGAAGATAGAACAAAACAAATTCAGATCAGAATTCCCAGGGGTCTTGATGTTATATCCAGACAAAAATTAAGTCTTTTGAAGTCCAATTACAAAGTATAAAATTTCTGGACAGGTTCAAAACTTTGAAGTTGAAAGGGCCATAGAAAAACTAACGTTTAAACCCGCTGCATTTGTTTGCACCTATCCTAAGTCAGGAACCTGATGTTCAGTAATTGTCGTTTGTTGATGTGAATCATAAGTGTTTCTTGTTTATCCTTTTTTATATAGATTAGAACGTTGGTTTTCCTGTTTGAATGTTTTAAATACAATGTAGTTATTTTTGAGGCCCTTTATAACTTACTGTTCAATGTAGGCCTCAGCTTTGTGTTGAAGACAGTACTTTGACATGTAATTGTTTTTCTTTTACAAATTGTGACTTGGTTGGAGAGTTGTCTCATTGGCACTCATACCACATCTTCTTATATCTATGAGCATCAACACTACCAGTATACACATCTGCATAATAGAATTTAACAATGTATCAAGTTTCTTGTAGATACAACCATCCTTGTAGGAAGAGTTATGATGACAAGGATGGTTCTGAAAAGCCTCAATGAATTTAAATATAAGGGGCATAATTTAACCTTAGCCATGTCAAACGAAGGATGAATAAGTTTGTCCTTACTGAAAGATAGACAAATCTACATAGCAGATTCATATATATCCTTAAA